>JAHTLZ010000198.1:9108169-9191355 GCA_023846285.1 Phrynocephalus versicolor | reverse complement strand
CATACATACATACATACATACATACATACATACATACATACATACATGAAAGCTTTAATCAGGCAGTGGGATGGAACGGCTTCATTTGGGCATAACGCTAACCTAGAGCATCCCAGCTGAGAGCATGAGCCATGCGCTGCTGCATGGTATCTGATTAACAGGGATGGTTGTATGGTGTGTAGCAACATGCTGCTTATACGCGATAAGTGAAGTTCCTATGGTTTTCTAGAATGTGACCAGGGCATCTGTGTTAAAGTGAAGGAGTTATTGTGTTGTGTACTAATTTGAAATTTATAGTAGGCAACTGGAACACGGCTTTCCTTTCACTTCCATTTAAACAGAACTCTCAAAAGTATTACTTTCCCTTTGAAACGCTTAAGTTTTGTAACTCTGCTGTTTCACATTTCCATTGCTGGCAACTAGGTCCTTATTTGGAGTGTCTTCAGTGAACAGGAGAATGACGAACTGAGGGAAGGATCATTTGAGCACACAGGACAACGGATCCTTGATCTTTATGGATCTGAACTTAGACTGTTGTGGAATTGAACTTTAGTCAAGGCCACGCCTCTTTCAGCCCTGCCCTGAGACTCAAAGGGCAGTTCTGATGGCTAAGGATGTAATATTCTTTAAGGGAATGCGAGGACCACTCTTTTGTTTGTTTATTTCATTCACAGAATGATAATTTAGGCCTTGAAACTCTTGTTACCAGCACAGTCTCTGATACCAGACTTGAAATCTGTTCAAAATCCAGTATATTTTGCAACTGCAGTGATCAGGCACCTGATTCTTGAGAATGGACTTTCACTAGGGATCCCTTAACAGTTCATTTGCCTGTGCCATAACAGCGGCAGCAGCAGCAGTCAAGTTGATGTCAACATAGGACAATCCTTCTGGGGTGTAGACTAATCAGAGGTGGTTTGCCATTCCCTTCCTCTAGGGCAGTGGTTCCTGACCTTCGGTGTAACCCAGGTGATCTGTGATTCCCCAAAACCCTGACCAGCAAAGCTGGTGCAGTTCAAGAACCACCAGGGCTCCCCAAGGTTGGGAACCGCTGTTCTAAGTGCCTTGTGGAGCTATATGTCTTGCCCAAGGCTACACAGGCTAGATGTTTTCTTGGGAGGCCTAGCTGGAAATTGAACTGCCACCTTCTAACTCTGCAGCCAAGCACAAGTCTCACTCAGCAATTCAGTCCACTCTCTTAGACATCTGTTATTCACACGCCATTGCTCCCTTTATTTCCCCAAGTCCACTGTGTATGAAAAAAAAATACAATAGGTTATTTTCCATTATGCTGTAGTTTCACATAACCTTGGGCACGGGTGGGTGCAGTGCAGCCTTCCAAGTGTTCCTGGATGGCACTTCCCAGTGTTCTTTACCAGTAGTTGTGCTAACGAGCCCTGATGGGTTCAGCAGCATGAGGAGGCCATACCTTGCTTAGGGGCAAAGAGCAAACAGCACAGTCAGTGGCTTGGCCGTGCCCTCTTTCTTATCCAGGGTTGGGTTGTCTTGTTGCAGTGCTGTGGCCTTGCCGTTCAAACCAGGAGAGTCTCTGTTTTTTTAAGCAAAAGATGTTTAACTTAGCTGCCGGTGCCTTCTATAGGACAGATCATTGCTTTGGAAATAGATATCACCTTGGCTTGGATTGTCTCTGCAACGGTGCCAGTGCACAAGGGTGTAGACCCATATAAGGAGTGAAAAGCTAGAGCAGAGATAAGCTTGTCAAAGGGGCCAGTTTTTCCCTGAAATGGTCAAGTGAGAGAGGCAGTTGCTAGCAAGCCAACTTTCCAACCTCTGCCCTGGAGGTCCTTTTGTGAATTTACAGGCACACATATGTAGTCTGGCAGAATAAGAGTATTGCATTGTGGAACTTTCTGAGTTTATCAGTCTAGTCTTTCATGGATTTCAGTAGTTCCTCAGCCATATGGAGTACACTGGAGGTGAACATATTTATAAATCCATGGTGCTCCAAGGAGACACACGAGGGTCTAAATAGTTGTGGAGGTGGGTTGGAATAAGGCTGAAATGGGATGCAGGAGACAAGAGTGGCACTGTTAACACTGGCAGTGAAGTTTCATTAGTGAGAGTGGCATTCTTAACATGGGTACCAAACGACAAAGGTATAGTAATGATCGACCAGACTGTTGATTATATTAACATCCTGGCAACAGATAAAGAAATGAGGTTGTCTGTTGCAAGTGGACTTGTGTTTCCTGGCAACAGATCTGTGAAGATAGCAAAAAAAAAAAAAAAAAAGGAACATCTGTACAGCATCATGTTCTGTTGCTGATGGCATCCATCTGCCCGCCCTGTGCCACGTCCCAGGGTTGCTGTTTTAGCCACTGGAGTGGAAGAAGAACAAGGTGTGTGAGGAGCCACTATTGCCTTCATTTCACACTCCCGTTTTTGTCCGGATAGCTCCTTCAGGCCCCTTTCAGCCAATCCCAGGAGATTTCAACATGACAGCAAGCGGTCTGGTGAAAATGCAGCTATTTTTGTACTGGAAGATTTGGCTGAGTTCATAGGGTCCTTTATGGATTGTGAGCAAAAGGAAGTATATGAAGCAAGGGTAATTTTTATATTTGGGAAATCATCCTGTTTAATGGGTACTCTTCTTGTCCCAGAAGGCAGTGCAACTATGTGTGTACTTGGTGGTGGCTGATGTTCAACATCCTATAGAACTGGGATGGTGCGTTATCTCCAACATCCCAATCTCTCTAAATCAGAACCAGGTCCTGGTGGATATCTCACGGTAGCCAGTCCTTGAAAGAAAAGAAGAAACATTATGGCAAGCATAACAAAAAATTCAGAGTGACTCATGTTTTTCCCAATAAATAAATTAGCCAAGAAGACACTTGCTGGATTCTCTTTAGAGTTATGACTTGATTCCAGAGTTTAAAAAATGTCTGAATCTCAAGCACAGAAATGTTATACGTAAAGATGCTGGCTGAATTCTGGCAAATAATTGGTAGCAAAAAGTTGCTTCCTCTTAATGGTGTAGTATCCCCCAAAGCCCAAAAGGATGCTGCCTGTCATTGTGCTTTGAAGGGGGAGAGGGAAACCCAGCCAGCCCCTGGAGATGCTGAAATGTGGTTGTGAAAAGGGAACGCCCGCTCCTTCCAGAGAGTAGAAGTAGGTTGCCTTGGAGTTCATAGTGGCAGCCTTATTATCTCCCTGTGCTGAAGAAATAACTCCTGCTTCTCAAGTCTCTTTTAGAGTATTTAGTCCCGTGTTTCCCAAAGTGTTCTGGCCTGGATCTGAGGCCCTAGGGCAGTGATGGCAAACCTTTTAGAGACCAAGTGCCCAAACTGCAATTCAAGACCCACTAATTTTTTTTGCAAAGTGCCAATACAGTAATTTAACCTGAATACAGGTGGCTGTGAAGGGGCGATGTTGGGTGCCCACAGAAAGGGCTCCGAGTGCCACCTTTGGCACCACTGCCCTAGAGCTTAGTTGCAAAGACTAATCCAAAGGAAGAAGTAGAAAGAGGAGGGGAAACTTCACTCCTCCAATTTCCAGTGCCAGGTTGCTGCCCCCTTTCTCAAATTATAGATAGCAAATTACAGTGGCAACTGTCTGAGTACATAATATAAAGTTGCAGTCCATTTGTGATCCTACGTGGGAGTGGTGTCTCCCATCCCAGGCCTGGTGGTGGGAAGAATTATCTGGTTGTCAGTATCCTGTTGAAGATTATCCTCGATATTTGTGGAAGTCACAGAACTGTAGCTGGCCTTGCTTGTTTTAGCGATGTGACTAATAATAACAGAAGAGATTCCCAGGGACTTTGTTTTATGTACTCTGACTCTTATCATGTCCAGATTGAAAGAGCAACAAAGCACACTACTTTTAAACCTCTCTCCCCCTCTCTCTCTTTTGCACTTGCAGCGTAACACAAGCAGTGCTAGTTGAGTATGGCCCCAAATTGTGGAGAAAGTATTTTATATGGTTTGCAGGGAGAGGATGGGAAGGTACCAATGTGAGTGGAACAGAAAATCATAGGTCATTTGACATCATACCTGAAGAAGGATGTGAACAGTTCAAAGGCTCTTCAATGGCTCTTATGTTCTTATGAAGGCAGCAAGGATCATCCAGGGACTGGAAACCAAGCCACATAAGGAAAGACGGAAAGGGGGGGGGCATGTTTAGTTTCTAGAAAAGGTCTGAGGAATATCTGATATCATTTTTCAAATACTTAGAAAGTAGTCCTACAGAGAAAGCACTTTTTCACCCAGAGGCTCACTGGTCTGTGGATCTTCCTGCCAGAAGAAGTGGTGACAGCTGTCAGCCTTGACAGCTTTAAGAGAGGATTGGACAAGTTCATGGAGAACAAGGGTATATAAATGGCTGTCAATATGGATGCCTAAGGACAACCTCCGGGTTGGAGAGATAGGATATCTCTCAGTCTTATTTGCAGGGAATCGTAAGCAGGTGAAGACATCTGCTTGGGAACACCCTGAAGCAAATGGTGAGCTGCTATGTGAGACAGAATGCTGGACTGGATGGGCTGTGGCCTGTCCCAGCAAGGCTGTTCTGATGCGGAGGGACAGGATCTGTTCTTGATCATCTCTGAGTACTGGACATTTAATAAGGCTACAGGAAACCAGATTTAGGCTGAATATCAAGAAAAAAGTTCTTAACTGTTAGAGCAGTATGACAGTTACCTTGGGAGGTGGTGATCACTCTCAGTTCTGGAGGCATTCAGGAGAAATTTAGACAAACAGATGTCAGATCTGCTATGGATTCCTGCCTTGAGCAGGGGATTGGATTCTTTGGCCTTACAGCTCCCTTCCACCTCCATTATTCTATGATTCTATAATTTCACATTTGATTTGTTATTTTAAATATACCGAAATGATTGTAAACCTGCCAGAGGATTTTATTATGGATTGGCAATAAGTCAATTCTCTGTAAGTGTACATATAGCTGAGAAGAACATTTTAAAGAGTCTATGTAAGACCTTTGTTTTTTATTTATTCTTCTTACCACTTATCCTGTACAAGTAGAGTGCTCTTCTTCATACCCTCTATCTGACAACCCCATTACTTTCAGTATAATTCTGTATATCTTTTTAGAGATTACACTGAGTCATTTATTCATATTTATTTGTTTGTTTTTGGATTTATGTTCCACCAAGCTTAATTCAGAGTACAACTCCAGGCTGTATACAAGGAGAGTTGAAGCAACAAAATAAAAAAAAACATTTTACATATATTAAGTGAACATTAATAAACATATAGAGTAAACAAATCATAATAGGGAGTCAAGTAGATGGCAAATAACGTGCAGTATTGCCAGAAGTTCATCAGGACATACACTCATGCAAATAGGTATATGATTAGAACATTAACTTGTCTTGACTAGTGATTATTGCTGCAGTGTTTAGCTTATTTGTAATGGCAAACAGTTATAAAGCAGAATAAAAGTAGGCTGCTTTAATGTACTGCCCCATTAGCACTTTAAGCAGCCTCTGAGTGGTTTACAGTTTTTATTTATAGAGGCTACACATTGCACCTGTCTCGTTTTATTTATTTCTATTGTATTTGCAAGATACGAATAGGGCAAGCTGGGTTCTCCGTTTACTGACTTTGGAAGGTTGAGTCAGTTTTGAGCTGGCTTCCGTAATCTGTTGGAATCGAACGTGGATCAGGAGCAGAGTTTTGATTGTAGTGCTGCCGGCTAACCACTGCAGCAGGAGGCCCCTCATGCGGTTATATTATCTGTGTTAAACTTTGTCATAACCTGATTTATAAGTGTAATTATTGGCATAGCTAAGCCTTTTTACCTTACGCAGAACTTGAGAGTTATTGAAGGCTTTGTCTGTTTATAGCCTTTTCGTTCCCAGATGAATGTGACTAAGTACATCCCATAATATTTGAGGGCTTGAGTTAATCCCTATTGAACTAGTGACTGTTTTGCATAGACTGGAAATTCCATACTAGCTTGGTCACACTGTTGTTTCAAAAGTAGCTTTTTGGTCATTAAAACTTTCCATCGTAAATAGAAGAGTGAAAGGTCCGTTATATGTGACGGTTTCTATACGATGAAGGCCTGAATATTTATGTGGATACATTTTGGTTTAGAGCATCCACACACGTTCCTTCCCTCGCCCACAGCCACAGTTAACAAGTGTTCCTTGTTCATCTCTAAAACACATGAGGATGTGCGGCCTAGCCTGTCTGTCTGGTCTTCAGGGTTTGTGTTCCTGGTGGTCTGCATTACATTTGTGTTTCTTATGTACAGTATCGATCAGAAATGAATGGATTTATGAGGCTTTTTGTTGATTCACTGTATCTCATTGTGACCTGCTACCCTACTAAACAGAGTAGGTAGTGACATTTGTTCAGATGCTAACCATTGCCCTGTTACTATACCTAAACTAAACAGCTATGAAAATCTCTACTAAAAATAGAAAGTGTAGTTCTGCTCTTGGGAATTTGTTTGCAGTAGACTCTGTCACGAGCTAGGATGGGTGGCTGTGGTATTTTAGAAGAAACCTTAAGTCTACTTTGATAATTTGCAAAGAACTGTGTGTGTGTTTGCACTTACACAGAAATTTCCAGGCACGTGAACTAGATGGCTAGCGGAGTGAGTGAGTACAGAAGTATGAATGCCTCTTTTGAAATGTGAAAGAAGGGCTTGTAGGATATGGAAAAAATAAAGCAAGGCTTCTGTGTTCTCTCTCTTTTCCATGAGTCATAAGTTTCACTTCCTTGAGAGTTGAAAAGGAGTTTGCCGGTCAGGTTTTTATTTATTTCCATTGTATTTAAAAGAGATTGATGGATGGCTCTGAATGGGGGCCCCTTGAGTACTTCAGAGACTAGGACTTGGGGCAATGGTCTCAAACTACAGGAAAAGAGATTCCATTTGAACATGAGGAAGAGGTTCCTGAAGCAGAGGCTGGATGGCCACCTGTCGGGAGTACTTTGATGGGGGTTCCTGCATGGCAGGGGGTTGCACTGGATGGCTCTTGAGGTCTCTTCCAACTCTATGATTCTATGATTCTAAAATTCCTTTAACCCCCCCCCCCAAATGATCAATATAAAAAGTAAAGAGTAAAAACAGGATGACAAGGAGAACTCCACAGATACTGGGGCATTTACAGCTTGCTTTCTCTCTGTGCCCAATAAAAGAGGCCATGGCTTTCTTCTGACTGTAGTAGATTCCCTGAGCACACTGCAGAAGATCATGTTGCCTTCAATTCTGATGTTGTACTGCCCACAGATATTCCTGTTGAGTGGGATGGCTAACTGGAGCTGGACACAGGGATTGCATCCCCCTCCTGTTATAGCAGTTCCACTGGCTGGCTGGCTGCTGATCCCTTTCCAGGCAGGATTCAAGGTGCTGGTTTCGACCTATAGCAATCCCTAAACAGCTTGGGTCCAAGATATCTCAAGGACTGCCTCTCCCTTTTTGAGCCTGCTCAGGGGTCGAGATATCAGGAGAGGCCTTTCTCTTGGTTCCACCAGCTTCACGGGTCTTCTCTGGAAAAGGTCTTCTCTGTTGCTGCTCCCAGACTCTGGAACTCCCTCCCACAGGAAGCTAGTCTGGCCCCATCTTTACTGTCCTTCCACAAGCAAGAGAAGACCTTTCTCTTCAGGCAAACTTTCCCTTCGTGTCTGGCTGCTTAAGTGGGGTTTTGAAATGGATTGTGGTGCCTTGCTTCTTTGAATGTGTTTTGGTGTTGCTTATCTTTACTGTTCTTTTAGTATGGTATTTTTAAACCCCTTTTTAGTGCTGTATTTGCATTCTCACAATTGTTCATTTTAAATACTGCCTTTTGATTATGTAAGCTGCCTTGGGTCCTTTTCAAGGGAAAGGCTGGAATGAATGAATGAATGAATGAATGAATGAAATAGCGTCTTGCCGAGTCTGCTCACTCAACTAAGCAAGTACAACACAGAGCTGCCACCCTAAATAACCGTTACCAGTGCTGGTTTTCAAGGTTCCTCTTTGAGGCATTTAGTTAGGAATCTGAAACCTTCCATGGAATCTTGCTGTGAATTGGGATGTTTCTGCGGCCACCTAGGTAGAGATTTAAATTTAGAAGAGGTAGTGGTATTAGTCTGTCCTGGCATGTCAGGGAAAAACAACACAAATTAAGAAAACAAAAGATGTGGCATCTTAAAGGCTAACTGTGTTTTAATTTGAGCTTCCTTGGACAAATGGAACACAAAAATTCACATTAAAACATAGCAGTTAGTCTTTAAGGTGCCACAGTGTTTTTGTCTTCTTTAAAAAGGGCCAAAGGCAGGTTACATACGTAAAAGACAGTAATTTAAAGGTGAGGAAGAAGGGAAGAAGTTCCCACATCTGGAAAGATAATAAGTGGGTGGAATGGCCCTCCTGTTATCATCTTGTTCACATGTATCAAACTTGTTCAGACATCCTTGTGCATGCTTAATTGTGCTGTTGAGAAAGATCAGCCAGTGCTGTCCTTGGGTGCATAGGTGGGGGGGGGGCTTATGGTGGCTGGCTTCACAGCTGCTTGGGAGGCAAAGCAGCTCCCTAAATTTCGTGGCTAATCTGCAATTTGGGAATAACAGCAAGAATCAAACAGGTGGCATTCTCTCCCCAACTTACTTCTGCCTTCAATATTTGTTTGCAGAGTTCCCACTTAATAATGGTTGAAATAATGGTTGAAATAAAAACTGCCGGTGTTCCCCATGCACCAAGAGCCATGGGCTAGAACAGAACGAGAGCCATGGTTGTATGGTGGATACACAGGGGACCTTGTCAGAAATCCTCTTACAGCCATGGGTGTTCATGGAGGGCAGGGTGGTGGCAATAGTAATACTCCTCCAACATCAACAAAGCTTCCGGCCGCTCAGGCCGAGGGAGCCGCTGGCCACCACCTCTTCCAGCACCCGCTCCAAGGAGCGCACCCACAATTTCTTGTGTTTTTATGTGAACCGCCCAGAGTTATATAAATATATAAATATAAAAATTTATATAAATATAAAAATGAATATAAATAAAATAAATAAATAAAATCACACACAGTTCAGAAATCCTCTTTAGGTTGCCACAAGGTACAAGCAACTGGATGAAATAATAACAGAAATTCTTCCAGCAGCAACTGAAGGTAGACTCTGCTCAGAAATGTTCTTCAGCTGTGTTTACGACAGGACTTTGTCTGCAAGCTAAAGGGGCTCTTTTAATTTCCATGATGCACAGATTTTGCGTGTGCCAGAATGCTGGGCTTTGTAAGAAGGAACCATCACATCTTGTGCAAGCAGCTGCCTGGAAGTGGGTTGGGTGTAGTTTTCTCATTGCAAAACATTGCCAATGAGGAGGCTGAATTCAAAAAGTTAAATAGCATAGTTGGTGTTACTACACCCCAAACCCTACCCCCCAGCCCGTAATCCAGTTTATGAAATTTAAAATGTTTTGGAAAAGACTTACAATTTTTGTTCTGTGGTGAAGTGCCATGAGATGTGATGCATTCTTCCTGATAGGGTCTTCATAGTTTAATCAAGAATAGGCGTGTGAAATGTCTGCTGGAAATAAGTGAAAACAAAGTGTGCTGCTAAATCATGCCTTCAGATTGCTGCTGAAGACATTGATAGAGCACACATAGACAGATCTCATGCAAAAAGTCCTGTATAGAGTAATTGTACAGTGGTACCTCTGATAACAAATTTTAATTTGTTCTCAGAGGCAATTTGTTATCTGAAAATTTTGTTATCCGAAACATGGTTTCCCATTGAAATGAATGGGAAACTGATTAATCTGCACTTTAAAGGCGTGCAGTGCTGGAACACCCTCCAGAACACCCCCCTGCAGTGCAATGCAAACATGGACAAGAGAAACCAGCCAGACTACCCCAGCCTGTTCCCACCCAAAGTGCAATGGGGAAAAATGCCTGCAGAGCAATGAAAAAAAGACTACAAACATGGAGAAATGAAACCAGCAAGACTATCTCAGCCTCTTCCAGCCAAAAATGCAAAGAAAAGCAGTGCAAAAATTAATAAAAGCTAGCTCCCAATTTTACCAAGTTTGAAAGGTCCAAATCCCTCAGCAAAACATGTCCAGAATGGCTCCAAAACACCATGAAAAATGTTCTAAATCCTCCCACCCCTCCACAAACTATGCATCCTGCAATGCATGCAGGGTAGACATTTTTTGCAAGGCATTATGAAACATTTGTTATCCGAGGTGGCCCATAGACAAAATTTGCTATCCAAGGCAGCCCTATACAGTGGTACCTTGTATAAAGGAATTAATTTGTTCCAAATGAAATTATGTTAAGCAAATTTTCCTTTATACAAATTCCCATAGGAATGCATTGAAAACAGAGTGATCCATTTTATGTTGTACAGATTTTCCCCATAGGCAATTATGTTAAGCAAATTTCCCCTATCTCCAGATTTTTTTATGTTGTACAGATTTTATGTTATACAAACTGTTTGTTATACAAGGGTCCACTGTACTTGGAAATTTACATTTGTTATCCGAAAAATTTGTTATCTGAGGTATTACTGTACTTAAATTGCCACAGACCTGACACCAAATCAAAGTAGAGTTCTGCAACTATATTTGCAATGTAATCTATGATAGTTTGGACTTCCAAATATAATAAGTACAGTACTTTGGTTATAGGTTTTCCTTCTTCTGGTACTTAACTTCATGAAGTCATCCCTAGACCGGAGATCAAGAGCTATGAAAGCCTTGAAGGGGGGTGGAAGGAGAGAAGAAACACCTTGGTGTTTTATCCCAGGCTTTTTGGGGGGGGGGGGATGAGAACAGAAGGGTTTTGCTCTCAGCCTTGATCTCTTGGGCCAGGACATAACAGCCTTGGAGACAGACTGATGACGTTAACTGTGGCTTCTAAGGGGCAGTCAGTTAAAACATGAGCCATAGTTGTGGGTTTTCTTTCTGCTCACAATTAATGGTTTTCCGGTGACATGCCCTAATAAAGCACACCTAAATCTTTTTAAATGAGCTGCGGTACTGTTGCTCGCCTTTGGCCCTTTCTAAACTGAAGCGGTTTGGGTTTCCCTTTGTGGACATGTGAGGGTGAAGTATCATCAGCTGTTGACCTTGGGTGGGCCATCCTCACTTTCCGTAAAAAATACCTGCCCACTGAGATTTCCCCAGAACCCTGTTCTATTGGAACGAGCTCTTTAACTAGAATTTTATTTGTTGGGCCTTTGTTGGGCTGTGTGTGTATTTTGCCTTTTAAAGTGCAAAGGGCATTTTATTAAACGTCACCGCAAGCTGATTAGAGCCATGGTGGAATTAGATTGTTTTCCCACAGATCAAGTAGTTACAGTACATCACTGTAATAGCTGGTTTTTAAAAAGTGTATCCCTGCACCTATGATTTGGTTACTTTGTGACCCTTGGGCTATAAACTCTGTTTGTTCAGATGTAAATCCCACCATGTCGATACACTTTGCGCTTGAGTTTCCAAGTATCCTGGAATGACGGTTTCTCTCCTGCATGGCCGGATAGCTTGGAAGGTTGACCCGCAGTCTCCGCCCCTGCAGGATCTGGAGTAGACCGACCAATGGCCTGTTTCTGCCCATGGCAGCTCCTTGTTCTGTGTGATTCTCTTCTAGACGGGACGTGATAAGTATGAGCCTGCCTCAACCAATGAACATGACCTCAAGACGAGGAAGGGGAGGAAGGGGAAGAAAGATAAGGACATGGAAGAACTGAAAAAGGAGGTTTCTCTGGTAAGAACAACACCCTTTGACTTCTGAAGGAAGGGGAGGAATTTAATCCCTGGAGGAAGGGTTGGGGTGGAGCTGTCAAAGCATCCTCCCTTCTAGCTCCCTGATATTCTCTCCTGGACTTCAGCTGTGCACTGTGGAAGGGGGTACTGGTGCGCTGGTACCAGTACATTGGAAAAGCTGTGCGCCTTGGATGTCACATGTCACTATTTTTTTCTTATTTTGTAGGATGATCACAAACTCAGCCTTGATGAACTTCATCTGAAATACGGAACGGACCTCAGCCGGGTAATATGGAAACGTTTCCTGAGTTTCTTTGCGTTCTCACGTAAATGAAAATTAAACCTGTTAAGAAGAGGGTCCCAGCGATGACTAAGAAGTAGTTAATATTTTATCCACACTTGGGGAAAATCCCAGTCCATTCCATTCTCCCAGCCTAAGCCAACCCATTCACAAGTTGTCCCTGAGAGACGTTGAACTTGTGGCAGGCATTTGTGCTTTAATGTGAGACGTCAGTCAGTTTGCCACTCCACGGGAAACAAATTATATACATTGATACAGTGTATAAATTGAAATGGAACCATAGGGCATGAAAGGTGGCACAGGAGCCACGGCTGTTGCATGGATAACATAATAGAGGTGTAATTGAAAAATGCATCAGCTTGGAAGGTGCAAGACAAATTAATTGTTTTTGTCTCGGTGACTGTTAAATGTGCTACAGCTGGCAAAGCACCATCTTAGAAGAGAGTGTCTCTTTTCCCTCCAGAGAGGATTACAGTATAGCCCTTTTCTAGGCTGGCATTCCCTCTACCATGTGGATGCATCCTCTTAAGAACAAAGTGCTTTCTCCCCCATCCCCATTGCTTAGGTGATCAAACGTCTCTTAAAACATAACAAATGAACCACTCATGTGGTTATGGGGGTCAGCTGATATAAAATGGTTTTGCAAGCAAGTTCTTTAAGAGAAACACAGCCTTGTTTCTTAACTGTTTGTTCTTTTGAGAATGCACTTTTGAGGACCTCCCCCGCTGCTGCCAAGGAATGGGGCAGAATCCTGCCACAGTGCTAGAACTGAATGTTGCTTTCCTCTCCGCCTTATGTTTTAGGGCCTGACGAGTCAGCGTGTTGCCGAGATCTTGGCTCGCGACGGCCCCAATGCTCTCACTCCCCCTCCCACAACCCCAGAATGGGTTAAATTCTGTCGACAGCTGTTTGGAGGTTTCTCCCTCCTGCTATGGATTGGAGCTATTCTTTGCTTTCTGGCATACGGGATTCAAGCGGCAACGGAAGAGGAGCCAAACAATGACAATGTGAGTAAATATGGGAGATACCAGTGGAGGGGAGAGACCGTGGTATTAAGGTGCATAGTTGTTTATAGTCTTTAGCTCTGTGGTCCCATTCAGATATACCAGGAATTCGTACTTCCCCGTTCCCCGTGAATCAAGCTCTCTTGCTGTTCCTTCTCAGCTATCCTGGGAAAACCTCTGTTTTTCTCAGTTTTCGTTATCCGATTTCCTTATGATTTCCATTCTTCATAGATGGTCTTGCCAAGTAGCAGCTGACAAAAAACAAAAACAAAAAAAACACCCTTGCCCAGCCCTACACTGCTTACATCTCTTTTTTAATGATTCCAGGGGGTCTGTTTGCTGACATTGCTACTTGAGAGTTTCTCTCTGATCATGTATATGCCTCTGTTTGCAGTTGTACCTGGGTGTAGTGCTGTCTGCGGTTGTCATCATAACGGGTTGCTTCTCCTACTACCAAGAAGCAAAGAGTTCAAAGATCATGGAATCGTTCAAAAACATGGTGCCTCAGGTATGTGTAGCTTCTCTGTGTTTGCTGCTGTTGTGTAGGGAAGGGGGGTGAAGGTCTCCTCATAGTGAAAGCTCCTCCTTCCTGTTTGTAGCAAGCTCTGGTGATCCGAAACGGGGAGAAGTTGAGCATCAACGCCGAAGGGGTGGTTGTTGGGGACTTGGTGGAAGTGAAGGGAGGAGACAGAGTCCCCGCTGATCTGAGGATCATTTCAGCCCACGGCTGTAAGGTAGGCATTTCCGAGGGCGGAGGGTGAGTATGTGTCTTCAGAAAAACTAAGCCTCCCTTGGGGGAGGGCTTGATGTGCCCTCCTGCTCCGCCCCCTATGTGAAGGGTCTTGTGCGGTCTCCCTCCAGCATGTTTTCTCACGCAGGTGGACAACTCGTCTCTCACGGGTGAATCAGAGCCTCAGACAAGATCACCAGACTTCACAAACGAGAACCCTCTTGAGACAAGAAATATTGCTTTCTTCTCTACCAATTGTGTTGAAGGTACAAGAGTGTGTGTGTGTGTGTGTGTGTGTGTGTGTGTGTGAGTGAGTGAGTGAGTGAGTGAGTGATCAGATGAGCCAGTCTAGTGCTCAGGTGTTCCGATCTGGATGCGATGCATCCTTCAGAGACAGCGGCGTGAGGGGAGTGGTTGGCAGCAGGGCATCTTCTCTGTTAGTGCCAGTAGAACTGGCTGGTGACCATTTTGCCCAACAACAAAACAACACATAGTTGCTTGTGTTTGCATTCTCTCCAGACAATGAGGACATTCAGGCAAAGGTGCTTGATGGTTTGCAGAGCTTGAGCCCAGCAATGGCTTCAGCCAGAATTGGCACACAAACACCCTCTTTGCTCCAGCAACGATGCCAAGTGAGCTGCTTGCCAGGAAGGGAGAAAAGTTTTCCCATTCAGCCTTGTTGTGCGGACGTTGTCTTGTCATGCTAGAGAGGAACGGTTGCTGAAGGGGCCGGGGTGGTGACAGGGAAGCTGGCATGGAGAGTAAGAGCTAGCTCAGCTCTAGGGGACAAGCAACAAGGATTAAAGATCAGAAAACGATCGGACTGGGATTTCTGTGTGCCATGTCATTCTGGATAAGATTCATAGCATGCCTGGCAGCTTGACTGAGAGGTACCTCAAAGAGTTACCTTCCCACATGGGGGAGACGTGTTTACAATAACTTCCAAGAGAGTTGTTCGCACAGTTTGCAAGTAGAAGTTGTTTGCCACCTTTTCCAGGCACAGCCCGCGGTGTCGTCATTAACACCGGTGATCGTACAGTCATGGGCCGTATTGCCACCCTGGCCTCTGGACTGGAAGGGGGACAGACGCCCATTTCTAAGGAGATTGAGCACTTTATCCAACTCATCACGGGGGTGGCTGTGTTTCTCGGCGTTTCCTTCTTCATTCTTTCCCTGATCCTTGAATACACGTGGCTGGAGGCTGTCATCTTTCTCATTGGCATCATTGTCGCCAATGTCCCCGAGGGACTGCTGGCTACTGTCACCGTAAGTGGGGTGGGAGGGGTGGGGGATCAATGCCCTGTGTCTCAGGAACTGCTGCGGTAACGGCAGCCCTCTTGTCTTGTTCATCCAAACAGGAGATGCGGGGAGTGGGGGGAGAGTGTGTGAGCATCTGTCTTCGTCGTTCTCTAGGTCTGTCTGACACTAACCGCCAAGCGCATGGCTCGTAAGAATTGCCTCGTAAAGAATTTGGAAGCTGTGGAAACCCTGGGTTCTACCTCTACCATCTGCTCTGACAAAACAGGCACCCTGACGCAAAACCGCATGACAGTTGCTCATATGTGGTTTGATAACCAGATTCACGAGGCTGACACTACAGAAAACCAAAGTGGTAAGCTGACTGCTGGGCGATGAAGAAACCCTTCCTTGGGCTTCTGGTCAAAACAGCCAAGCTAACATGACCTCAGAAGTAGGATTACTCAGGGACTCCAATGGAACCTGTTGTTGTCATGCATATCCAGGGACAGGTTGAGGGCCTGGAGGAAATGTCTTCATATGAGGAACCGCTTAGGGAACTGGGAATGTTTTTAGCCTGTCAAAAAGAAGGCTGAGAGGGGATATGATAGCTATGTTTAAATATTTGAAAGGATGTCATATTGAAGAGGGAACAGGTTTGTTTTCCATGGCTTCAGAGACTAGGACTCGGGGCAATGGTTTCAAACTACAGGAAAAAAGATTCCATTTGAACATTAGGAAGCACTTCATGACAGTTAGAGCTGTTCGGCAGTGGAATGTGCTGCCACGGAGAGTGGTGGAGTCTCCTTCTTTGGAGGTTTTTAAGCGGAGGCTGGGTGGCCATCTGTCAGAAATATTGTGATGGGGTTCCTGCATGGCAGGGGGTTGGACTAGATGGCCCTTGAGGTCTCTTCCAACTCTATAATTCTATGGTCCTTGCAATCCAAACTGCAACAGGCTAGGTGGTCCAATTAGATAGTCCAAGAGGATTTGAAGCTATAATGTTGGTGGTGCAAAACAAGTCTAATCCTGGTGGTGAACTCCTTTGGTAGGAAATGACTGGGAGCCCCGTGTCAGAGTCGGGGGTGCGGGGGAGGGAGAAGTGTGATAGTCTTCAAGAAGCCATTGTTCGCTATATAACAACTCAGCCATTTCCGAGGATAATTGACTATGTTTGAGAAGTCCCATTGATTCCTGACAACTGAACCAGAAGATAGTGCTTGCTAAACGGGGCCTCCCTGTTGCTTCCTCCAAGGTGCTTCCTTTGACAAGACGTCTGCTACATGGACCGCTCTGGCCAGGATCGCAGGGCTCTGCAACCGCGCAGTGTTTCAGGCCGGCCAAGAAAATGTTCCCATTTTGAAAGTGAGTGAAGAGGTTTACGAGTTGTCAGTGCGCAGTGCGGTTTGGTCTTGAACCTGGTGTAGGAGACACCAATGAAGGGTTGCACCAACACATGCCTCCAACCTCCAAAAAGAAGTCATATTAGAAATTCTGTCAAAGCCACAAATGTGTTGATCCCAACAGTAAATTCATCCCAGCCTGATTTGAATAGGTCTCCTTGAATTCTACTCTCTAAAGGGAGGAGGGGATGCAGGTGATCCGTAAACAGCTTAGCAAAGCAAGGAACATAGAGTCCTGATGGGCAGCTGTACTTGATGGGATGTATTGCTCTCTATTTTAATGAACAATTGGAAATCACCTTTAGTCCTTAGTCCTGAATTGGAGGTTGCACAGCTCTAGTTTTAAGCATAGATGCTTTTCATCGATGAAACAAACCCAGTGTATCTGCAAGCAAGTTCCATATTTGGTAGACTGAGGCTGCTAACATGCGCCTAAGCCCCGGGCTGATTTCTGAATATATTATGAGGTGTACCAGGTATTCTCCTGGTAATACCTGAGTTGTGGTTAAAAGATGTTCGCTGCATGGTGGTTGCAGGCTATTTCCATTCATTTTTGTCTGTTTTCCTCTTAAAATGTTCCGTCCTCTTAAAGATGGATAATTTTGAGGGCAGCATGGGAGTTGCTCTAAGAAAGTGGCACTCTTTTGGAGGTTAACCTTCAGAGATCTTTAGATCATTAACCGTGAACTGTTGTGTCGCTTTCTAGAGATCAGTAGCAGGGGATGCCTCTGAATCTGCACTGCTAAAATCTATTGAACTCTGTTGTGGATCTGTCAAGGAACTGAGGGAGAAGAACCCCAAAGTGGTGGAGATACCTTTCAACTCGACCAACAAATACCAAGTAAGAGAGGTCTCCCTGTATTTTACAATATATACTAACTTGTAACAACACAGCACCTTCCCTGTTGAGCTAGGTTGCTGTTAGGCTTAAGCCTTGTGCCACTGTATGACATGTTTTGTAAGCCTTTTGAAACGTCGTCCCAAAACTATATATTCTAACACGGTTTCAACATGCAGCTGTCGATCCACAAAAATGAAAACCCATCAGAATCGCAGCACCTGCTTGTGATGAAAGGGGCCCCGGAGAGAATCTTGGACCGTTGCAGCACTATCCTGATCCAAGGGAAAGAGCAACCCTTAGACGAAGAGGCCAAAGATGCGTTTCAGAACGCCTACCTTGAACTGGGAGGCCTGGGCGAGAGAGTACTGGGTAAGGTGGCCTGGTGTGCTCCCTTGTCCCCTTTCACAATAGCATGCACGCTTTCTGGCACTAGCACAGCCAAAAATGCGTTCAGTGTTCTGGACTGAAATAAAATGATTATGGGGCACTGATATTAGTCTTGTTGGGGTCTCATTCAGGAGACAGGATGTGAATCTGGCTGCCAAATAATAGTTTTCCATTGGCTTCCTAGATGCCAAGTGCAAAGTCGGCCAGGGGCTTCTCAAATGTATTGGGCAGCTTAACAAATCAAAATATTCCCCCTGAGCGCCTGCTTCTTAATGGTACATCATCATGCGAAGCTGTCCGCACTGGATTTCTTGCAGGTTTTTGCCACCTGGCCTTGCCAGATGAGCAGTTCCCGGAAGGCTTCCAGTTTGACACGGATGAGGTGAACTTTCCTGTGGAGAACTTGTGTTTTGTTGGGCTGATCTCTATGATTGACCCTCCTCGTGCTGCCGTGCCTGATGCTGTTGGCAAGTGCAGGAGTGCTGGCATAAAGGTAAAACCCGCTCATTTTCCCCCTCAAACCCCCCCCCCCACAATACCAAAGTCTTGGTCTGGGTTGAGGGGAGGCGACTCATGTTTTAAGAAGACATTTCCATCTATCGGCTGTTCCACCGACCAGTGTTTCCTCATAATGCTTTCCAGGTCATTATGGTGACAGGAGACCATCCAATCACAGCTAAAGCGATTGCAAAGGGAGTTGGGATCATCTCTGAGGGCAATGAAACGGTGGAAGATATTGCTCTTCGCCTGAACATTCCTGTCAGCCAGGTCAACCCCAGGTACAAAGCACCGATTCTGACAGAAGGCGGCTGTAGGGCTTGCCTTCCCCATTGGACCAGGGGTGGGGGAGAATTTTCAGTATTAACATTCAGCACTCAATTCCTTGGTCAGCCCGACGAGAAGAAGACTGGCAGACAGAACTGGAGCCACATTTTCTATCAGCTGTCCTTCCACTGTATTGGCCTGACTTCATCCCTTTTGCTTGATGTTTTTCACTCTGCTCACCTTTGTCTGAAGAGTTTTGAAGCCAGCCTGGCACTCCGTCTTCACTGCTGCATCAAGGGGGGGGGGTCCTTTCTGGGCAAGAGTGGTGCCCGAATTGACAGGTGGCTGGCTGGCTTGCCTCTGCTTAATACATCCCACTTGTAGCTACATATCACATCTTAAGGTGCCACTCTCAAGACTGTCTCTTCTGGAGTTCTCAGCCCTGCCTTGCTTTTCCCTTGCAGGGACGCCAAGGCCTGTGTGATCCATGGCTCCGACTTGAAGGACATGACCAGTGAGCAGCTCGATGACATTTTGACGCACCACACAGAAATTGTCTTTGCCAGAACATCTCCTCAACAGAAGCTTATCATTGTGGAAGGTTGCCAGCGGCAGGTAAGCCGAACTCCCCTTGCAAGATGCTTTGAGTCTCCTATGTATGGGAGAAGCTTGTGGGAAAGATACCTTGGAGACCTCTCTAGTCCAACTCACAGCACACTACAGGATGCAGCTACAGGATCTCTTGACAAAAGGCTGGCTGGCTTGCCTCTGCTTAATGCATCCCACGAAGGAGAGGGCACCACTCTCAAGACCGCCTCTTCTCAAGTCCAGCAGCTCTGCCTCTTTCAAAGCCCCAGTCTGCTTTTGTACGGCGCCCTGCTAATAGACAAGGCACCATGTTTACTTAGCAAGATGATAATGATACAAGCTGCTCCGGGCTGGTTGTTTCCTGCTTTACTGCCTAATGCCCTTGTAGCTACATACCACATCTTACAGCGCCTGCTCTTAATATTTTCCGATATGACTTAAAGTGTCTACTCAGGCAGAACATCTTTCCCTCCTTAATCATCGAGATCCTCATCTTTGGCAGTGCTGGCGATGTTCCCAGGCATCGCAGGATAGGAACTGCTGATCAAACCTGGAGCCTTTTCCACTTGACCTGTGGAATGTAATGGGGGGCCTCTGAAAGTGGAGTCATGGCAGCTGAACTTCTTTTGCCATGACTTCAACTTTTGGATAACCAAACTCACCTGGATGACTGAGAATCTTCACAGACGTTAAGGGAGGGCAGTGGGTTCATTTGTGGTATTTTTATAGAGTTGTCCAGATACTAGGACCAAGTTTCCATCTAAGGTGTCCATGTTTGTCCTATTGCCCCCCTCCACACAGGGCTCCTCTCCACCCCCACCCCCACACACAATTGGTTTTGTTACTGATTGCAATGGAAGTTGTGCCCGAGAGTTCTTTGTAGTTCATTGTGTGCTTGAGACAACTTGCATAATCTTGGAGCCTTGAGGCTGAAGGCCCTTCCCCCCCTCTTCCGTTTCTTCCTCAAGGGTGCCATTGTAGCTGTTACCGGTGATGGCGTGAATGATTCTCCTGCTCTGAAGAAGGCAGATATTGGTGTCGCTATGGGCATTGCAGGCTCAGATGTCTCCAAGCAGGCCGCCGACATGATTCTGCTGGACGATAACTTTGCTTCTATTGTCACTGGGGTTGAAGAGGGTGAGTTCTTGCTCACACTGTCAACAACACATTTGTTGAGTTTCCATTTCCTAGAATGAAGCTGTGCTGGTCTCTTTATTTGCCGCCGCCATTCCTGCCTCATTTTTACCGCAGCATCAATTGAAAGTGTCTCCTGTAGGGGGCTCGTTTAAGAGTTTAGTTGTTGCTTCTGTTTTGGAGGTAGAGATTTTGGCCTGACGCTAGAATAATCTTATTTTATCTTTAAAAAAAAATCCTCTTTTTCCCTTCAGGACGCCTAATCTTTGATAACCTGAAGAAATCAATTGCTTACACCTTGACCAGTAACATTCCAGAGATCACACCTTTCCTCATCTTCATCATTGCCAACATCCCACTTCCGCTGGGGACAGTTACCATCTTATGCATCGACTTGGGTACTGATATGGTTAGTAAAGGTGGTTTTTTAATATATAAAAAACCTTATTCTTACCCTAAATAAATTCCCCACCCACCCGACTCGCCACCAGCCACTGAGGTATCTCTTCATATTGAAACACAGAAGAATTATCCCTTGCCCATGGACAGCACTGCTTCCTGCAAGAGACACAACCTGTGGTGTACCATCTTCTCATGTTAAAAATATCTCTTCCTGCCCTAAAGGTTCCTGCCATCTCACTGGCGTACGAACAAGCAGAAAGTGACATCATGAAAAGACAGCCCAGAAATCCCAAGACAGACAAGTTGGTAAACGAAAGGCTGATCAGCATGGCTTATGGGCAGATTGGTAAGCAGCCTCTGCCTTCTCTTTTGGTAGAAATGGATCATGTGGGTGTTCTGTGACTATGATCAGGTGGGAAATTGGAACCATTCAGTAAGCAGCAGAGCATCGGAAGACCTGCCTCCTCCATCAAAATCAGGTGCATCAGGCTGCCAGGCTGGGTTGTAGGTTGGACAGGAATGCCACTTTCACACTTAATGGGTCCAACTCGGTGAGATCTGCCTAAGCAATTCCCCTTGATCTGTAAAACGTGTCTTACGCCCTTTCCTGTAAATCTGTCAAAGAGTTACCAAGATGCTAGAGTCTGAGAACTAAGTGGGGAGGAAGCAGAAGCAGAACATAATTAAGAAAGTGGACACCCCGTAACTCAAAGGGTAGGAGAAGTGCTCCCATGCTGTCCAGCCTAGGGAAAGAGCAGTGGACCTGGCTCCTGTACAAGGCACTAGATGGTTAACACTACAGGGGTGGGAACCCTTTCACCCTGTGACATTAGCTCAGAGAACTCTTTTATCAGGGAAGGACAGCAGTTCTGTATCCCTGATTTCTTCAGAGCCCTGCTGGGCTCCTGATGGGAGCAAGTTGCTTTGGGCTCAGGTGAGAATGGGGAGCAGCTAATAATTTGGGGCCAGGGAGTGGGGAGGTGGCTGATTTTGTGCCCTTGATGTGCCTTTCTACAAATACAAGTGTTGCATAAAGTTGGTTTCAACTTCTGTCAGCCAAGGAGCCTTGTTCTTAAAGCCCTTGATAGTATCTGCTGAAAGTGGACGAAGATTTCCCCTCTCCTCTGTCCAGGCATGATCCAGGCCTTGGGAGGCTTCTTCACCTATTTTGTCATCCTTGCGGAGAACGGCTTCCTGCCATCCTCTTTGTTGGGGATTAGAGTGACGTGGGATGACCGATGGGTCAATGACGTGGAAGACAGCTACGGGCAGCAATGGGTGAGTGTCCCAACAAGTGGCCCCAGGGCGTGTGGCACCATTCTGGGTGGCTTTCTCGTCCATGGGCAAGAAGCAAGCCAGCATTAAAAAAACTGCCCTCTTCCTTCCCCAGACATATGAACAAAGGAAGATTGTGGAATTCACTTGTCACACCTCCTTCTTTGTCAGCATTGTGGTGGTGCAGTGGGCAGACTTGGTTATCTGTAAGACCAGAAGGAATTCTGTCTTCCAACAAGGAATGAAGTGAGTAGCAGGAACTGAAACCATTTCCCCTGCACTTTTCCAAAATGGCCTCAGAGGTTGTGTGTGTGTGGTGTGTGTGTGTGTGATCCTCTCGGGATGAAACAGAATAGATTGAATTTGGAATGGTTACGGGTCAAGAGATGCCAGAGGCAAGGCACGCTTGGCTCCATGTCCAAGAGCTGGTTGGGTGTGGAGCTTAAGTCAGGCATGTCCAAGCTTTGGCCCTCCTGATGTTTTGGACCACAACTCCCAGAATTCTAAGCTTGGATTGCCAATAGCAAAGGACTGTGGGAATTGTGGTCCAAAACATCTGGAGGGCCAACGTTTGGACATGCCTGGCTTAAGTTAAGTGTGTTGGTGTTTCCATTCAGAGGTCGGGCATGAAAAAGAGATTTGCCTCTTCTCGGGGCTGATATTTCTTTAATATATTTTCCTAGGAATAAGATTTTAATATTTGGGCTCTTTGAAGAGACTGCCTTGGCGGCCTTCCTCTCCTACTGCCCTGGAATGGATGTCGCCTTAAGAATGTACCCTCTCAAGTAAGTAGTGCGTGTGTTTGTCTCTGCGGCAGTCTTGAAGGTAATAATTATCCAGAGATCTCCCTTCGGCAGCTGTGTTGTAATCCATATCCCTCTGAATTCTCTCAGTGAGTCAAAAGATTTGGCCCCATCCAGATCTGCATGTTGGTGCTTGTCGTTGGAGCCGCTGGGCCTTTTGCTGATCCAGTTGAGTCTGGCAAGAATGGTTCATTACAAGCACCTTGTTTCCTTTGCAGGCCAACATGGTGGTTCTGTGCCTTCCCCTACTCTCTCCTCATCTTTGTCTATGATGAAGTAAGAAAACTCATCCTCAGACGCAGCCCTGGAGGTAAGAGTGTGGTGCCACAGCATTCTGAACTTAGACATATGTTGGAGTGGTCTACCAGCTATACTACTGTCCAGGAGTCACATAGTGCGAGAGTTTCAGGATCCCCCCAGCTCACCCTGGACTTGCCTTGAGAAATAGGAAAACAAAATAAGAAAAATCCAAGTAGGAAGTTGTTGAACATACTGTCAACTTTGTGGTGAGAAGATGTTTATGTGAGAGAGATAGTCTGTCTTCAGACAAATGTGTGAAAACAAATCAGAATGGCTCTTGATGCAGTTTGGAGCAACCACAGGGCACAGCAAACAGCAGGATATAGCAGACTCCGCCCCTTCCTCGGATCCTTTATGTTTAATCTGTCACATGTACAGAATCATAGAGTTGGAAGAGACCTCAAGGGCCATCCAGTCCAACCCTCTGCTATGGAAGAACCCCCATCAAAGTACCCCCAACAGATGGCCATGCAGCCTCTGCTTAAAACTCTCCAAAGAAGGAGACTCCACCACCCTCTGTGGCAGCATATTCCATTGCCAAACAGCTCTAGCCATCAGGAAGTTCTTCCCAATGTTCAAATGGAATCTCTTTTCCTGTAGTTTGAAACCATTGCCCTGAGTCCTATTTATTATTTATTTATTTGTTGCATTTCTATACTGCACTTTCTTCCAAACTGGAACTCAGGGCGGTTTACAGCTGTAAAAAACATTAAAATATACAGTTAAAAACATATGATACAAATAAAGTGGGGGACAAGCACAGGCAAGAGACATCAGGAGATAGGCAGATGAAGAATGGGGGGGCCTAAAGTATGTCACCATATGCCTCCTTAAAAAGCAAGGTTTTCAAGGACTTTTTGAAGGCAAGCAGGGACTGCAAGGCGCAGCTCACTGAGGAGGTGGTTCCATAAGGGTGGGCCCACAACAGAGAAGGCACGACTATGTGTAATGAACCTCTGCGCCTCCCTAGGAGTGGGCACCCTGAGTGAGCGCGCCTGTGACATTCGAGTGGGCCTGGCCTCAGATGACCTAGTCTCTGAAGCCATGGAAAACAAACCTGTCCCCTCTTTGATATGACTTCCTTTCAGTTATCTAAACATGGCTATTGTATCCCCTCTCAAGCTTCTTTTTGTAAGGCTAAGCATTCCCAAAGCAGAAGATATGCCACAATTCAAAAGAGATCCACAGAGAACAAAATTGATTGCAAAATATAGTGGATCCGTGGAAAACTCCGTTGGTTTCAAAGGAAAAGAGTGATAACAGGCAAACTCCCCAGAAAAGCCCAGGACAAGGAATAGTGTTTTCAGCATTTATGAAGTGTGGCCCCCAGACATCTGCAGGACTTCGTGTCTTGAATTAAACCATCCACGTCCAAACTCGGGATGGACACAAATGGCCAGTTCATTCAGAGGACAAGCAGGTGTTTGTTGCTTCCCAGACCTGCCTCCTTCCTCCCAGTGGTGCCCACCCAGAGGAGATGGGCCAGGGAAGCCAGGGCACTGACTGCGAGGTGGGGCTGGGAAATGCCAAAGACCTGTTCGCCCAAAGGACAAGCCAGCAGTTTGGGCCCATCTCTTGTCCTGGGAGGGGCTCTCATATTCCTGTAGCTTATGAATTCACACTTGGGCAGCCATTTTGGTCCTCCAGAGAAGATGGGGAAGTTGGTCAGCACAGCTGAGCTCTGGCAGCTATTAGGGATTATGGGTCTTGTAACTTTTTTGAGAGAGAGAGAGAGAGATTTGCTGTGCAGAGCCTGATGGAGGAAGACTACCACACCCATAATCCCTTCAGAACCAGTTTGTTTCTAGGGTCTATGTTTATGTCCCCCTTCGACCATGCTGCTCTCCACTTGGTAGTGTGGTAGCATGAATGACTGCCACTGCCTGCTGGCCTGTGGGTCATTGCCAGGTACCTGTGGTGAGAATTAAACTCCTCCTGTGTACCTAGGGACACTTAAAAGTCTACAGCACCCCGCAAATGAATACCTTTGCATCAAACAACAAACAGGTCCCCAGAGTAATATAAATCCTGGCAGAGTATAGCAGAGTAAGCTTACACAGCAGCAGTAACGTGTAGATAAAGTGTAAATTTGTTATAAGTATAGCAGAACTCAGAAACAGAGAGACAAAGAAACATGGATTAGAGTAAAACTCTTATATTCCATATATACAGCAAATATACAACAGCATAACACCAAGCAATATATACAATACAATCAACAGTGTGGGGTACTGTTTCTCACCATAAACAGTCCCATTTAACATTATACAAGCCAGTGCTTATATACACATTTAGATCCCATCAGACATGACTATCAACCAATCACATTCTGATGCACCATGATGTTATTAGCTATTCCACCTGTGCTAAATCACTCAACCTGTTGGTGATTTCTAATTCCCTGCACTTGTGGCTAACATCATGAGACTGCAGTTTCTGACTGCCTCCGTTTTACAATTCTCTTTAACCTTCTGTTAAATGTACAATACATATATTTTGTCAACTTTACATATTGTGACAAACCCATGTCAGAGCCCTTTGAGTTCCCCTGTTTGAGGGCATGGGGCTTTCCACAGAAACCTAGGAAGACACAAATGCTGTCACAGGTCCAAGCAGAGATGGGTGTGGGGTGCCATGAGAAGAGCACAGTGGGGTGGGGGAATTGGGGTCTGTGCTCCTTTATTGGAGTATGGGCTGCATCGGTAGGCTCATGTCCATATTTGATTCACACCAAACCCACCCACTCCTAGAGCATGAGATTTTGGAGCCTCTGCACTTGGGGTGGGTGGACAGCTTCAGGAGACGGTTGAAGGGGCACGGGCGGTGCTTTACCCACTCCAGCTTGAAGGGTTTGCACCGGCTATCACTAGCTTGCATCTTTCTTGAGACCATGGTAAAAAAAAAAAAAAAACCACCTTGCTATGTTGTCTTCTTTCTTCCTCTCTGTGTACAGGCTGGGTGGAGAAGGAAACCTACTACTAAAGCTCCGCAGGACCAGCTTGGGGTGCCCTCTCGAACCTTCTCACGGCTTGAGCTTTTGGGATGCCCGGTGGAAGCGCATGGAAAGAGCGAGAAGCACAGCAGAGAGGGCAGGGAGCATTGTGTCAGACGTAGTCCAGGATGTAGGGATGGAAGGAAGATGGGTAGTTTTTTAATGTGCCTTTCTGTTCGTTTGTTTTTTTAAGATGCAACAAGATTTTATATCTGGACTTTTACAAATAAAGGTGGATCGTAAGTGTATTTCGTGTTTGCGTGGTCGTGTTTGGTAAGTTTTAAATGTGGGCAAACCTGTGGAAGATTCAGGAAGAATCTGTTTTTCATAGAGTCAGAATCAGGATAGTTTTAGAGGCAAGCTTCTAACCTCCAGCAGAACTTGACAGACTGCATGATTATCAGAGGTGTAGCCATGCCCCTGGGTATGTATCATCAGGTACAACACCTTCTGGGCCCTCAAAAGAAACCGCTTGCCTGTCAGATAATATGGAGAAGAAGAGCAATAAAATTCAAATGCTGGTATTACAGCTACTAGACATCACACACACCCATTCTTGCACAGCAAGCCTTCGCGTCCTGAGAGCTCGCACATTAAACGCATGCTGATTATCAGCAAAGCAGTGGATTCTGCAAGCCAAACCCAATGTGACAAGTAACAGTGCCATACTAGAACACAGACATGTTTCTTCAATTGGGCTTACTCTGGAGCAGCTGAAGATGGGATTGCAGTTTTTAAATTGTGCATATCATGTATCACTCTTAAACTTTGGAAATGGGGTTGCCGCCACAGGATCACCACATGTCTGGAAAAGGAAATCAACCGTTCTTCAGCTTCGTTCTTGGAAGAGGAAGCGATTGG
The DNA here is from genome assembly GCA_023846285.1 of Phrynocephalus versicolor. Lineage (NCBI taxonomy): Eukaryota > Metazoa > Chordata > Lepidosauria > Squamata > Agamidae > Phrynocephalus > Phrynocephalus versicolor. The sequence continues at coordinate 9,164,660 of JAHTLZ010000198.1, read as the reverse complement.
CTCACCCCCTTCTGGTACTGGTGGCGTTTTGGAAAACGTCCACCTGAAATTCTACGTATAGTTGGACCAGAACTTGTCAACACAACAAGAAACCGTTGTGGGCTGAAATTTGGAAAATTCTCTGAAGGAGGGGTGCACAACAAACGGACATCTAAATCAAGATAAGAGAGAACAATCCTCCTTCCACGCATTGTTTGGAGAATGCTCGGGAAGAAGAATGGGGGGAAATCATAACCTTGGTTACTCCTCTCCAGAGCTGCTTCCCGCCCCCCTTCCAGCCCACCTTCACTCTGGATTGGAGGGATGATGAGTAGAGTTGGGGTTAGGCGTTGCAGCATTAAACGCATCTCGGTACTAGGTAGGGATATTTAAGGGGCAGGAGAAACGGACAAAGGTCACAATTATGCCTATTTTCCCTGTCAAGAAAGAATCCTCTTTCCTGCTGCTCTGCCCCGTCTTCAGGGCCCAGCTTATGCCTACTGTTAGGCCAGTGGTTCTCCACCGGTGGGGGGTCCCCAGATGATGTTCCTGGACAGCACCTCCCAGAAATCCTGGCCAGCTCAGCTAGTGAGGAAGACTTCTGGGAGTTGCAGTCCAGGAACATCTGGGGACCCAGAGGTTAGAACCACTGTGTTAGGCTGTCCTTGTGGCCTGATACTCTTCTTACCCACAGAGATTCTAATGGTGACTCCAAATTACCTAGATACTCCAATTTGTACGATTTTATCACTTCTTTGACATACAAGGCTCCACCACCTCCCGTTGGCTCCTTCATCTAGAGATGTGGGAGGGGAGATCTCCCAGAAGCACCAAGCATCCCTGTGTAACGTCCTCCCTTAGGGGCCCCACCCATGTTTTCAATGTTGTAGAATAACTAGGATTGTTTATTTTTAATTATTTATTTTTAATTTTTGAATATTTTTGCCCCACCTTTCTCCTTGGAAAAGGACCCAAGGTGGCTTACAATAATGAGGGATAATATACAGCCCAGAACATTCAAAACATATTCAAGTTAAGAACAAGGAATTCGAAAAGACAGCTTAGAACATTAAAAGGTAACATTAAAACTACAAAGAGCACACAAAAAAAACCTATGAGGGATGGAAAGTAACATGGAAAACAGGTGTTCTTATGAAATCAGTCAATGTAATCATGTATGGTAATTCATATAAAAGTCATATAGTAGGTAGTCCCTCAATCAGGGAAAGCTTGCCTGAAGAGGAAAGTCTTGGCTTGTTTCCGGAAAGACAACAGAGATGGGGCAGTCCTGGCCTCCAGTGGGAGGGAGTTCCAAAGTCTGGGAGCAGCAACAGAGAAGGCCCTTTCATGTGTTCTTATGAGACACACTTATGAAGGTGGCAGGATGGAGAGAAAGGCCTCTCCTGATGACCTTAGCACCCGAGCTGGTTCATACTGCAAGATCTGATCTTTGAGGTAGCTAGGACCTAGGTCTTGCAGTGCTTTGTAGGTTAAGGTCAGCACCTTGAATTGTGCCTGATAGGTGATTGGCAGCCAGTGGAGCTGCTTTAGTAGGGGTGTAATGTGATCTCTGTAACCCGTCCCAGTCAGCAATCTGATTGCTGCATTTTGGACCCATTGAAGTTTCCGGAGACTTTCCATTGGTAGCCCCACAAAGAGCTCATTACAATAGTCTAGCCGGGAAATCACTAGGACATGTGTCACCGCGGCCAGAGCAGGTTTCTCAAGAAATGGGCGTAACTGGCTATTAGTTTAGAATTTTTTGAAAAGGTTAACAGGCATGTGGATTTGGGTGAACCAGTGGATATAGTCTATCTGGATTTTCAAAAGGCATTTGACACAGTCCCTCACCAAAGGCTGCTGAGAAAATTGCACAGTCAGGGGATAAGAGGGCAGGTCCTCTTATGGATTGAGAACTGGTTGAGATCCCGGAAACAAAGAGTAGGTGTCAATGGGAAATTTTCACAATGGAGAGAAGTGAAAAGCGGTGTGCCCCAGGGCTTTGTCCTGGGACCAGTGCTTTTCAATCTGATCATAAATGACCTGGAGACGGATAAGCAGTGAGGTGGCCAAGTTTGCAGATGACACAAAACTTTTCCGTGTGGTAAAAACCAGAGAAGATTGTGAAGAGCTCCAGAAGGATCTCTCCAAACTGGGGGAATGAGCTGAGAAATGGCAAATGTGTTTTAATGTAGCCAAATGTAAAGTAATGCATATTGGGGCAAAAAATCCAAACTTTATCAACTCAGGGGCTCTGAGCTATCCGTGACGGATCAGGAAAGAGATCTTGGTGTGTTGGTGGACAGCTCCATGAAGGTGTCTCCCCAATGTGTAGCAGCGGTGAAGAAGGCCAATTCCATGCTAGGGATTATCAAAAAGGGGATTGAAAATAAAACAGCCAACATTATAATGCCATTATACAAAACAATAGTAAGGCCACACATGGAGTATTGTGCACAATTCTGGTCACCGCATCTCAAGAAAGACATAGTGGAACTGGAAAAGGTGCAGAAGAGAGCGACTAAAATGATTACTGGGCTGGGGCACCTCCCTTATGAGGAAAGGCTAAAACATTTGGGCCTCTTTAGTCTGGAAAAAAGGCGCCTGAGGGGGGATATGATTGAGACATACAAAATAATGCAGGGCATGAGTCAAGTGGATAGAGGTAAGCTCTTCTCCCTCTCCCAAAATACCAGAACTAGGGGATATACACTCAAATTGAGGGCTGGGAGAGTAAGAACTGGCAAAAGAAAATATTTTTTCACCCAGCGTGTTGTTAGTCTATGGAACTCCCTGCCACAGGATGTGGTGATGGCATCTGGCCTGGATGCCTTCAAAAGGGGATTGGACAGATTCCTGGTGGAAAACTCCATCACAGGTTACAAACCATGATGGAGATGTGTAATCTCCAGGCTTAAAACCAGGGTACTTCAAGGACCAGATGCAGGGGAGTAGTATCAGCCGACAGATATCTAGTCTCATGCGCTCCCAAACGCATCTGGTGGGGCCGCTGTGAAATACAGGAAGCTGGACTAGATGGGCCTTTGGCCTGATCCAGCATGGCTCTTCTTATGTTCTTATGTAGTTTTAATTGTCCAAATGCACTCCTGGCCACAGCTGTGACCTGGACATTTAGCTCAAACATGAGTCCAGGAGCACTCCCAAGCTATGTACCTCTTTTTTGAATTGGGGTGGGTAATCCCATCCAGTACAGGTTGCATCCCTATCCAATTGACCTATTGTCAGGACCAACCATTCCTCGACCTGCCACCTGTTTTCAGAACTGAAGGCATGGCATGCCTGAGGGCTGCCTGCCAGCCAAGGTGCACTGCGCTTGGGTTTTTATACACAAAAAGCCCTTCAGCTGTGCTGAGATGGGTGCCCATGCAAAGAGAAGAGCAGATACATGACTGATGCCAGGGAATCTACATGGGCTGGGAGGAGGAGGGGATCAAACACGAGCTGTTCCATAGTTCAAACTCAGGTCATTTCTGGATCACAGAAGACACTTCTGCAAGTAGGGGTGAGGGTGGGGGAAGAAGTGAGCAAGTGACAATCATTTTACAGTTAAAGGTAAACCAAACGTTTTGCCCTTTTGGACTTGGCAGTAATGCCCTTGCCGTAGGCAGGGCTTCCTCCTGCTGTATGGAATCTGACCTCTTCTCTGCGGTGGAATAGGCAATCTCAAATTACTAAGCCATTTAAGGTTGAATTTCAGAGCTGTCTTCCAGCTTGCTTTCTCAGGTTCTGAAATGGTACCCTGAAGAAAAAAGATATTTTCTTCCACAAGAAGAAAGATATTTTCTTCCATGATCTGCTTATGGCAGGTTATAAAGGATGATTCCATCATCATCATCATCATCATCACACAGCTAACTACGCTGGATTTTGTATTACCAATCACTAGTCGAACGCTTCCCAAGCGTTTAGGACTATGTGATGTATCGGCGAATTATGCAAGCAGATCACAGTAAGGTGGCTTTCTGCAGCTGACTGATGGTGACTTTGTCAACTCCAATTTCTTCTAAATACTTCCTTAGCTCTTTAGGCACCGCACCCAGCGTGCTGACTACCACTGGGGCCACCTGTACCACTGGGACCATGGCGTGTTGGAGTGGCAGAAAGAGATGGAGGCGAGACATGAAGGGAAGGAAGCTGTGCATTGGACAACAAAGCTGGCTACCTCCCTACATCCTCCCCTGTAGCCTGATAGCCTGAGAAGACCTACTTACCCCTAAGGATAAGTGCAGGACAATCTGAAGCTCTTAATATTAAACCAGAAGAGTCTCTAGGCTAAATCTATGGAGGACAAAAACCCCAGCACCAAATAAAAAATTCATTTTGGAGGCAATCCTCCAGATACAGTGTGGTGGTGGCGAAGGCCACCCTCGGGGACTTCCACCATCCTGAATATGAGGATGACGGTCAGGGTGGGGCAAAGGGGAAGACACTGCCTCATCCCCTCCAGTAGCACCCGCCACGCGGCCTAGGCCCCACGCCCCTCTGCTGCCCCCGGAAAGTGCAGACACAGGGGGATCCGGTGCACGCCAGAATGGTGTCCACTGTTGGCTGCAGCCACGGAGGGTGGCCTGGTCCTCCTCTGGATCACCACCCTGAGGTGCTGCTGCGGGGGTCCCTCCAGTGCACCGACTCCTGTGGCGGCTGGGGTGGCTCTCCTTCCTTCCTTTGAGCACCTTCCTCTGGCCCTTCCGCCTGAGGAGGGATGGCCAGGGAGAGAAAGAGGCAGTGACCAGGGGAACCCAGGCCCCTCCTCACCTCCTGGGCAGCCGCACATGGATCTCGCTGCACCCCAGAGGGAGGGCTGGCTCCTCTCCTGGCCGGCCTGGACCAACTTAGCATGGTGTGTACAGGAGAGGGGCTGGGAGGTGGGTAGTGGGGGCGGGGGGGGTGTTGCGGATGCCAGAAGGCTGGGTTCAGGGCCCTGGCAGGCTGGATGTGGCCCCTGGGCCATAGTTTTAGGACCACTGGTCTAGTGAATAGCCAAGATTAAGCTATTGAAGTAGACAGCTTCTGATTTAAAATGGTATCATTATCTTAACACGTTAACCTGTTTATAAATTTTACCTATATTTCATATAGGTCCTAAATTTTAAATTGCACAGTGCCCTGATACGAATCATGAATGGAAAGCCAGTGGGGCGTCTGGGAGAAGGAAGGAAAGGGAGGGCAAAGGAAGAAAAGGTGGAAGAGGAAATAAATGGGTAGCCACGGATGGCTCAGCCAGCCTTGCTTTTTAAGCCTTTGGAATCCTTAAACCCTTTTGCCTGGTGGCGACGATGCCTGGCGTAATTAGAAAGCAGGAAAGAGGGCCAGCTGATCTCTGCTGGGTCGCTGTTGCCCACATGCTCTCACAGGCCGGCCTTTGTTCCCTACTGGGCATACAAAGGGCTCTGTTCTTCCTTTACCTTGGTCAGGCTGTTCATTGACATGCCGTAAGAGTACATTGGAGAAGAATAAATCAATTATGGATCAGATGACTTGGACTCCTGCTCACACCGCCACCCAGAGAGCCTGTATACACACACACACACACAGAGAGAGAGAGAGAGAGAGAGAGAGAGAGAGAGAGAGAGAGAAAAGGCTGGCAAATAAGAGGCACCATGGTGACTGACTTCCTGGGAGGAGCAGGCAGCAAAGGCCTCCCTCCCTCTCTGATTTTGGCTCTCCCCTTGTTATCACTGGGCAGGCCATGGCGGCCTGCTCAGAACTGCACACAAGCAGAGGCAAGGAACAAGCGTGGAGATGATATTCAGTTTCCTCCCATGGGATCAGGTGTCCAACTCTGAGCATATGAAATGCTAATCTGAGCAAAGGAAGCGGTCTATGTTTACCTCCTTATTGAGTTTCTTCCCAATCTCAGCCAACAAGCCGCTTTTCGCTGGAGTGGGGCTGCTCTCAGCTTCAGCAGGGCAGAGTACAAGATAACCTCTCCTGAGGGCGATTTATTGTTGTCCCCAGCAAAAGAGAACCCAAGAGATGAGGGTGATTCTGGAACTGCCTGGCAGTGAGTGAGCTTCTTTATGGCCTCCTCTGGGGTCCAGTCCAGACCAACACGGGCAATGACAGCCTGGTTCCATGAGTGATATGCCTAGATCTTCAGTTTATAACCACATGACAGTCACGTGATTATAGACAGAATCAACTGTTCCTTTATGTTATCACAAATGCAAAACTAGGCTATGGGCGATATCAGGAGCCCCATGGCGCAGTTAGGAGCCCTGGGGCGCAGTGGTTAAATGCCTGTACTGCAGGTAAAACTGTGCTCACGACCTGGGGTTCAATCCCAGGTAACAGGCTCATGGTTGACTCAGCCTTCCATCCTTCCAAGGTTGGTAAAATGAGTACCCAGCTTGCTAGGGGGGCAATGTGTAGCCTGCATACTGTAATTAAAACTGTAAACCGCCCAGAGACTACTTGAAGTGGTACAGGGCGCTACATAAACAGAACACTTTTTTAATAGGCCACTAATAAGAATAAGAAGCATTGCAAGCTTTTGAGCGCGACACACTCTTCTTTAAAGGAAGCCCCAAAAGTTCAAACTAGCTAGGAGATTATTCTTAAAGTTCTTGGATAGATGATGTACACCAGGCAAAGAGTCTTCTTAGAGGCAGGAAGCCAGCGGGCAGTTGTCAAAGCTGCTTAAGCACTAGGTTTCACACCCCCATTCGTCAAACAAATCAGCAACCCAACTGATAGGTGGTGAAGCCCTAATGTTGCAGCAAAGTTGATTTTCACTGCCTGAATCTGCTGGGCAGTGCCATGTCTGCTCAAAGGTAATGCCAGTATACAGCTTTGCTGCTGCTGCTGAGGACCCAGCACAGGAGATGGTGGAGCAGCAACAGGAGCCAGAAGTTGCTTCCTGGCCACACCCACCAATTCTTTCTTCCCACCCCTTGCATTCCTGTGATGGAGGTTTGCCCTGTGATGCTCTCAACGTCACCTCCCCCAGTTGCCATAGTAAGGCAGTTGACATCAACAGGGCCATTCACCTGCCATATTCATTAGAACGACACTGACCTAAAAGCCGTGCTAAAATTAACAACCCACTCAGGCACAGCAAGATACCATGGTTCTGGTCACAAAACACACAATTCCTAGACCAATAAAAAATAAAAATCTTTGACTCCCTTTTACATCATGTAGTGACCTTTTAAAGAATCAAATGAAATTATGCCAAACCCAATTTAACAGTGGCTTTTGTTGCCAGCGCAACTGCACTTTTAGCCTCTCAAGATCAGGAAGTACCATATATACTCGAGTATAAGTTGACCTGAGTATAAGTTGAGGCCCCTAATTTAACCCCCCCAAAACTGGGGAAATACATTGACTCGAGTATAAGTCTAGGATGGGAAATGCAGCAGGGCCTGGCAGCTCTTCCTTTGTGAGCTGGGGGAGTGGTGTGTGATGTTTAAAATGATTTTTAGCCACTGAGGCAAGTGCTTGGGTCAGTGGCTAAAAGTCATTTTAAACACTGTGTGCCGCTCCCCTGTGATGCAGGGGGGGGGTAATGAGAAGTGGCATGCAGTGTTTAAAATGACTTTTAGGCACAGATGACTTGCCTCAGTGGCTAAAAGTATTGACCCGAATATAAGCCAAGGGCCCCTTTTTTCAGCCCAAAATTAGGGCTGAAAAACTAGGCTTATATTCAAGTATAGAAACGAGACACCTCACAGGAAGTTCTTTACAGGGTGGGCAACTGTGACCCTATATTTTTGTCCACAATTCCAGGAGAGAGGGGCGAGAAAAGCAGTTGAGAACAAGACCAGATGCTCCCTCCTGTTCCAGCTGGAGACCTGCCACCTCCACTCTTTACATATGTTCTCTGTTGTTGGTTTTTCTTTTGCTATGATAAATTTTAAAATATATTTATTTTGTTATTCAAAGTATTGTTTCTTATGGTTTCTTCATTATAATTTGATTCTGCGTGTAAATTACTGAGTCATTTTCCATACTAGACCATTTTCCTATTCTTCTTTTGCAAAATGAATAACACACCAGAACAACACACCAGAAACGGCTTCCCTGGCTGGACTATTCATAGAAGACTTTAGGACAGTGGTTCTCAACCTGTGGGTCCCCCATGGTTCCTGGACTGCAATTCCCATAAATCCTGGCCAGCTCAGCTAGCGATGAAGACTTCTGGGAGTTGCAGTCCAGGAACATCTGGGGACCCACAAGTTGAGAACCACTGCTTTAGGAACTGTTCTCCTGATTCTGCCTTTTCATGGCAGGAATGATGATGCCATTTTGATTTATCTCCAAGTGATGGATGAAATTCCCTGTGATGTGCTTCCTACTAATTGTAATCCAAAGATCTAATGCAGATAAGTGAGAATTTACTGGCATTGTCTTTCCAAAAGAAACTCTTCCATTTGATTCATTTATATAAGTTGCTCCACTACTATCCATCCACAGGCAATTTGTTATTAAAGGGTGGGCTGAATGCCAAGAGACTATTCTATTACCATTTCCAAAGGAAGAAGAAAAAGATCACTTACTCTAATGAGACAGTGTTGTTTTAATAATTATATGTGCTTGTTTGCAGTTCCTCTGTTCCCCTCCAAACCCCTCCTCCTCTTTCCTTTAGGATTTCCCTAAAGTAATATGGCAGGCACAGCACCCCATGCAACTGTTTAACCTTTTCCCCATATGTGGTGCTAAGGCGCTCCCTCAGAAACAAAGATAGTTCGTCTGTCATGACGCCTTCAGATGCCCACAACCCAGCTTGCTTGAATGGTTAAAAAAAACCTAGCCCCATCCCTTCTGTCACCAACATTTTCCATAGAGAAAGTGACAACCATAGGTTATGGTTGTAAGTTTCCTAAATAAGTCAGACCATGAAAAAAATCAAGGTGTTTTCTCTTGTGGTCGGCCTACCTACATAGACACCACAGCTTCCTCATAGCAGACTAAGGTCTTGAAAATAACAGGTAGCATTCAAATCCCCCCCTGCTTGCACTTTGGAGTAAACTTCCTAGCGAGATTCGGCTAGCAGAGTCTCTGCCAGCTTTTAGGAAGGCCCTAAAAATATGGCTTGTGATTGTTTTGTAGCTGCTTTTATATTTGTTTGTCCAACTGTTTGCCTGCCGTTTTGCCATGCCAGAATTATTCCTATTGTTTTGTTTTATTGTACTGATTTTTCCTTTGCTTTTGTATTTTGTATTGGATATTTATTTGTTGTACACCACCTAGAGTTCCCTTTGGGAAAATCAATGCGGTTAATAAATAAATAAATAAATAAATAAATAAATAAATAAATAAATAAATAAAGTGTTTTCCACATGGTTTTAAGATGCTTGAACAGGGAGCAAGGTTTTATAAGACCAGAAGAGGCCTAGCGCAGAATATTCATTTGTGGTTTTTGTTCTGACAGCCTTCTTCCCCTGGCACCTCATGTCAATGTCAGTTTTTCCTTCAGACAGGAAAAAGAAGAAAATGTGCATATTTCATTGAGTTGTGCTCAGTTGCTTTTAATTTTTTTTAGTATTGATTTTGTTTGCTGTTTTTAATATAGTTGTTTAATTATTTTTTAATATTGCATACTTATTGTTTTTAGCTTTTAAATATTATATTTTAATGATGTAAGCTGCCTTGAGTCATTTTGGAGAGAGGTTCACAGACATTTCGGCACCACAGACTCTCCTTTGAATTTTGAAAATGTCATGTCTCCTCACCTCAACTTGACGATCATCTCCAGTCCCCTGAGCTTTAAATTTGTACAGTATTTTCAATTCAGCAATGAATACAAGGGCTTAGTAAAACAGTGGCTGTAAACTGAAAGTAAGCACAAAGAGTTTTCCTTGCCTGCTGTTTATAAGAGTCCCTGTGGTGGAGGGCTCAAGGCCTTTCCAAACAGAAAGGCACCAGCCTCTGAAAACATAAGAGAGATCTTTAAAAGTGTGGAGCAGACCAAAGAATAGGATTCAAAAGGCAATGACACCCAGTAGCTACTGGGTTTGTCTGGGGGCCTGATCATAACAGACAGGTTCCTGGGAAGGCAACCTCTGAGTGTTATTTAAAATTTAAAAAGCATGATTTTTGGGCAACGGCAGTTAGTGCTGATCTTTCTGTTCATCTTGCTTCACCCTTTTGTCTTCCTTCACTTCTTGCACTGCCTATGATACTTAACAACGTATAAGCCATGCTACTGGTGCATCTGTGTCTCACAGACCCAAAAGGAATGTTTGTAAGCTCTCCTGGGATAATGTGAGGTGGAAAAAATAAACTGCGGTAAAAGGACTTCCCTCTTAGGAGGTTCTTAGGAGGGCAGACAACCTGCTCAGGCTAAGCTTTTTGCCGTCTTCCTCTGTGGTTTGGATTGTGATCTTTTTCCACAGGGAGGGAGGGAGGCCCTCTCTGCAAAGACACAACCAGCTGCTTGGGATGCCTGTGCCACCTTACCAAGAGGCACTGAGAGGGAGACAAGGAGAAGGAAGAAGAAAAAGTCAGATTTTCATCCACATTCGTCGCATACACTCCCATGTAGTTCAGGTTCTAAAGTGTAGAAAAAGGAACTTAAAACGAAAATAAAACCTTGTGTGTGTGCGTGAGAGAGAGAGAGAGAGAGAGAAAGAGAGAACTCAACAGAGAGTGCATTGTACGCTTCAGAATGGAGCATCTTCAGAGTTTCTCCTGTAGACTTGGTGCCTTGATCCAAGCAGGGCAAAAGTTCTGCCCATTTGGTCTATCAGCGGAAGCTAAATTCCAAACGACAAGATTCACTTCAAGCCGGCAGAGTTCCTTAAAAGCAGCTATATCAGATACATTAAAAAAAATCACAGAGTTTCAGCAACATTTCACCACACATATCAACACAACAGAATACAGATACAGAGCGTGGCAACATGGGCACCTCCTCACCAAAATTCCAAATTTTATTCCATTTCATTTTTTGTTTTTCATTTTGTTACAGAACAAGATGAAAAACGAATTGCCCTTTTAAAAAAATGAAACAAAATGAAACAAATGTTCATTTTGTTCCGTTTCATTTTTGCTTATTATTTATTTTGACAAGTGCAAATCTAGATTTTTTTTTAAAGCGGCGACCGGCCCGTGGGCCAGCTGTTTAGATGTGAGGGTTTGGTGAAATGAATCAAAGGTTCATTTGAAGATTGAGCACTCAGATTCCGGTGGTCGTAGAAATCAAATAAACTTTTATTGAAAAACTCACAACTGGGATTGTTATTCTTTTCATTCTCTTGACATAGAACATTTGGAGTCAAAACAGGCAAGCTTCTGGTTACAGAATTAACATCAAAGTCAACTTTTCCTTCTTCCACGAAAGGATTATTCTTTCTAATTATATTTTGGGATATCGACCCTTCCCTAGACCCCCATGGGGTTTCTGGATGGTGGGTGGGAGAGCACGTAAGGGGTGTTCCCACCCGCACCCAGCGATCCATCCTGGTGGGTTGGAATGGGGAACTTCCCTTCGTGTGTCAACACCCCAATTACTTGGTTTTTGAGGGAGATTACATGTTATTTCAGGAGTGGGAAGAGGTAAACCAGTTTTCTCCTCCTCCTCTTTTCTCTCCTCTGTCTGACTGCCCCTCTCCCTGTAAACGGTTAACTTTTTAACCGACTCCCCCTCGCGAGCCTTCTCCCTCACGCCCCTCCCTCCTGTCATCCCGGGCGTGGCGCGTGCTCCTCCACTTGAATTCCTTTCTCTCTATATGTTTTTTCCTCTCTTATCTCTTCGGTTTGTATCTCAATGTTAACAATTTCTTTCTTTTCGTCTAATTTCACTTGCACTCCTACTGCCAAGATTTCCCCACTATATAACCATGCTTAACCTCTCCAACCTGTACTTCTTGAGTTTTAGTGAATTTCTTGGCCACCTCCATCACCTGTATACCTTTATTTATACACCTGATTTACCTTTAATCCTCAACTCCTCAGTTTGACACCCTGTATTCTTAACATCCTTGGATACCTCTTCCCATTCTTCTTTTAACATCTCCCACGCCTTGTATTGTTTTACTACAGCTAAATAGCCCTCCATAATTGTTGTGGCTTGTCCCTCCTTGGACTCCACCTTTTCAGCCTGTCTTTTCTCTCTAAAGAATAATTTCCCAGGCTCTTCTTCTATATGATGTCCCATCTTTTCTTTGTTCTGCACTTGTTGTGTTTGGTCCATCTCGTTCGCGGACAGACCAACATCCTGGGTGTTCTTTGGTTTGATGCTGGGCTCACATCGGAGATAGCCTAAAAAGAAGGGGGAAAGCGCCAACTGGCCCATGGGCCAGCTGGTCAGCGCTAGCCGAAAGAAGAAAGGGGGTCGGCTATAAAAACATTAAAAAAACAAAACAAAACAAAAAACAAAATGATTTTTTTAATTGTTTCATTCCAAACAAAACGAGTTTTAAAAAACTCATTATATCTGTTCTGTACATCTGGGTTAACAATGACTCAGTATTACATACTGGACTCTATTTTACACATCAATTAAATATACGTGTAAAATACCTGTAGACCAGGGGTGCCCAAACTTTTTGTAAGGAGGGCCAGATTTGGTGACTGAGAATATGTCAGGGGCCGGTTGCTCCCCGACCCTGCCACCCCTCTGTAAGCCCCACCCACCGAACCCTTTGAACCCCACCCGCAGGAAGGAAGGCGGTGACCAAGGGAGGGAGGGAGGTGGAAACCAAGAGAGGAAGGAGGAAGGTGGGAAACAAGGAAGGGAGGGAGGGAGGGAGGGAGGGAGGTGGGGACCAAAGGAAGCACAGGGAGCTGTGGCCACAGGTCGCCCCTTGGAAGAGGTGATCTGTGCGACCTTGCACCCCCCCCAAGCTCCTCAGCGGTGGCAACGGCTTGCCCACCAGCCCACCCCAAAGCTCCTTGGCGATGGCAGAGGCCCGCTGGCCTGCCCACCCCCACACATTCCCCTGCGGTGCCGGTGGCAGCAGACCGTCCGTCTGCCCAGCTGCCCAAGCTTCCCAGCGGGGCCAGTGGCACGGCCCACCCAATCACTGGCCCGCGCATGCGCCCAACCTGAAAATGTTCCCCGTTATGCCAGTGGTGGCGGCCCGCCCACACACCACCCCCGCACGTGTGCCCAACCCAAGCTTCCCGGCAGTGCTGGTGGTGGTGGCCTGCCCCCTCACCCCCCCCCCCAGCCCCACAAGCTTCTGCTCACTGGCCAGCTGGCCTGCCCAGCCCCTCAAGCTTCCTGGCAGTGTCAGTGTTGGCGGAAGATTTTTTTAAAAAAAATGGGGCAAAGGAGGGGGAGGGAGGGGCAGGCCAGCCAGCCACGGGCCACTCAGAATGGTCTGATGGGCCGGATTTGCCCCCCCCCCGGGGCGGACTTTGGGCAGGCCTGCTATAGACAAACCTGGTCTGTCTACAAAATGTTTTTTCCTCTCTAATATCTGACAGTCTTTGGAGACAGCAGGGCTTGTTCTTTCAACCGTCTAAAAGTCACATATCCAAACAATGCTTCTCTTTGGGTGATATTTGAATTTTTTGTTTTAAAGATACACACCTGCTTCTCTGGAGCTTTTTTTTTAAAAAAAATCCTATGCTAATTGAGAATTTTGGCTCAAGAGGCTCTGACACAGAAATGAACTTCGTAGGAAGTGTCACTGTGTTACATTCTACCCCCCAGCAAATAACCAAAAATAAAATAAACCATGGAAGCAGCGGGGGGGGGGGAAACCTGGGGGGAAATAATTGATGGTAGTGAGCCAATTATTGCATGATGTGGATGGTCAGAATAATACTAACACATTAAATGCAAAAGGAAACATGTGGATAAACATTGTATGTCAAACTAAATACAAGGAAGAATGGCTATTCTTGTTTGCATGATGATTTCCTTCTGAAATGCCCTCCAGAGAACTATGAAAGATGCAGAAACCCATCCTGTACTTGGCTCATGATGCCTTCCCTGATTCCTTGTGGTCTACAAACGGCCTAATCCTTTCACAAGAAGCTGCATGGCCATTGGTCACATACAAACATCCATGAAAAATAGTTGAGCCTTTGAGCCATGTCTGGTACTGAACTGTTCAAAACAAATCCATTGTTCTTCCTGAACATTTTAAACGGGACAAAACTCAACTATGTGATGTCAAAAATAGGAAGGGGAGAAAACTTCCTTAACAGCCAGGGGATTTGTTTTCTTGTAATGGCAACTAATTCCTTTTTAAAACTTTCTCTTTTTTAAGAGAGGGTTCTCCTAATTGTAGATAAGACATGGAGGGGGTTTAGTTTTAGTTTTCCCGTTGAAGGCACCGAGTGCTAAAATACATAATGTATGTGTGTTGTGTTGTTACAGTTGTGATCGACTCTTCATGACCCCATGACCATGGAGTTTTCTTGGCAGGAATACTGGAGTGGCTTGCTAGTTCCTACTCCCTGGTGGTCTCCCATCCAAGTACTAACCAGGGCCGACCCTGCTTAGCTTCCAAAATCGGACGAGATCGCATGTGTTTAGGACATCTACACATGACAAAAATGTCCATCTATTGATGACATTTGACAGAGTTCGACACTGAGGGCTTGTCTACATGTGTTCATTGGAGTGGGATGGAGTGGCCTAAATAGGGTTGCTTAAAGGTAGAGATGTTGGTATGCCATTTGGTGCAATCCTTGCATACATGCCTTAAGCAACCAAGTTGTTGCATAAGTTTAAAGCCAAAGCCATATTATCCTGTTGTCAAATATACACAGAGGCAAAAATAATGAATAAATATGATTATAGTGACGGTGGTAGTGGTTTCTGTGTGTTTTCATAACCCACAGTGGCCTCTCTTTGTTCTCCTCCTGAAAGGACCCACCTCCTTTAAGTTTCTAAAGCTGAAGCTCAAGAGAAAGTCATGATGCAATAGACTCTTGAGGGGGGAAGACTGTGGAGAACTCGATTGTGGATGACCTGATTGCCCAGGTCATCATCTCAAAATGCCAAGTACCTCCTGGAGAGTTAAAAGATTAACCCCCCCAAAAAAATATATAATCATGAATTTGTATTTCAAATTGCAATTGCAATCCCAGTGAAGCCAATGATTAAACTCACTTTAAAAGGTTGCATAAAAGCAGCATGGTTTTTTAAGGCAGGAAGCTTAGATTTTCTTCTTGAGCAGAGAAATGCCTGAAGAAATGTTTCTTGTACAAATTAGCAGACCTCCAGTATAGTGAGTGTCACATCTGGCAGTATATCCAGTACCCAAGCTCAGTTGTGTGAGAGTATAGAGAAAGAGTGGGGGGCTCCCTCCTCATAAACATCCAGGAATGTACCTTCTGATAAGAAAATGCTTGTTTTGTTCATTTGATTGATTTCTCTCTTACTTCTTTTATGGGAGTGTAATCTGAAACAAGGAGGGGCAAAGTACAAACAGTCCCACATAAAAGAAGCACCGAGCAGAGTGAGGGGAGATTCTTTTTCCCATCTGGCCAAATCCTCTTGCCTCACACCTAAGAACTGGCTGGCAAAAACAAATTAAAGAGATGTAAAGTAATTAAGCCTTCCAGGTAATTGTCACACTCCGGGCCAGATTTGGTGGCTGAGAATGTATCAGGGGCCGGTTGCTCCCCGCCCCTGCCACCCCACTGCAAGCCCCACTCACTGATCCATAAGCCCCACCCACAGGAAGGAAGGCGGGGACTAAGGGAGGGAGGCAGGGAGGGAGGTGGAAACCAAGAGAGGAAGGAAGGAAGGTGGGGAACAAGGGAGGGAGGGAGGGAGGGAGGGAGGTGGGGACCAAAGGTGGGAGGAAAGAAGGAAGGTGGGGACCAAAGGAAGCACAGGGAGCCGTGGCCACAGGTCGCCCCTTGGAAGAGGCGATCTGTGCGACCTTGCACCCCCCAAGCTCCCCAGCGGTGGCAATGGCTTGCCCGCCAGCCCACCCCAAAGCTCTTTGGCGGTGGCAGAGGCCCGCTGGCCTGCCCACCCCCACACTTTCCCCTGCCGTGCCAGTGGCGGCAGACCGCCCATCCACCCAGCCGCCCAAGCTTCCCAGCGGTGTCAGTGTTGGCAGAATTAAAAAAAATGGGGCAAAGGAGGGGGAGGGAGGGGTGGGCCAGCCAGCCGCGGGCCACTCAGAATGGCCTGACAGGCGGATCTGGCCCCCGGGCCAGACTTTGGGCAGGCCTGATCTAGAGCAAGTGTGGAGCATAATGCGAAATCCAGCAATCTGTGGTGCCCTCTGGTCTGGAAAAGCTGCAAATTTTGCTCCAGTAACTTGAGTTCCTGCTCTAACAGCCAGGGAGACAGAGTGGGACCCATGGCTGCTCTTGGAACAAGTGACACCTGTGTACAAATTATCATGGAGCCATAACATCACATTTCATCCAGATGTGGAAAGCACGGCCATATTCTATTTTTGGTGCCTCCCTGTTCACAGAACGATGGGCAAATGGATTTGAAAAATGACTTTCAATGAACTCATCCGCATAGAGTCCAAGTCCTTTTATGGATCATTTCCACCACCACCACCACCCACTGCAAACGTAGCTCTGTAGTTAAACTTTGCAAAAGGCTCCCACTGGCATTAACAAGAAGCTGGAATTTGTTTTCTTTAAATATTGGGTTCAATAAGGGTTAGACTCACACAGCTGAGACTCGGGGAAATAACTGGCAACCATGGCAACTAGACCCTTTTCGGGGCCAGCGTGGATGTCTAGAGAAACTCCTTTAAGTGATGATGGCATGGGATAGGAGTAAAATAGGGTTCTCACTCATTCACTGCTGCCTCTGGTTGGATTTCAGAGGTTAGATTCCAACATCTTTTGCAAGCCCAAACCCTGTCCTAGGTGCCTCAGATTTCTGCATTTTCCAAGTACCTGGTGTTGGTTTCCCTTGTTGTTGCTGCTGCTTCCAATCAAGTGTTGACCATTGCATTGGATTGGAAGGGTATATTAGTCAGCTTTTTCAGGTTTCAGACGCATAGCCAGACAAGAAAAGGTTCCAGTGATGCCAGCAATCTGTGACCTGATCTCAGGCTAGGTAAACAAATTGTCCACACCTGTCCCTTATAATGAGACTTCATCGGCTTATCAGGAGAGTCAATATATGCACTCACCAATATCCTCCTGTGAAAGATTTAAATTTATTACTCTTCTAAAAGCCTTTAAATCTAAGAGAATGTGACAATTATCCTGTCCTAAGGGTGACCGGTGCAACCTGGGAATGATCCTTCTATTGTCGGTTTGTTTGATTTATATACTGCTCCATTGGCGTTCACACTATTCTGTGCAATTTACAAGTTAAAACTTACAAAAACCTCCTTCCCTTCTCCACACCCTTGTGTTGCAGTTGTAAATACAATGAGGTTCCACCGATAACAGGGCAATGCAAGTAGAAAGTGCTCAAGGAAGTTTCCCAAAAGTGTCAAAAGGACTCAGAAGCTGCAAACTATCTGTTGTAGAGTTTCTACCGATTCTGAAATCTTAAAAATATTTCTGCTCTTTTAAAACCAATATTCACCCACCCACCAGTTTTGCACGACAACTTCTAGAATCCGCCAGCCAGCTAGGGCACGGAGAGCTATAGCCCAGAAAAGTAATTTTTCTAAGGCCAATGTCTCACAGAAAGAAACAAACATACACAAGGCATGTTTTCCTTTCTGCCATTAGTTCTCACATACCACCATTTCACAGCACATAAGTGAGAGATCCTGTACTAACCATATAAGTAATTTCTTTGTACTCTGTCTGTTCAAATAGGGATGGGCACAAAACAGAAAAATTGTGTTTCATTTCATTCTGGGTTTTTTTTGGGGGGGGGCACATTTCATTTCGTTTTGTCCCGTATGAATTTTTACAACAAAAATTTGTACGAAATGAAATGTTTCTTTACCTGCAGCAACGGCTCCAAAGGCTCTGGCAGTGGAAAGGGGGGACTAGGCCAGCCTGCCCACGGCTCATCCTCTCCTGCTGCAGTGGCAGTGGCTCCTGTGGTGAAAATGGAGGCTTTGGTAGCAGGCCTAGTTTGGCCTGCCAGCCACTCACCCTCTCCGGCCTGGCTGAGTGGCCTCGGTGGCAGTGGTGGTGGCAGAACACCCGCAGGTAAGCTATTATTTTACAGATGAAACAAAATGGTTCATGGGAAAACGGCTGTTTCGTTTCGTCTGTAATGAAATGCTTCTTCATCATTTCGTTTCTTTTCATTTCGCTTCATTACGTAATGAAATGACAAAATAGCATTTCATTTTTCGTTTCGTGCCCATCCCTATGTTCAAATCCACAACCGTTCAACCTACCAGAGCCTTCAGCTTTTGGAAGGCTGATTCTTGGCATGCAGAGTGCCTTTTGTGCTAGAAACAAGGTTGTGGCTTAGCATGGCTAACCTGTTAAAAGGGACCATCCTGGGTATTTATTTTTATTTATTGGATTTTTATACCGTCCATCTGGCAGTGAGGCTACTTTTGCCCAGCACTTCATATGGAGCATTAAGTCACTGACTACATGCTCGGGCTGGCAAATTCCTGTTGATCTGTGCGTGTGAGAGAGAGACGGGGCAGGGTAGAGCTTTTACATTCTGCTCGTGAAGCTAGAAATAGCTGATACTTTGGAAGGCAGCACTTACTGTTCCTTTCTTAAATGTACTTTGGCCTTGTGGGCTCCAGGATTCAACACTTGACCCAGTACTCAAGGCAGTTGTGAGCCAGCACATTCAGTGGGAGGGATGCAAACAATAAGCTGGAAAACCATTTTCACTTTTTCCAATGATGAAGGTTCATTTCAGAGAGGGAAGTAATGCATGCTTCTGTACTTTTTGTTCTTTCTGTAGCACCATTAGGTGGGTGAATGTTTAACTGTGGGAGAAACATTACCATGAAGCGCCGATACTACCATGTTAATCAGTTTCTAGAATGTGTTAAGAGTCACAGGGGCAGAAAACTTGACTCTTTAAAGGTGTTCAGTGCCTTTACTGAGCTTAAAATAGACAGAAATTAAATAGGCATGGGAAGGAAGACTCCTTGAGTGCTAAAGCAACAGCAAGACAAGGAGAAGTCCACAATTGAAACCCTCAGATTTGAATATGGCCCCTGCTGGAGTACCAACTTGAACCTTAGCACTTCTGATCTACTTGCTGAGGTCCACTATTCTTCCAAATTGCAAACCAAGTGATACCCATGGCCACAGCCACAGCCAGCTTGAAAGGTCTAAGAACCAGCATGTGTAAAGGCCCTTATTTTAAGTTGGACAAATGGTGTAACAAAATTAAAGGAAGAATAATGTCACTTGGTTAGACAGTGCAACTGACTAGCCAGGTCAAATCTTTGCTGGGTGCCTATGACGGATTAAGGCAGTGCAGCTAAGGCGTTATACAGGGAACAGGGTGTTAACAGAAGGGTACCAGAGGAAATCGTAAGACAAACGGGACTTCCTTTTTGTTAGCTTGCTATGAAAGTAGGAGATGGGTGCTAAACTGCTACAGTTTTGACACCCAGAAATGTTGAGCCAGTGTTATGCCTTTTTCAGGAAGGACAGAAGGCTGCCATCCATAGAGGCATGAGTCATTTAGGAAGACTAGTTAGATGTAATCAGGATTTTTAAAAATTTCATTGTCAGAATGGGCACTTGCTGCTTTCACATGACCGCTAAAATCCACTGCAAACTGCTCACAGGTGCAGGGCGTAACATTTTTTCCCCATGAGTAGGAGACTTTTTTAAAAAACGTGCGACCACGCCCACTTAAGTGCAACCCAGCACATTTTACAAGTAGCTGGTCTCGAGGTGGTAAAATCTTTGTTGCTGTTCCGATGCAGATTTTAAACCATTACTTGAGTCCTTGGGAACATGGAAAATCTGCACCAAAACTTTTTTGCCCTCGTTATGGTGTCTTTGCTGCGGTTCTCAGTTGTGGGATCAGAACGGTTGCGGATTTTCAAAACACGAACATGGGAACATCCACTCCGCAACTTCAACTGCGACATTAACTGGTGTGTGTGTGGGGGGGGGTGCTCCAGAGCAAAGTTTGCTGCAGTTTTTAGTTGTCATGTGAAAGTAGCCAGGTACCCACTCCTGTTCTTTAATTCAAAATGCAAGAAGTAAAATGGCCTGTGTTTTTTTAGTCCCCGTGGTTGCTTGTAACACTCAGTCACCTTATGTATTCTCTTTCTTTTCAATAAAGTATCACTTTTTGACCCTCGGGTGACAACTGTGTTTTGGGGAAAGGGAATTGATGGGCATGCCCTTGAAAACGATCAAATCCATTACGAAGTGAACCAAGCCCAGGAAGGGTTCGGTGGAGTTCTACAGGCAGAGAACCGGCTATCTTTTTTTTTTTCCTGCTGAAGAGACCCAGAGATTGGCAACCGTTCACAAGGAAGTGGTTCGCCCCAACAACCTTTGCCCTGGGGAAGGCTTGGTGGGGTGGGGTGGAGTGGGGTGGAGGAATGTTGAGTCTGTGGAAGTTTAATCCAGCTGTCAGAAACCAAGGAAGGGGCTTGCAGAGCATCTGTCTGTCATAGGCTTTGCTTAGGCTTGCCAAGGTAGGTTTGCTTTGGGCATTATTTTTTGCCCTCCTGAAGTCAATGGCAGGAATGACTATTAACCCTGCGCCTCCTGCGTATCCAGTTTTATTCTGAAGTTAGAACACTGAAGCGACCACAGAGCCTCCGGAATGGTTCTGTGGTTGAAGAGGGATCTAGTGCAATCTCTGTGCAGTGCCTGTTCCTTTAGTTAGAGAATGTGACTTCACAAAATCTACTGCATGTAATGGCATAGATGCCCTGGCATGGTACTGTAGCACAGAAGGGCTTTAGCCTATGGCCATAGTGTAGAGGGCCAGCAGCACAAGAGATTCTGTGAAGGAACCTTTGTCAACTTGTTTAGATTTCTATACCTTTTAGAGATAACAGAAAATTTGAGAGAGGTATGAGAGCACAAGGTGGGCGGGTGAAAGAGGTAGTGTATAAAACACACCATAAAACACACCACACAGACAGGGTGGGGGGAGCCATGAAGTCCATGTACACTGTAAAAATTGAATGGGCCACTGTCATTATTAATGGGGTCTTTCTTTGAGGTCGGGGTTCCCAGCCACTTATGAGGTCCATCCATTAAAAAACATGTGTTTTTTTAGGTCCCATGGTTGCTTTTAACACTCAGTCACCATGTATTAAATGTATTCTTCTTTTCAATAAAGTATCACTTTAAATTTCTAACTAATTTCTTATCTTTATGTCCTTTATTTAGAATGCATTATTTAAGTTGAATTGTGTCTTCTTGTTTGCCTGTGTTTATTGGTTAATTGTTTTTTGATGAGTGCTGTAAACTGCTCAAAGTGGCCTAGACCACAAGCAAGCAAGATCTAAAAGAAAGAATCGGTGATAGCTTTATTACTGTATATACTCGAATATAAGTCTAGTTTTTCAGCCCTGAAAAAAGGGGCCCTTGGCTTATATTCGGGTCAATACTTTTAGCCACTGAGGCAAGTGCTTGGGTCGGTGGCTAAAAGTCATTTTAAACATTGTGTGCCGCTTCTCATGACCCCCCTCTGCATCACAAGGGAGCGGCGCGCGATGTTTAAAATGACTTTTAGCCACTGACCCAAGCACTTGCATCAGTGGCTAAAAATCATAACATCACACACCACTCCCCCCAGCTCACAAGGGAGGAGCTGCCAGGTCCTGCTGCATTTCCCACCCTAGACTTATACTCGAGTCAATAAGTTTCCCCAGTTTTGGGGGGTTAAATTAGGGGTCTCGACCTATACTATAGTCGACTTATACTCGAGTATATATGGTAAATTGCTAATAAAATGAGGATAAACTAGCACCACAGAGCTGCCAAAGTTCCAAAAATGATGGCCAGGCCTATATTCCAGGCTCCTTGGTTCAAAGTAAGTGTCACAACAGGGGTGCACTCTCAGGTGCAACATGTAGATTTCAGATTCAGTTTCTGATAGTGTGGAATGGTCTCTCCCAGTTTTGTTGCAATAAAAGTCTGTCAGTCATTCAGAATCTCTCCACTTCCCATCCCCACCAGAGGTGTAAAATTTCTGGAAACCTTGGAAAAATGAAAGCAAAATGAAACACTACTGTTTCCCCCCCACTCCCACCCCCAATTTTTCTGTTTTTCTCTAGACATTTTTCCCATGGTGTGACCGGCAAATTGTGGGGTGACAATGGCTTCCACAGGGTGGGACAACTCACACAGAGAAATTCTAATACAGACAGAAAGGATCATTAGAAATTCTAAGGTTAACATATCCTTTGATCCCAGGCATTCTGTTTGCTCCATATGGAACTGGGTCTACAAGATCGAGAAAGACTATTGCTCCTCAAATTGCAAGCAAGCATGGTTTGTGGCACTCCTGATCCAAGCCAAAACTAGGTCTGGCAACTGGGGTTTGAATCCAGGGTGTCAAAATTTATAAGAACAGAAACATTTAAAACAATGTTATTTTTTAGCATCCATTAACAGAAGTATCCAAATCTTATAAGTAGTCTACACTTGCCTCCATACCTACACCCAGCAAACTGGACCTTGGAAGGATGGAATGAACCTTGAGCCTGCTACCGGGAATTGAACCCCGGGTGAGCACAATTATAGCTACAATACAGCAATGTAACCGCTGCGTCACAAGGCTTTCCTAAATCTGGCTTCCTGTAGCTTGAGTCCATTGTTAGGTACTCTGAATGTCAGGGGGGGAAGCTCTTAATTGTTAGAGTAGTACAAGAATGGGATGAATTACTTTGGGAGGTAATCAAAAGAACATGGACAGCCACCTGTCAGATCTGCTTTGACATGGACTTCTCCTTGAGCAGGCTATTGGATACCATGGCCTTACAGACTGTCTCCAACTCAATTATTCTGAAAAACAAATGCAAAGGGGACGAATGAAAGCAGGGGCTTTTGCAGGTGCTGAAGAGGAATCAGTGAGAGAAATTCACAAAGGCAAAGCAAGGGCAAGTGAGAAAAACAGGTTTAAAGGAAGCAAAGGAACCTGCACAGGTGTCTGGTGGCATTTGCTGCTATAGGGGTGTGCTCTCCCTCACCCCGAGCGTGTACATCACTCCTGTTGCTCCTCTCTGGGCAGAAAGACGGAAGGAAAATTCTATTTGGTCCTATTTACTTCTTTTATTCTTTTATTTTCACCATAATGAATAATAATGTTTCTATATGGCTGTGTTTTACACTGTTGGCCCTGAGCACCCACAGTGCTAGTAGTTATACCTTGGTTATGGATCACAGACATGTCAAGGCACCGGCCTTGAGCCTTCCTCCTCCTCCTGGATTTATGGCAACAAGCACCAGCATGACATCACCAGGCAGGCAGCTGTACAATGAAATTTGGAAGGCTGCAATTAATGCAATTAAATTGACTTCGGAAATCATGTTCAAAAAAGGAGAGTGAACAACAAACAGATTTAATGAGATAGGGGAAGATTTTTTTAAATGCTACATTGTATAAAGGGAAAGGGGAAAAACCGAACCATGTGTATTTTTGCTAGAGAAATGGGGGAGAATCAAAAGAGGGATTAAAGGTTAGGTGTATAAGAGATAAAAAATTATGTAAGATATCAGGGTTCCCTAGGTGAAGGGAGTAGCACATTTTTGTGTTATTAATTTTTTGTGTGTAACTTGTGGATAGAATGTAATTTTGTAATTTTGATCTTGTATTTCAATATAAAATATAAAGTATGTACTGTATTTAGTATAAAAATTAATTAAAAAGCAAAAAACAATTGTCTTAAAATGCTGTGTGTGTGTGTGTGTGTGTGTGTGTGTGCACGCGTATGTGTGCGTGTATGCATGTGTGCCTGTGCCCGTGCCTGTGTGTGCGTGTTTTAAATTAGAGCTCCAGTGAGAACAACGTTCCACTCACAGTCTCAAATAGCTGTTCTCAGTTTCAGGATCCAACAGGTTTTATTTTCTCCCCCTCAGGTTTCCGTATCAGTGCCTAATTACATTGAACTGGATTCTCAGGAGGTAAAGGAAGACAAAAGGGTCTGTATACCAAAATGTACTTCAGAGTTTGTTTAACAACACCCGCTTTGTCTGAAGACATCCAGGATGGGCAAATAGGTTCTTTATGGTTCTTTATGGTTCTGTCTCAGCAGGAAGAACACAATATCTGACCAGCTCTTTTTAAAAGGCACTCACTTCACATCTTTTTAAATGGAAGGAAGTCACAGGATGCTGTTTCTCCAGCTAATGTTACAGAGCTTTCCATCTCCATATTGAGAGTCTTGCTTTGACAGGGCTGGCTTGTCAGAAGCAATACTCTTAGCCTTATCTGAGCCAGAGATTATTTGGACTAGGGATGGGTCTATAGAGGACTTTTACATATACATATATATAATTGGTCACCCTTTGGGGGGGGTACTATTAGTGGCTTCCTGACTCAATTAGAATGATTTTCTCCTATGGGGAGCCCCTTATGAGTTTAATAATTCAGCCCACTAAACCCCAAACCTCTCCAAATTTGGGGGACATAGGGCCTTTTCACATGACCCCTAAGATCCGCTGGCCACTTAAATTCGGACCAGAGATCTTGGGGGTTTGTTGCTCTTCCTGCGTCCTCACCCCTCCGCACTTCCTTGCTCCTGTCTGCGTGAGGGGAGGGAGAAAAAAAGAGAGGAAAAATGCAGGCTCACCTCCGAAGCCGCCCGGAGCCCCGTCGTCGTCCTGATTCCTTCTCTTAAAGGGGCGGGAGGCAAAACAAAAAACCAAAAAAAAAAAAAAAAACAAGTGAGGAGAGCCCGGCACTCTAGGTTACATCTGGATCTGGGGATTTTCACCCTCCGAGAGCAGGTACATGAAAAGTGCGCTGGGACGTGCTTAGGTGGGCGTGGTCGCACTTAATTTTCTACAAACTCCGGAGCTGGTGGGGAAACAATTGTAAGCTCCGGAGCTGGCAGCCATTTGCTGCAGAGTTTAGGGGCCGTGTACAAATACCCATACAGGGAAAAGCTCATGGAAGCTCCCTTGCGATTTTGGTTCCTCTAGGACAAAGTGTTTCATTCCTATAGAAAAGAAGGGCGTTTTGTTTCATTTTTGTAATGAAACAAATCCAAACATTTTGTTATGTAACAAAACTTCGAACCAGCGTTTTGTTTTTCATTTCCTGCCCATCTCTAGTTATCTCTCTAAAAAGCCATAAAATAGACTTCACAGCTGCTGCTTTAGTGTGTGTGTGTGTGTGTGTGTGTGTGTGTGTGTGTGTGTTGGGGGGGAATGGCTTTAAAGAAAAAGTTCACATTTCTTTCTCAGTAATAATAAATAATCTTGTATGCCCTTAAAGGACTGCTGGTTGCAAAATCTGATCCTGAATAAAAGGTTGCTGGTCTTTGTAAGGCCACAAGTCCCTGTTGGCTGAGCTCCAATAGACCAAGACTGTTATCTGGGTGGAAAGTTTTACGCATAGGGCTGTGCATCCTTTATCAGGCAGGCAACTGTACCGTCTAGCACTGGCCAGACCCCATGGGTCTCTTTTGCCCACTCCACTCCACTCCACCCTCCCCCTCTTTGTCATTTATCCTGAAAAGGTCCAGTTCAATGGAAGGATCAATCCCTGGGAGACCTGCTGAGAGACCGTGAGGGGCAAGGAGTGGGCCTGTACAAAGCCTTATCCACGCACTCTTATCTTATGGGGTGGGGTGAGGGTGTTTCTCAGGGCAGGCTGTAGAGCCTAGAGCAGTATTGGCGAACCTATGGCACGGGTGCCAAAGGTGGCACTCGGAGCCCTTTCTGTGGGCACCTGACATCGCCCCTTCACAGCCACCTGTATTCAGGTTAAATTGCTGTACTGGCACTTTGTGAAAAATTAGTGGGTTTTGAATCACAGTTTGGGCACTCAGTCTCTAAAAGGTTTGCCATCACTGGCTTAGAGGCATGTGGTGATTTAAACAAAGGGAAATAAATCTTAACCCTCTCCAGGGTATAATTATTGTCTGTGTTCCCATCAGATTTCAAAACAGAATTTATCTTGCTGCTTCACTTTTACCCTCTATTGAAGAGAGAGGGAGAGGAGAGCAATTTTCAGGAGACACGCAGGGCATGTCCAGAAGGGCCCTTCTGGTGTGGGCTGGAGGGGCCATTGGTCATTTATGGCAATCCTCACCTGAAAGTAGTACAAAGAGAGAGGGGGGGCAAGCTAAGAGGGGAGGAAACAGCTCATCCAAAATAGGCAGACACCCAAAGAAAAAGATCCTCCCCCATTTTCACATTGTATTATAGATAAACAGGGGAGGATGAGGATGAGAGGCATGGATTCTTTGGAGGGCACACAGCAGATGAAAAAGGGAAAAGTGCCTGTGCATCTGAGCAAGAGACTTCCCCAACAGGATCTCTGGGTCAATGTAAGAACCAGAGAGATTCTGGACACTGTCACAGATCCACTCACTCTTCTCTTTTCCACTTGGCCTCTCAGCCACACTCACCTTTTCTGACTCACTCTCACTCTCTCTCTCTCTCTCTCTCTCTCTCTCTCTCTCTCTCTCTCTCTCACACACACACACACACACACACACACACACACCAATTTTTAAAAAGGAAAAAAGAAACATGCCAAACTGTTTCTCTTTGATTTCTTAAGTGTCCAATTTGCCAACTTCCCAAAGCAGCTGATTTATTAAGTCACTTCAGAATACCAGAAACTGACACCAGGAAGAGCCTTTGCATTGGACAATTGCAAAGCTCAGCTTCAGCCCATTCCCAGTGATTGCACTGTGCTCAAAACGGACTAAACTGGTGCCAACCCGCACCCAAAAAGGAGAAGCCCCTGGCAGTGCATCAAAAAAGGATGGGTTGGGTTGCCCTGGGGCAAATTGGTCTGCTCCCCATGTGGACACCAGAAAAAAGAGTAGAGCAATCAGCCCAAGCAGCACACCAAACCGTGGGACAAATGCCTGTCTGGACATGCTGTCAGAGAAGTTTAAACAACAGGAGAAGAACTGATTAAAGGAGGGGAGGGGATATCTGATCTGAGAAGTCAAAAGCCATAGAGGTCAGTTTATATTCCCAAATAACATGGGAGCAGTAATATGTATCTGTTGGAATATTTAGCAAGATTTACATTTCAGCCATTACAGGGTTAATGTGAATTATGGGAATTATTATGGGCTGGATTTAATGTGAAGAGCAAAGCCTATTGGTTGCTGAGATCACACCACCTGGAATGTTCTGGTAGTAGTTTAGTTAGTGTGTGTGCCTTGTATTCAGAGAAGAGAAGCATGTTCCTAGCCTAGCAAGGTGGCTGTTAGAATAGTTATAGTTAGAAAACCTCCCCTGTACCCTTCCCTTCTAGTTAAATAAATAGGTTTTTATTCATATAGCAACACAAGAGGTGTCTCTCTCATTAAGCAAGTAAAAATCATCTGCAACCACCGATCCAACAAAGAGCCCCAACAATATCTGTAGATGAAGATTTGTCAGTGAAATCAGGTTTGGAAGAGATCATGGCTCATTTCTCATTAGCGACCCATATGGAGCTTTTGTTCTCCTCTGTTTGAACCTGGTACTGTATCCTGGTGTCTACATCATGTGAGAATGAAACTAGTATCGATTGAATGGAAGCTGGACAAAAAACATTGCATTCCAGAGTTTCTTACACCACTGCTGGATGTCTGTTGTGCTTTGCTTCCGATTGCATTGCAGGGTCTGCTGGTGCAGACTCTATTGTCCTGCAGTGATGCACTTTGTGGTGTGCCTCCCAATTGATGATGTGTCCATACAAGTATTTTGTGTGTGTTGTGTGCTTGCTGGTCTCCACCTCTTCATGGTCTGCAGGCAGGTAAAATGAGCAGGAAACGGAACAGAGAGAGTGATCTCAGTTCCAACTTGACAGCACATGACAACTACGATCAGCACATATTAACGTAATTACAGAAACGAGCAAGAAATAGCCATTCAAAAACAGTCCCCTGCTGTGAAGTTTGGGACCATGCCTCCCACACAGCCTTTTTAACAGCAGGGTTTTAAATTAGCCTTTGTGGAGATTTTCAAAGGTTTATACAGGTATTCCAATTGCTATACACTGCCCTGACTACTTTTGAGGACACAAGAATAGCAGGGTATTCAATTCAAACTAAACAAATGAATACTGTCAATACATACATACTATCGTGTCCTTATTGGTTTGTATATATATTTTAAAATATCTTTGGTACCAATAGCTATTTCTAAGGGAAATACTGTATTTCTACTGTATTTCTTTTTAGGGCCATGGGCTGGAGGAAAAAGAAACCAAGGGTGCAACATGGCATGGGATAGATCTGGAGAAATGGGGAATGTTTGCAAAAGGAATCTGGGATTTAGAATGATCCTTAAATCCACATGCAAGGATGGAGTGGTTTCAGGACTGGAGATCACAACTCAAAGGGGCCCTGTTTCTTCTTCTTTCTTAATGGTTGTGTGTGTGTTGCGTCGTTACAGTCGTGACCGACTCTTCGTGACTCCATGTCCATGGAGTTTTCTTGGCAGGGATACTGGAGTGGTTTGCCAGTTCCTATTCCAGGCGCCTACAGCACCTGGTATTCCCTGGTGGTCTCCCATCCAAGTACTAACCAAGGCCAACCCTGCTTAGCTTCCGAAATCAGTCGAGATCAGATGTGCTTAGGGCATCTAGGGTCATTAATGCTTAATTACCTTCTCATCCAAGTGATATGGCACTAATTGTAAAGTGGGATGGAAGATCCCTGTGTGTGTGTTCTTCCACCTCCCTTTTCCTGAGGAAAGTGGGGGAAAGCTGCATTTTTTTTCAATTTTCTTTTTTTAAGAGACATGTTACTGATTTGCCTTGTCATCCAAGTGACATAGCAATGGTTTTATAAGAAAAGATAAGAGGACAAAAAATCTTCCTCTGCACCCTTGTTGCTGTGTGAATTATAAAAAACAGAGTATTGCTGGGGGATCTGCTTTGTTTTGATACCAGTGGGCGGCCATGCATACTGGAATCTGAACTAAAATGGAGTAATCTAAGAAAACAGTAGCCCTCACTAGGGATCCGAAATGATGTGGACAGCCATGGATGAGTTGTTGAGTTGGTCTTCAATTACCAGAACTTGCATTAAATCAGTTTTCACCTCTAACTGCATTATTTGGTTCAATATCTGTAGTTATACAGGCTGGGAACTGAACTGAAAGAGAGAAAGCCAGCCCTTGATAAAAAAAATAAACAAACAAAAACGTAGTTTGGACATTAACATCCTTTCATGTTCCAAGCTGACTCCACAGTTTCCTTCCAGCTCTAGCACTAAAATAATATTGGCTCCATAGATGTGAAGAAATTTTGCCAGTGTCACCCATTACTGGATAGCCGAGATAGGCCATTTTGACCTGGCTAAGACAGCCGCCTATCACAGATTCTGAAGCCCTTGCTAGAGATAGCACCTTTATGTGGAGACAAATGCTTTGCTTTTCCAAAAATATTGTACAAAATGTCTCTCATGCCTTTTCCTTTTGTGGAACTAAGCCCAAGAGACAGAACAAGTGACTGCTCAGAAGGATACAAACAACCCATCCAGAGTTTCTACTTGTGCCAGTCCAATAAGAAGAGGGTTGTTACTCTGGCTTTAAATGTTTCGTATTTGGTGCCTATGTGGATTGCAAATGCCACAGGATCTATGGAGGATTCGTGAGGCAAGCTTGCCACTGTGTTGGTCCGGAATGCAAGGTATGTGAGCCAGGCCTTCAAGGCGAGATTCCTGTTCTTTTACTCCAGGGTGAGTTTTGTGCTTCTGGCACAGGAATTCTCCTCCCAGGAATTGGCTCCATTCTTTGACTCCCTCTGTCTGTCTGTCTGTCTGTCTGTCTGTGTGACAGAAGTTCAATCAGATTATTTATTTATTTATTTATTTAAAACATTTCTATCCCACCTTTCTCCCAGAAAGGACCCATTGCACCCAGGACAAAGGAATGAGGTGTTAATTATATTTCACAGGGGAACTATGCCTGGCAGGACAGCAACAGTCTTTATTTTATTTTATTGAGAATCATAGACAGAAAGATGTGGAAAAGCAGCAAATGTTCCTCATTTTCCCCATCAAGACAGAATACTGTCCTAATTGCTAGTTGAATGGCCCGTTCGTGTTATGTGGGCCAGTTCTAGGGTCCCCCTTCACACTTTTCAAAGGACGCCTACAGTGCTATCTGCTGCAAGCCCTACGAGGCAGACATTGGCCGTCACTTCACGAGGCTCTTCGCTTCGCAGCGTGATTGCCTTCGCTTTGAATGCGAAGGCGATCACGTGGTCTCCCTTCGCCCCCACCCCTTTTTCCCTGTACTCACGCGGGCCGCTTTTCCGTTCGAATCGAGAATGACCTCACGAGCTCCATTCGCATTAAAGCACTGATGTTCTTCCCCCGTTTCCCGCGTTCTTTGATTTTTTAAAAAAAAAAGGGACCGGTGTATCGATGCATCAATGCTTGGCTGTCATTCACGACAGAGCGTGGTTACTGTACGATCCTGTGTTTTGTTTCCTGGCATCATTGGCAGCCCCCCGCCGCCGCCGCCGCCGCTACTCGGGGGGAGCCCCGCATGGCACAGCCGCCCGCTCTCCGCCGCTTGCACGCTGCCTGCCCCGGGTGCCCTGCTCTGGCCGGGCGAGGCAGCAGCGGCTCCTCCTGCGCCCGCCGCCGCCGCCGCCGCCGCCGCCGCTGCTACTTGAGCGAGGAAGTAACAGCGCAAAGCGATGAAACAATATAGCGATGCATCAATATCCCTGTTTGAATATTTTTTAAAAAAACTTGAAATAAAAGCCAAAAACTGAGACCACACGTGGCGCTGGGTGCGAAGCGAGATGCGAAGCGAAGAGATTCCCGTCCTCCGCCAGGGGCATCACTTGCCCCGGTTGGAGCACGCTAAAGGGGGCGTGGTCGGGGTGACGTCGCAGCCAAAAGGGAGGAGCGTGCGGACTGAAGCGGTCGGTTTGCACGCAAATGACGGCTTACCGCGAAGCGAGCGGCTCATGAAGTAACGGCCATTATTGCTTTGGGGAAGAAGTGGGAACCATGAGTATGGCAATCTGTTTCAGAGGAAGAGAGGGACAAGCCCCTGCAAGGTGATACACCGTGAAAAGGACGGTGCATATTAATCGTGAAGATGTTGCAGTCTGCCTTGAGATAAGGGAACGAACGCAATGTTCTTTTGGTATCTTTTAGCTTCTGTTCAAAACCAGTGCAGGAAATTTGCCTCACATCTTTCTCCCGCACCAGCTGAACCCGAGGCTTGCTCCCAGACGATGACCTTCAGAAAGAGTAAACTCTTTTGGCAGAAAAGATGATGGCAGTAACAAGGGAGGCAAGGACCGGCCGCTTTTCTTTTTGTGTGCTGAATGGTGTTGGGGGTGAAGGGCATGTGATCTGAGCCTGGCTTTGCCTCAGCGGCCGATCTGGGTAGACAGAGAGGGCATTGTTGCTGTCCTGCACTATCAGGCCGATTATTGTCTCGTGCTGAACAAACATAAGAGCTCCTTCTCCATTTAGTTTTAAATAATTTTGAGGGACCAAGCAGGCCGCCCGCAGAGGAGGCACGGGAGAGGGTGGGTGTTTAAAACATCTCTTTCATGGCATCTTTCAAAAGGGTAGGCTGTCCTGTGGTAAAAGCATCAAAGCAGCTTGGCATGTTGAAGACAAAGGAAGTTATGTTTTGGTTAAAACCTTCTTTCAGACTTCAGCAGAAGTGAAGGAGCACATCTTGGCCAGGGACTGAGGCACTGGGGAGGCTTGCCCTGTGGGAACCAGAGAGTCAAAATATCTCCCCCATATTGTCCAGGCAAGTGTAGTCAACATGAGACCTGCTCTAGGGCAACAGTACAGTGGATCCTCGTATAACAAATGGTTTGTATAACATAAAATCTGTACAAAATAAAAAAAAATCTGGAGCAAGGTGAAATTTGCTTAACAGAATAATCTATGGGGCAAATCTGCACAACATAAAAATGGTCGCGATTAGGGATTACTCTGTTTTCAATGCATTCCTATGGGAAATTTGTATAAAGGAAAATTTGCTTAGCATAATTTCATTGGGAATGAATTAATTCTTTTATACAAGGTACCACTATACAAGGCAATCAGCTGCACAAGGAGAATGATCAGACCTTCCATGGGTCTAGAACAAGCCTTCTTGGGAACTGCAGGGTTCCTTTGGATCCTGTCCCTGGGATTATGTGTTTGGCCAAGGGCTTGCTTCTCCTGAGCCTCAGATGGACAAACCAGTTCACCTTCCCTTTTAGAGCAGGATATGTTCAGCTTTGCCTTAGGTGAAAGGCTTGTTCTTTTTCTCCTCCTCTGGGGTTGATCACAGATATTGCTCAGGGAATAAGATGCTTCAGACTGCAATCAAAAGCAAGCAAGCCAAAGTAACAGATGTGATGGCTTGAGATGCAGCGAAGCTCACCTGGGAGCCCCCTGTCAAGGTTAACCTTGGTTGTAGTTTTAGAAGAGGTGGCTGTGTTAGTCTGGGCAGGTGCATTGGTCAAAAAAAAAAGACAAAATGTTGTGACCATTTAAAGACTATTTTATTTTAATGTAAGTTTTAGTGGACCTTCACCCTCTTCTTCAGACACACGTGGTTAACACTCCGCACAAGATATGGAAGTTGCTATTCTGGAAAAGAAACACCACAGGACAAGAATACAGAGGGGAAGAGTTGTAGACGTACAATGGACACCCATGTAAATGGACTGAATATCAGCCAAGGTTTTTGAGTCATTACCAAATGCTTTCTACTGTTCTTTTCCTTCACAACTACCAGACCCATCTTTCAGGAAAAGACTCAAAGGAAATGCCTGTCATTCTGTATATTTACATACTTTCTTCCTCTGTTATCTTCTTTAATCGTGTCACTGCTTATAGCACCAAAACTCCCCTCCCCCCTCTGGTTCCTCCCCCCCCCCCCGCCTTGTATTTTGCCTCATGTTGGAATGTTTTCAGAACCAGATTTCAAAGGAAGGTCTGGTATTCATTGTATGTGTGAAATGCAACCCTACACCGCCGTCTTTTCGAGTCTTACATAAATGTTTTGCTGTATGATCTGTTTTCCACCTCATGTATCTGAAGAACTGGGTGAAGGTCTGTGAAAGCTTACATTAAAAATGTAACAGCCTTCAAGGTGCCACAATTGTTTTTGACTTTTTTCCCCTATATATATATGTATTCTTCTGGTTTTGAGTGGTATGCTTAAAAAGGTTAACCTTGTGTGTTAATCCTCCTAGGCGTAGAAACCAGGCCAGCTACTTCTGCAAAAGGCTGGTTCTGACTGGCTTCTTAATTGTAGTACTTATTATTAAAGGCGGGGAGGGGGAGGAAGAATAGGGGCAAGCCAGTAAAAAGAGCGCAAACAATTCATGGCTGGAGGTAATGCAGCCTTGGAGCCAGGAGAAGCCGGAGTCAGCAGTAACCGTATTATAGAAGAGATTGAAAGGTTAATAGGCAACCAGCTGATACTAAAAAGGAACAATTAGAAAGGTTAAGGGGCTTAATATTAGATTAATGGCTGCCTGCAGCAGAAAAGCAGATTCCAGGAAAAAAATTAGCATTGCAGAGTCTCTTGCCCTGTGCTCCTTCTTTCTTTCTCTTTCTGCCCAACACCCCCTTTCCATGAGAAGCTCCCCTTTCTTTCTCTCTGTCTCTCCCTTTCCACCTGCCCTCTGTCTCCAAGGACAGCTCTGCCCCACAGCCCTTTTTGTCACATGAAAGATAGGCTCATAGCAGGTTTACAGCTCCAAATGGGGAACATGTAGCCTTCCTGGATGCTACGGCTGTACTACAACTCCCACTCTCATACAGGTGAACGTTGACGTGACCTATGGTCCATCAACATCAGAAAGGATGGCCAGCTGTTCCTCACTGATGATTTATAGAAAGCTGTATCTGGTTCTCTAGCACCTTCGTCTCTACAGGAAACCTCCAAGTCAAGGCCAAGCATCCTCTGGTGTTGGTGACACTTTGCAAGATGGGGGAGCAGCTCTCTTCTCTTTGATGATGGCTTATTTCCCACACTCATTGTGCAGAGAGGTGGAAAATGTGTCTCTGCAGCAACAGCATTCAAGCAATCTCCTGCCACCTCTCAATTACAAAACTGCTGGCTAGATAACTCTGTGGGTTGGAGAAGTGGGCTGCAGAGAAACTCTGCAAGGAGCCAGCCTGCGTTGTCTTGGGAAGCGGCAGGGCCCTAGAGCACCACTAGGAGGAGCAACTGGTAAACCACTTCTGGCTACTTGATGTTCAGGAAAACCTGAGAAGAGTGACCATAAGCTGGCATCGACTTAAGGACACATGATAAAATTAATTATAGAACTGTCCATTTCGTTTGTGTTGGCTATAAGGTCCTTTAAAAAAGGCAAGCGAGGGGAGTTTATCCCCTATCCTTTGGAAATGAACTAACAAAGCCCCCACCTCCCCACTGGTGCTCTTGCTTAACCATCAGTGATCTGCGTCCAGAACTTCACTATGACTGAAACCTTTGGAAACTGCTGGGAAGCAGCACCCTTCTCTCTGCAACATGGACTCTTCTGAACAGTTGATCTAGCTGCTGCTCCTTCCAGGTTCAATTCTCCTTGAACACATCATGCTTTTGACCTCCTGTTCCAGTGAGAGTAGTATTCTTTGTCTGGATTGTGTGCTGAAACTAAAACTCTTCCTAAGTTATGGCCTTACTCTGACAGGAGGAGGAGGAGGAGAAGGTTGAATTACTTTCTCCAGATGCCACAGGCTCTTCACAGCTGAAATGTTTATACCTCCAAGAATGAAAGGTGTTTGGGGAGCTAGAATAACACCTCATTATTTGGTCATTGCATTTTTCAATCCATCTTCATAAGCAGGACATTATTCCTATGATATGATTTTTCCACTGATTTGAAAGACACTCAAAAAAGCTCCACCGTTGAATATTAAATATCTTGGGTAACCCATTAAGTGTAGATGAGTCTCCCATCTTGTTCAGAAGAAAGACTTGATTCAAGAGAGACCCGCTACTCACTGTGTGAACATCCAAATACAATGCTACCTTGGTTTAAGTAATTAATGTGTTCTATGGGACGTTTTGTATTATAAAAAAAATGTAAACTGAAGGGTGGTTTCCCATAGGAATGCAATGAAAACCAATCAATCCATTCCAGGGGTCAGAAAAAAGTCAGAAAAAGTCTTTTATCAGTTCAAAACTCTTTATAAAGTGCACTTTGAAGCATGCACAGCAGAACCTCTCCCCCCCCCCACACACACACATACATTGCAGAACACACAGGCATGGAAACAACAAAGTTCAGTTCACCCACCCACCCATGCAAAGCAATGCAGAATACCCAGTAAAATGCATGGAAATGATGAAGCTCAGCTACCTCTTAGTCATCTGAGACATCCACTCAGGCTTGGGCCACACGGTGAGAGTCAGTTTTAGTTACTGCAGCTAATTAGCCTGAAAGGGAGTGGAGAGGCATTGCGTTTTGAAGCACCATTGGTTAGGTTACACATCGGGGCACACTTCTAGTGGCCAACCGGAAATCCTTCGACGAAAAACCGAGGTTTGGCATTCTTTTCTTTTCTTTTCTTTCCAATGGAGTTTCTTTTGTAACCCAAAAATTATGTAACCCGGAGCGTTTGTAACCTGGAGACCACTGTATAAGAATGGCAAACATCATAAAAGGGAAGACAGCTGATACCTTTATTGGGCCACTAAAAATTGAATAGCAGCTTTTGACATAAATTCATCTTCCTCAGGCTGTACACCAAAATATTATAGACAGTGTCTCTCTGTGTGTGTGTGTGTGTGTGTGTGTGTGTGTGTGTGTGCGAGAGAGAGAGCCCCAAAAAGCTGACTCACCCTAACTGAATTTGTTGGAAAGAATATTTAAGAGAAACTTAAACTTTTTAATTTTTAAAAGCATATTAATTATTATTATTATTATTATTATTATTATTATTATTATTATTATTATTATTATTATTATTATTATTATTATTAGTGAAAGGACTTGGGAGCTTGATTCTCATATCCCTGGACTGAGTATGTACTCAGAGGCACCCAGTTCATCTGTCTGAATGCACGAGGCATTGTTTTACATCGAAACATAGCAATAACCAAAATCTGAGGAAATTTATTAGACTCAAACTCAAAAATCAAAAGGGATGTGTTTTAGAGACAAAATATGCTCTTTCTCTTCAGAAAAGCATTTGTGAAGGTTTCCTATTATAAGTTTATTGAGAAGGTTGTAAAACGCATGCTTGATGCTGTAACTGAACAGGGCCGCAGCTAGTGAAACAACTGCTTTCAACAACTACAAATTAATGGTGCCACAAGCTCTGCAGGAAGGTCTTCTGGAGGGCTCTTTCCTAGGCCCCGTGTGACCTACATTGTTACAAATGCTATGAAAGAGGGTAGAAGAAAGGTATGTTATCAAATTCACAGATGACTCAGAGCTATGAGGAGTAACTTATACCTTAGGAGACAGGGTCAAGGTACAGAAGGATCTAGTGAGGCATGAACTCCACATGACACATTGCAATCCGACAGAGATAAATGTGTAAGGTTTTGCACTGTGATTTTAAAATATAAATGACACAAGTGTGGAATAGGAGGACCTGATCCATCAGCAGTACACTGTATGGCAGTTAGCCACTTCAGGAGGTATGGCAGGTGGATATTAACGTTTTCTTTGTTGAATGTCCTGCTGTACATAGTGAATGGAAAGCAAGTTGTGCACCCCCCTGAATGATGTGGAACAGAAATAAACAAGCAAGTAACAGACATCTGATGCCTCATCACCTTTGTCCACTTTATATAGTGTAGTAAAGAGGGAACATTGCTCCCCAGCCCTGAAAAAAATAATAAAGAACAAGTTCCTTCCTTCCCATAATGAAAAAAATTAATAAGTCACTTCCTTCTTGTAATGAACTTGGATAATATTACATTACCCTCGGCTCTAATAAGTTGTACAACGCTTTTAAAAAGTAACATTTTTGAGTTTACAGTCACAATTGTAGACAGAAAGCATTCACATGCACAGACACTATAGGCACTCATTGACACACCCATGATGACAATTCTTTCTCTTACACGTATACGAGTGTATGACATCCTGCTGGAAATCCCAATCCTGTGCTGGTATGAGGAAGGACACACACACACACACACACACACAGAGAGAGAGAGAGAGAGAGAGAGAGAGTTTTTCACCCATCAGAAGCCATGGTGTAGTATGATACTGATTTTCCAAGCTTTCAGCACAGATGCAAACACCAAAACCTCATGCAAGGTTTCCCTGAAGTCCCACCCCACTAAATAGACTATGGCCCAATTCATCAGATGCATGAATTGCTTTTTAAAAGACATTGGGTAGTATTTCAAGTATACAGTCCACCTAGTAGAAACGAGATTGGATTGTCATAGACAGTGAGAGATATCTCATCTACTATGGCTGGCCTTCCTTTGAATCAGATGGCTGTGTACTGATTAGTATTTTGAAGAATTTTGGTCCACCCTATCAAAGGCAGCACTGTGCAAGAAAGGAGAGGAAACCAGGTTAAAATAGGTAAAGTGGAAAAAGAACATCTAGTGACCTTGAATGTGTTCAAGTCCCCTGGACCAGATGTTTTGCAGCCCAGTGTATTAAATTAGCTGGCAGATGTGAACTCAGAACCACTGAATGAAATATTTGAGAGGTCCTGGAACATGGGCAAACTGCCAGAGGACTGGGAAAGAGCTGATGTGGTTCCATTCTACAAAATAGACAGGGGGAAGTGGATCCAGGAAACTACAGAACAATCAGCTTGACATCAGTCTCTGGGAAAATCTAGGAAAAAGTGATCAAGCCGCAGATCTGTGAGCACCTAGAGAATAACAAAGTGATTACTAGAAGCCAAACTGGGTTTCTTAGGAACAAGACATGCCAAACAAATCTTATTGCCTTCTTTGGTAAAGTGACTCAACTAGTGGACCAAGGAAATGCAGTGAACATAGTATACTTAAACTTCAGTAAGGCATTCGATAAGGTAGACTACAACCTACTTCTGCATAATATAGCAGCTGCCTGACCACTCATACCCAACATGTGGTCCTCAATGGAATCATAACTACATGGAGGGAAGTGTGCAGTCAACCCTCAAGGTTTTGTCTTGGGTCCAGTGCTCTTCAACATCTTCATAAAGGACCTTAATAAGGGGGTTGAAGGAGAACTCATCAAATTTGCAGATGACACAAAGCTGGGGGGGGTTGCCAATATTTTGGAAGACAGACTCACCTTTCAGAAGAATCTTGACAGACTTGAACATTGGGTCCTGTCCAGCAAGATACAGTTCAATGGCAAGAAATATATGGCCCTGCACATAGGCAGGAGAAACCAGATGCATAAGTACAGAATAGGTGGTACCTGATTCAACAGTAATACCTGTGAGAGGGTTTTAGGTGGACCGCCGCATAAGGATGAGGCAGCAGTGTGCTACAGCTGCCAAAAAAAAGCTACATGGTCCTAGGCTGCATCAGGTGTGTGTGTGTGTGTGAGATAGCATCAAAATCATGGGAAGTGATAGTACTACTCTATACTGCCCTAGTGAGGCCACATTTGGAATACAGTGTCTAGTTCTGGTCACTACAATACCAACAAGACACAGAGGCTCTAGAAAAAAGTGCAGAGAAAGGCAACAAATATGATAAGGGGACTGAAGGCTAAATTGTATGAAACAACTAAAAGAACTTGGTATGTTTAGCCTGATGAAGAGAAGATTGAGGGAAGAGAGGGCATTGATTTATTCTCAATTGCACCTAAGGGTTTGACAAGAACCACTGGGTGGAACCTCATCAGAGTGAGAGCCAACCTGGAAATAAGGAGAAGTTTCCTGACAGTGAGAGCCATTAAACAGTGGAAGATCTTGCCTCCTGATGTTGTGGGTGCCCCATTGCTGAAGGTTTTCAAGAAAAGATTGGACAGCCATCTGTCTGGGATGGTATGAGGTCTCCTTCCTTGGGTGGGGGTTGGACTAGAAGACCTCCAAGGTCCCTTCCAATCCTGTGATAATTCTATGATTCTCTGAAATCTACCAAGGTTTTTTCTCTGATTTTTTTTTAGTGTGACCTTTGTGGCTTCCAATACAATTGGACATATATCCTGGGTCTGGAAATGTGAGCTGTTGTCCACAAAAGGTGCTACAGAGCTTTAATTAGCCTCATGGCACGATAGTTATACCACAGTAGTGTAGCCAAAACTCTGCTCAAATCTTGGATTCAACCCCAGCCAGTCAGCTTGAGGTTCATTTAGTCTTCCATACTTACAAGGTCAGTAGATTGAGTACACAGTTCTTGTTGGGGGGGGGCTGCAATGTGTAGCCTGCATAATTAAATTGTAAACTGCCCAGTGAGTGCTTTAAAGCGCTGTCCTCTTTGTACCATTTTCCAACAGGTGCAAAGTGCGCTTTTTGAATCCTGAAACACCACTTTGCACAATCAACCACCTCTTCAGGGCACAGGCTGACCATGTGCACGTCCTTCTTGACAGTGTCCTGACATCTGTTTTGGTCACCCACATTGCCATCAGCCATAGATCTTCAGGCAGTTGTAAGCAGTTGGGCAACGGTAGAAGGTGCTGCTCTGAGGACATGTCCGTACGAGCCGAGCCAGAAACCTCTCATCTTCTCTGTTACTGATATCACAACTAGTGGTTGTCAGGTAGTCTCATCTGTGATGTGGTCAAACAGGGAGAGATACCTGATATCCAACAGCTTTAAGCACTGTAGGGGTGATATATAAGCAGCACACTTTACTTTTTATTTTATTTTTGTGATATGTGCCAAAATTAGACTCATACAGACTACTTTGCTCTGAGCCTCGGTTCCTTAGATGCAGCCACTTGCCTTCATGATAAAGGGAAATATCATTGGTCAGCCCAAGAATGGAGAAACAGTGCCCTCCGCTGACCCAAGCCAGTGCTGTGGCAAATTGTTTTTAAAAAACCATGTCTTCCCGACCTCTCCCTGCATAATCCTTGATATTAGAGAGACCCCTAGCGACCTATTAAATAACTGATGCTATTTTAAGTAGCCATTATATTATATTATATTATATTATATTATATTATTATTATAGTGGACCCTTGTACAACAAGCGGTTTGTTTAACAGAAAATCCACTTAAAGGAAAAAATTATGGAGATAGAATTCTGGGAAATCACTTAACAGAATCACCTCTGGGGCAAATCTGTACAACATAAAAACAGTCGCGATTAAGGATTACTCCGTTTTCAATGCATTCCTATGGGAAATTTGTATAAAGGAAACTTTTCTTAACAGAATTTCATTTGGAATAAATAATTATATTTAATTATAACCAGAAGCCAGTATATTTAATTATTTAAGTAGCCAGTATATTTAATTATTATTTACAAGCCAGTTATTTAATATTTAAGTATTAAAAATCTGATGTTATTTTAAGTATTTTAAGGCAACAGTTCTGTAACACCCACTGGGACTGAAGGTTTCAATTCATCTGGAGCACCCCTGTTCATTTATTGTGCCCTACATGTAAAAGGAAAAATTATGTAAAAAAAGGCATTTCTTCA
This sequence comes from Phrynocephalus versicolor, assembly GCA_023846285.1. Lineage (NCBI taxonomy): Eukaryota > Metazoa > Chordata > Lepidosauria > Squamata > Agamidae > Phrynocephalus > Phrynocephalus versicolor. The sequence goes on along the minus strand of JAHTLZ010000198.1, from coordinate 9,124,223 downwards.
AGTTATCCTCCTTTCCCCACCACCACTGATTCTATCACATGTCCCTTTAAATCCAGATTAAATTTCAAGATAAACCATGTCCAAAAATCTTGTCCCCACGGCCATCAAGCTTTAAAAACGAACAAACAAAAAAACCCGGTAGCGCTCTCTTTAGTGAGTTTTCCAATACCGACTGGAGAAGTTGGGAAGTTTTTGTCTCACTTAAAAAAACATATTTTTTGGAGCCAGAAGTCCGTGGGAATGCATATATAATCCGGTTTTCTTTCTTTCTTTTCTTTCTTTCTTTTTTTGGCTGTTCCTGGGGCTGGTCGACGTTGTTTTATTATTATTTTATTATTTTTATTTCCCCCCACTAGCGCCAGTCAGCTGGCCTGTGGGCCAGTCGGGCATTTTTAATATTTTTTATATTTTTATATTTTTTATTTTTCCTTAGCCCCCAACAGCCAGCCCTGGGGTTGTTTGGAGATTTGGTGGTTTGTTGTTGTTGTTGTTGTTGCTGTTGTTTTAATCCCCCCAAGCACCAGTCAGCTGGCCTGCAGGCTGGTCAGGCATTTTTTTTTATTTTTTATATTTCCTTAGCTCCCAGCAGCTGTCTCTGGGGCTCGTCAGCCTTTTTTTTTTTTTTTTTAGCAAAGCAAAAAGTGTTCTGCTTATATGCTACCCCATACCACTTCAAGTAGTCTCTGGGCGGTTTACTGTTTTTAATTACAGTATAGTATGCAGACTACACATTGCCCCCCCCAGCAAGCTGGGTACTCATTTTACCGATCTCAGAAGGATGCAAGGTTGAGTCAACCATGGTCCTGCTACATGGAATTGAACCCCAGGTAGGTATAGACCTAGAGAAGACTCAATGTACTTCTGGAGAGAAACGGGCTGGTCAATACCATGAAAGTTGTAATCTTATTTAAGTCTCGAGGGGGGTGGATTGCACTGGCTTCATGTCTGTATATTGTTATATTTTTGTTATACTGTTGTTTTGTTGTTTTTTATTCTTATGTTATTTTGCTGTTTTATCTGTTCTTTTATAAATAAAAGGGTTTTTTAATGTTTAAAAAAAGGGATTGAACCCCAGGTTGTGAGCACAGTTTTACCTGCAGTACAGGCATTTAATCACTGTGGCTGCTTGAAGTAGGTTAGGGCTGTGGGGACAGAAGAGAAGCAGAGCAGAACCCAAGGGACGTGGGAACTCGGAACCCACATCTTCAATCATGTGATCAGGTAAGGAGAAAAGCTGGAGTTTCTCATGCCTCGCATCTTCCCCTTCGTGTGATAGTTCCCCAAAAGGCCGCACAATTTTCTGTTCCTATTCCTCATAACAAAAGAGCAAATGTAACTACATTTGTTCGGGACTAACTGAAGCAGTAGAAACATGGCAAGGCAAATAGCCTTGGCGGCACCTGTTACCCATATGAATGTGAAGATTCTCAGGCATCCAGGTGAGCTTATCTGGATGTTGACTCATGACAACTGGACTTCTTTTCTTGAGAGAGCAAAACGTTTCGCTGCTCATCCAAACAGCTTCATCAGTCTGAGGAAAGCTAGTTGTGAGTCCTCCCTTTTATAGTTCACTTTGACCTCATGTCACCCTGGTCTGAAACAGGCTCATAAGATGAACAATGGCCTGAATGGACTCGTTAGGTGGTTCAATAGGCCATTAAGTGGACAATGGCCTAAGGTGCTGAAACCCATAAAGTATGCGTCGTTAGCTATGGCCTTGGTGGTGTGAAGTGTTTTTGATTTGTCTGTGGATTGTTGAAATCACTGTGCTTGAGCCACCCACCTTTGTTCATATGATCTGTGAAGATTCTCAGTCATCCAGGTGCGTTTATCTGGGAGTTGAGTCATGGCTACTGGACTTCTTTTTGAGAGATAGAAACGTTTCGCTGTTCATCCAAACAGCTTCATCGTTCATATGATGTGACTTGCAACACATTCTCACAGCCCACCCTCAAATGGCCACCACTCTGCGCCAACATACATTCTGGCCCTGCTTGTTGAGCAGCAATGCCTATCCCGACCAGGTGGAGGTAGAAAGGCAGTCATTTGGGGCTTTCCACAGCAGTTGGTGGTTGTTTATGACAGTACAGGGGTGGCAAGACTTGACACAAATGTGAAAGGCAGGACTGGAAACACGTAGGAATGGGACCTGACTAACCCTCCCTCAGCAGGCTGCCAGACCCATGTAATTTCCCCCTTCCTGCCGACTTAGCAGGAAAAAGCAGGACTCAAGTGGCAGATGACCTGCGTGCATCAAAGGTATTTAAGGCAGGTAGTGAAGGAAGCTGGATGAGCGATTGCCCAGTGAAGTAACCACTCCTCACTCCCCTTGCCTCATTTTAAGCAAAGACATTCTGTGCAAACAATTTTAGGAAATTAAAACTGGTAGAGACAAGAGCTCCATATTCCAGGTTGCCTTGTCCCTGCATGGTGGAGTGCAGAGCCAGGCAGGAAGGAGGCAGCCCATCCTCACAACTTTCCGGATGGGGCGGGCCACTTGCAGCCACCCAGATGTTGTCAAGTGGCACCGTCAGCTGTAAGCCAGTGCAGCCAAAGGCAAGGGATCCTGAGAGCTACAGTCCAGCCAGAGATCGGCCATAACTAGTTACATGTAACAAAGTTACCTCAACTTTAAAAAAAACAAGATTCCCCCGTTTATTGACAACACACTTAAAATAACACATACCACTTTATATAACTCACTATGCATGTAATATAGAGTAACACAACTAAGGGCGCTTTTACACGACCCCTAAGATCCACTGGTCCCTTAAATTCGGACCAGCGATCTTAGGGGTTTGTCGCTCTTCGTGCGTCTCCACCCTGGCTGCTGGCTGCGTGAGGGAGGGAGGAAAAAAAAGGACAAAAGAAGAAAACCTTACCTCCCCGGTGCCGGTGGGAGCTGCCGGGCGAGCCACCGGTGACTTCCTGGTTGCTCTTAAAGGGGCGGGAGGCAAAGAACAAAACCAAAAAGAAGCGAGGAGAGCCCAGCACATCCGCATTAAATATTTTTCACCATCAAAGAGCAGGTACAAGAAAAGTGCAGCTGGGTCGCGCTTAGGTGGGCGGGGTCGCACTTAATTGTCTGCAAACTCCGGACCTGGTGGGGAAACATTTTTAAGGTCCGGAGCTTGCAGCCCTTTGCCGCGGAGCTTAGGGGTCGTGTATAAACGCCCTAATTAAACATTCTTAAACTCTCCAACCTTTCCAACCATATTCCATTTTATCCAATTTTTGACTTTTGTATAATATCTATGGCCAGTAGAGCATGTCATATTTTCAGGAAATTATCATGTTTTATATCTCCCCTGTGTAGATTAAACCTACTAGTCAGTTTTTCCATAACTACTACTTCCCATATTCTGTTTACAAGTCTTGTAAATGAGACATCCTGGGCATATTTCCAAGCCTGAATAATTTCCATTTGAGCCATGCCCACGAGAATTGCTATTAATTCTTTATTAGCTAGCTTTTCATTTCCCCCAGTAAGTAAAGAGAATAAGAATAACATTTTATTTGGAACTATTTTCTGTTTGGTTATTTTCTCTATCCAATTAATTACCTTGTTCCAAAATGATTTTATCTCGGGGCACACCAACCACATATGCTCTCAAGTACCTTTACATCCACAGTTACTCCAACACTTATTTGAGATTCCTCTGTTAATTTTGTGCAATTTGGTGGGGTACAACTAGCATCTGTATAGTATCTTTAAAACAGTTCCCTTTACTTTTGTTGAAATTTATCTATATGGATGTCCAGTCCAAATCCTTTCCCACAATTCACTTGATATATTACTATTTAAATTTGCTTCCCAGACCCTAAACCTCTGGTAAATTCTTTATCTACAATACATTTGTATGTTAACCCCTTGTTTGTATCCTTATATTTTTCTGCACAATATCATTCAAACTCCATTAGTGATCTCATGGGGTCCTGGCTTAGGTATATTTTCATTGCAAAACTTCTGTTTTAATTGTAGCCAGCTAAGTTTTATTAGTCTCATTTTTTTGTTCGAATTGGTTGATCGCTATTGGTTTCCCTGATTCAAATAAATCTGTGACTCCATTATGAGCCCAGTGCCTACATTGTTCAAATTCCTCTTGCGATTAAAAATTAAGGTGCTCCAAAATGGGACAGAGGGGTAATATGGGTTGGCCCGAGGGGGGCTAAAATTCCTATATGTTTCTTCCATATTTTTGATGATTCAAAATTATGTAAGTTCTGAATTTGATCACTTTTCTTGAGTCGCTTTGTCATGCATACATATGCATTCATTATATTATCCTCTTCACCTCCTTGCATCTTAACCCAGTCAAATACATTCTATATCAATTTGGCCATTTGGGTGACTGGAGAAGGTTCATAATATTTCATTAATTATGGTATAGCGAATCCTCCTTTTGCGTTTTCACTAGACTTTGTAGAGGACACAGAAAAGAAAACAAACACACGTGTGTGTGTGTGTGAATTGGGAGCAGACACGTGTCTGCGGAGGCAGACCCGCACCTGCTCCTAAGAGCACATGTCAATTAGGCAAAGACAAAATTTAACCCCCGCATCCGGCTGCAATCCTTGATATCTCACCAGCACAATGCAAACAAACCTGGTCCATATTGGCCCAGCCGTTCCCCAAAAGATGTGGCTAAGAAGCCCCGGTTCCTTTCCCTACAAGCGAACAGGCTTGGTAACAAAGGTTAGGGGTGATTGACAGTGGATTCGATACTTTGTTTCCCCTGGACATGTGTCCCCCCAGAGCCTCAGGAAAGTAGGGGGAATGGGGCAACCCCTTACTCCTCAGTAGATCAGACCTTGGCACACTTGGGGGTGGATGGGGGATCATATCATATTAACCCCTTCTCATCACTGCATCGTTCCCTGCACAGCCAAAAAGGCACCAAGAAGTTTTTTTCTCCTTCCCTCCTTTCCTTTCTTCTTCTCCTTCTTTCTCCCTCTCTCAATCCCCCAAATAAAGGTTTACCCCTCCATTCCCCCAATTCCTTCCTGCTTCACGTATCTCAAGGCCTGGACAAGGGTACACGCTGCCTCCATGCTGGGGAAGTCAAGGACTGTCTCCTTGCCACATGGCAAAACCAGTTCAAACTGCTTGGCTTCTCTGAATGGATTTTGCCAGAGGGAATCTTCTCCTTCCTTCACAGAGACAATGGGCTGTATGGGGCACCTTTTCCTCTACATCTGGACCATGGGAAGGTCTGCCATTATTCCACCTCAAGACTATACCCTGGGGAGAGAAGGAGGAAAATGGTGACTCTTTAGCATGGCTGCACCTTCCAGAAGCGGAATCCATTGTTCATCTTGGCCCTTGCACTCTCCAGCAGTTGCATCCTGGATTAAGAGGCAGCCAGAGGCATTTCCATTGTTTCAACTTTACACCTTTCCAGGACTGTCTGGCAGCCTCCATTGAGACTCTGGTTTCCCCATTGAATTGTCTCTGTTTCCTAATGACTCACTGCTCTCCCCCCCCATTGATTTACTGATTTTCTCTGTTTGTCAAGACCTCAACACAATACCCTGCTCCCCCTTATCATTGTCACACCCCTGATGGCCCGTTAAGGGACAGATTAGGCCAGGCACACCTGGGCAGATGTCCAGCCCTGCATAATCAGGAATGCCTTGGGACCACCCCCGGACCAGCCCCAGACTGCATCCATTGGACAATCCCCAAAGACTGCCCCTGCCCACCCCCAGCCACCTTGGAGGGAGGGGAAAGGAGGAAATAAAGTTTGGGGTCTCTTTGTCTTGGGTTGCGTAACGTTTCACTACTGCCTTGGGTGATCCGTTCGCCTTACCATTTTGCTAGGCCTAATAAACTGGTAATTCTCTGGATCTCTCGGTGTTGGTTTCCTTCATTGGCTTTTGTGGAGTCCAGCACTTTGCAGCAGGGCTAGCTTGCTGCGATCTCAACAACTTAACACTGTTAACAAATCTTCATCTTTTTCCTTTACCCGCAATAAAGTTCTCTAGACTTTTCTGGTAACTCACCTGCAACTAGTTAATTCTTTGCTAGTGAACAGTGTCATGGATATTTACAAAAATTATAATGCATGAATTGTAGTGAGTCGTGACAAAGTTACTTTTTACTATCCAGCAACACTGTCTGTGGACAAATGTGCGGGCACAGTTTGAATATGGGGTATTGTTGGAATATTTGGCAAGGTTTACATTTCAGCCATTACAGGGTTAATGTGAATGTAGAGTATTATGGGCTGGATTTAATGTGAAGAGTGAAGCCGATTGGTTGCTGAGATCACACCACTTGGAATGTTCTGGTAGAAGTCTAGTTAGTGTGAGTGTGTCTTGTATTCTTAGAGAAGTGAAGCATGTTCCTGGCTTAGCAAAATGGCTGTTAGAATAGTTATTGTTAGAAAACCCTTCCCTTCTAGTTAAATAGTCTTTTCATATAGTAACACAAGAGGTGTCTCTCTCATTAGAGCAACTAAAAATCATCTGCAACAACCGATCCAACAAAGATCCCCCAACAGGTATTCTGTGAAATCCCATAGCAACAAGAGGTGCAGCAAGGAGCTGTGGGAGAAGGAACGATATACTGTTAGAAAATAATAATATGGATATTGTACAGCATTCCCCAAAAAAACCCTGACAGACTATAGCTTAGTCTTATAAAATATTGTGTACTGGAAAAAACTCTGAGACTTAGGAGAGAACTCAGTGCTCAGGAACATTAGACAAACTCTTGCAGACAATTTTTAGAAAAATAATTTATATAACATTTATCTCAGAAAGCTTTTCTTCAGCATAAAAAACATATCAGGAAAAAAACACAGCAACTAACCTTACACAGGAGCATTGACTGGCTTTGAGTAAAAACCAGCAAACAGTGATTCTTCCTTGCTACATTTATACAGATTTCAAGCATTAACTACCTGCAGCTGCCCGTTGCTGCTGCAGCCTCAAAGTTTATTCCTAAAACCTTTCACACCTGCGTGTGCTCTACCCACACACAAACTCTGTGTATCTACACTCCTCTGTGTAAAAGATTTGTTTAATATTTCATTTATGTTTTTATATCTTCATAAAAACTTCACATGTACCTTGTTTGGCATTCACAGGGTTAAAAAGATGGTCAAGAATTTGAAGTGAGTAAGAGATTGAACTGCTGACAAAACAGGAGAAGGCAAGTGATAAATAAACACTGCAATAAAACACAAGATTTCCCCTGCATGCTGCAGCCACAGGAGCTACAGGGAGTGCTATCACTAGCTGCCAGTTCCCCCTGCAGCTGTTTCTACCAGTCATTTAGGGAATGTAGGGTAGAGAGAAAGGCCTGCATCATTGCTGAAATAGTTTTCTGTTCTGAAATACTCTGCTTTTTCTTTGTTCTTCCACTCAACTGAGTATATTAAACTTTACTGAAATATTAGCACACTTTCAGGACTGCGCCGGAGATGGATTAAGTGTGATTGTTGTAGGAGGAGCTCAAAGTGGGGTCGTTTGCACATTGTGGGAATGTTTCTGTTTTAAATGGAGATCGTAAACATGGAGATAATATCAGAGGGGCAGTGGGTCAGAATGTTTCCTAAAGCATAAGGGTAGGTTGGCCCGGGTCGGTATGCTCTTTCTTTAGATAACTGATATTTTAGATACTGGGAGAGGTGTCTATGAACCCCTTCATTTTAAATCATATCAAATAACTATTTTCAAAAGGTACAATTTCAAGGCTATTTTAGCAGCACTTTCAAATTCTTCAGGGCTACTACTATTCTGTTATCAGTCCTGAGTGGTTTTGTCTTTTTGCAAATATATCTGCAAGGTGCAATGTTTTTCTAGCCTGTCAGTAACACCACTGCAAAAAAACAAAAAACAAACAATTTCTTGAGCTAGTAAAGCATTGCTTAGTCAAAAAGTGGTTGCTGAGAATTAATTACAAATGAAACAAGCACAACTGGTGCTCTGAACCATACGATATCTGGAGGCCCACAGGCTGCCTAATTAAGGGTGTCCTTCAGTGTCACCCAGTGTTTTGCTGCGGGTTCAAGATGAGACTTTTCAAGTAGGGTTGATGTTGTGTATTGATCTGTAATTGCTTGTTGAAGTAACTGCCTTCCTGTTCCAAAGGGAACAGGCCTATTGGTTGATTCTAGTTGCTGCAATTGGATCCTCAGTCCTATTGGTTCCCACCAAAAGGCAGCCTTGTGATTGCTTGTAATTGTTCCCTCCAAAATGTATCTTTTCCTAGCCAGTCCGGGTGCCTATAAATGTAACTCCCTCTCCCCAGTCCCCAGTCTTGTTCTCTCCCTGAATAAAGAGCTGTTCACTAGAAGCTGTCTCCAGCCTGCTATGTCTCAGAGCTGAAATCACTGCTGAAATCACTAACCCCACGCTACAATGGTTGACATCTTAATAAGTTTGTAAAGAGAGATCAGGCAGACTGTGTGGCCTTTTAGGCCAGTTGGATGGGATACATATAAATAAATAAATAAATAAATAAATAAATAAATAAATAAAAGGAAGGAAGAAGGAGGTATGTGGCTTTCTGAGCCCTAAACATCTTGGCATTGAATCCTAGGAGAAGGGTGCATACCACCAGTTTAAAAACAAATGTGGTCATTCACCTCCAATTCCTTAATGCTTACAATGGTAACAAAAAGAGGTGGCTGCTTCTTCCTACTGTGCATTTACTCTTTGTACATCCTTCCCATTCTGATCTTGGTGACTCGTCCTGCTTGGCGTTCCTATGTTAAGAACATAAGAAGAGCCCTGCTGGATCAGGCCAAAGGCCCATCTAGTCCAGCTTCCTGTATCTCACAGCGGCCCCACCAGATGCCTCTGGGAGCACACGAGACAAGATATCTGTCTCCTGATACCACTTCCCTGCATCTGGTCCTTGAAGTACCCTGGTTCTAAGCCTGGAGATTACACATCCCCATCATGGTTTGTAACCTGTGATGGTCTTTTCCTCTAGGAATCTGTCCAATCCCCTTTTGAAGGCATCCAGGCCAGATGCTATCACCACATCCTGTGGCAGGGAGTTCCACAGACTAACAATGTGCTGGGTGAAAAAATATTTTCTTTTGTCTTTTCTTACTCTCCCAGTCTTCAATTTGAGTGTATGTCCCCTAGTTCTTTTTTTTTTTTGTGAGAGGGAGAATCCACTTTACTCATGCCCTGCATTATTTTGTACGTCTCAATCATATCCCCCCTCAGGCGCCTTTTTTCCAGACTAAAGAGCCCCAAATGTTTTAGCCTTTCCTCATAAAGGAGGTGCCCCAGCCCAGTAATCATTTTAGTCTCTCTCTTCTGTACCTTTTCCAGTTCCACTATGTCTTTTTTGAGATGCGGTGACCAGAATTGTACAGAATACTCCAAGTGTGGCCTTACTATTGTTTTGTATGATGGCATTATAAGGTTGGCTGTTTTATTTTCAATCCCCTTTTTGATAATCCCTAGCATGGAATTGGCCTTCTTCATCGCTGCCACACATTAGGTAGACACCTTCATGGAGCTGTCCACCAACACACCAATATCTCTTTCCTGATCCATCATGGATAGCTCAGAGCCCATGAATTGATAGATAAGGTTTTGATTTTTTGCCCCAATATGCATAATTGCATATGTTCTCCTGTGCAGTCTCATTTCATGGAGTAAAGGACATGTTATATCACTTGAATAAATTGAACACCCAAACAAATCTCGATTTGACTGAAGGCTTCTCCAGACTACTCTTTAGTTTCCCAGTTGTTATGTCTTGGCGGATGAGAATGACCAGGAAAAACAGAGTGGGGGGAATTATCCCACAATAAGGTGAGTCCCCTTTAATTGTAAAACGGGTGGTAGATTGGTCGGTGGGAGGTGTGTTCCAGGTGTATTTTAGGGTGTGTGAGTTGTAAGCCAGCTTCTCTCCCTGGAGTTGCAGTCATTGTAGATGGAATGGTTCAGCCTACTGTGAGCCGCCCAGAGTTCCCTTGGGAAGATGGGCGGGGTATAAATTCAATAATACTGTAAATAAATAAATAAAGTTATCGTCTGGCATTTGTTTGGTAAGCCCATACATTGCACCAGTGGAAAACCAGTTGCCCACGAGAAGCTGACCAAGAGGTCCTCAGAGTGCTCCTCCCACCAGACTGCCATAAGAAATAGTAGAAACAGTGAAAGATTATAATAGGGCTGTCCAACTTTGAACAGCCCGCCGGACTTCTTTTGCCCGCAAGCGCACACGCACGCACACTCCTCACTGCTACTCCGCCCCCAGTTCCTCAGTGTTCCCTGCGCCTCGCGCACATGCGCCCACACCCACCCACCCACAAATCCCTGCTCCTCACATGCTCCCCCCCATGGATACCCACAGACAAGGAGGAGCAGCGGCGGCGGCCATTAGGAAGCTTGCGGGGCCGAGACGCAGCTCACCGCTCCCTGGGCTGGTTTTGTTTTTGTGTGTGCGCGCGTTTTGCTCTTCCTCGCTTCAAGAGAGAGCAGCCCCCTCCCTTCCCCGCTCTTCTGCCTTTTTTTTCATTTTTTGCAGGATCGGGCAGCAGCAGCAAGTGGGGCAGGGGTGCAGAAAGGAAAATTAGATGGTGGGGAGTCCATTGCATGATGGCTTCCCCCTCGCTGTCGTCATTTACAGCATCCACCCCCCCACGCATGCATGCATGCATGCAAACAAGCTTGCTTCCTCGCGGGTGCAAACGTGGCAGCCACTGATGCAGGCGAGAAACGGGAGACTATGGTTATTGCCAAGGGATCAGATCCTGCTCGCATCTGCATTGCATCGCCCACCGGCTGAAGTGGGAGGGGGGAAGTAGTTTGGGGGAAACCCCCCCACACACACACACGTTCCTCTCAGCCCGTTTCTTGTGCGCGCGGAGCACACCGCTTCGCCATCCCCTGGAGGCTTGCATTGCCTTGGTGCCGTATTTCTGTTTTAAGGGAGAGCTGTAGTAGAAGGTGACGGATAAAGGTATGATATTTATTAAATAAAGGGAGAAAAGCCCGGGGGGGGGGGGAACGAGGCTGCAGCCAAGGAGGTGCAGGGTGGGCGGAGCCAGGGGGCAGCGGCAGTCCTCCTCCTCCTCCTCCTCCTCCTCCTCCGCCACTTCCTCCCCTTCCCAGCATGGCCAGGCTCCTGCTAGGTGACGCGCCGGGAGGGTGAGAGGGGCCCGGCGGGTGACCTCCAACAGCGCCCGTTGGGCAGGCCATGAAACCAGCAGCAACTAGTGACAGCCATTGAGAAACCCGCCCTCTGGGAATTTGAACGTTATCCTTTTAAAGTTGTCCAGCTTAGCAGATAATCTCTGTACATCTCATGGTAGTGAATTTTACAGTTTGTTCTAATTTTGAGTTATGTGAAGAAACACTTGCTTTTCTCTCTTCTCAGTCTTATACCAATCAGTTTCAGGGGACTCCCCCCCCCGCCCCCAGTATCAAAGAGTCAGCAAGGTTTTCCCTCACCTATATACTTTCACCACATCACACATTTTTATACACCTCAATTACCCTGCTGATAAGGGTGACTGAGTCTTTGGTGAACTAATGCAACACTTTCTCCCACCCTCCAGGTCTGGCCTGCTGCCACATAGAGAACCCAGGTGGACAAGGCTGAGAAACACTACCTCCCACAGCTTCATCCAACCAGGTCTCTGCAATGCAAGCCTCATCCAGAATCAAATCCTGCATGTGAGCTCTCTCACCTTTTATTGACCTGAAGTATAACAGCAGGATGTTCCAGCCAGGGGTTTAAGTCAGGAGAAAGGGTTGGTGGGGGTGGGGGTGGGAATGGAGCAACCAGCACTCTGTTTTTCTGCTTCCATCCAATATGTCCACATTGACTCCCAACCCCATCGCCCCCCTTGCCCTTTCTCTGTAGCAGTTGCTCCGCTGCAGTGTCCCCTTCCTTTAAAAGCACTTCCCTCCACAGGCTGGCACAGGTCACGCTGGGTAGGTCGGTCCCTAGAGATGTCAGGGAGGACCCCTCTTCCTCTCCACTCAGAACCTGGGCTATGGTCACCCTCACACCCACTACAGCTTTTATAGGCTGAGGAGAGAAGTAGGAAGACCATTGAAGAGGGCTGACCGTTGAAGAGAAGTGGCAGCCTGCTCAGCAGGGGAAGTGGAAGGAAAGAGCAGCCCCTGCTTCCTGTCCCATGTGCTCCCCTGCCCTGGCACGACCCCTCTTCTCCTCCACTCCAAACACTGTCAGTAAGGGAAATCTCCCCAAGGGTGAGTGATGTAAGAGGGGGTTAATCTGTGGGCTCCATTTCCTTGTTAACATTTTGCTTTTAACTGAAGGATTTCACCCCTCTTTGGGGAAACAAATGTTCAGGGTGGCACTCAAAAAAACAAAAACAAAAACAAAAAATAAAAATAAAAATAAATAAAAAATTATCCACAACATAACTTGATCCAAATCTATCTGACAACACCAGCCAAGAGCTTATTCAATGAGAGAAGGCAGGAAGAGAACCAATAGAAAAAAGAGAGGGTTAACATGTTGTCCAAAGGGGTGAGTGAGAAGAGAGAGTTATTTTGTTTCCCAAGAAGCCAGCTTGGGTTTTCAGAGTGCATTTAAAAGAGAAATGCTTTGTATCTGGGAGGATCTAGCATGAGAAATTGGCACGTGTGATTATTGGCCAGATCAGCCCAACTAAAGAAATTTTACTCGTAATATAAAATGTGTAGTGCTAATGAAATTGTATATATTTTATGTATACAAATATACTTATTTGACCAGAGCCCAATAATTTAACAATACACCTGCTTTTTCTGCCTATAAGACACCCCCATGTATAAGACACTCCCCCTTCCGATCTAACATTACAGTTTCGCAATACATGAAAAAATACTTATACAGCGCATGGAAAAATACTGTGAAAAACTTAAAATACTATCCCTAGAAAAATGTTACTATGTGTGTTTTTGTTTGTTTGTTCTATTTTATGTGATGTGGCCCTTGAAGAATGCCAAACAGGTCAAGGTGTCCAAAGGTGTCAGGCTTTTGTTTTGGAATAACATGCATGCTACATCCTGGGACTCCAGCTTCTCCTTGCATACACCTTTGATGGATGGATCACTTTCCTCAGATTAGCCCTCACCAGGAACGGGCATAGCTGCCCACCACCAAAACCTGGGCATTCAGGCTCAGAGACAAAACCTGGAATAGACCTAAACTGTACACCTGTGATTTCAGAGCAAACACCACTCCAACCAACCCAAGCTGCATCCCCATTTCCTGATTTGCCCCATTTCCTGATTTACCAGGAGCACCGCTGCCTTGTCTCAATTAAGTTTCCGTTTTCACTCTCCTTCACTTCATTACTGACACCCGACACTAATCTAGAACTGAAACAGCTTCCTTAGATTTTCACTGAAAAGAGTTGGTGTTGTCCATATATTGTTGCCACTGAAAACACCAGACAGCTTCTCTGTGCTTTCATGTAGATGTTGAATAGTACAGAAGACAAAACAGGACCCCGGGGGACCCCAGAGGCAGAGAGGAGGGTGTCAAACAGGAGTCCCCCTGAGCTCCACCCACTGAGTTCTCCCCTCCTGGAATAACCAAAGGCAGTTTAAAAGAGTGCCTCCCAGTCCCACCCCCGAGAGACACCCAAGAAGGATACCATGATTGATGGTACTGAAAGGCACTGAGAGTTCCATCAGAACCAACAGGGACACACTCTCTCTGGCCAGTTCTTAGCATAGGTTGTCCACCAAGCTGTCTCATCCAGGAACTCCTGGAGCTAAGCAGCCACAACCCACTCTATTACTTTACCCCAGTGGATATTAGAGACTGGCTGGTAATCACAGTATTTTTCCATGTATAAGACTCTATTTTTGTCTTAAATTGTTAGACTAAAAATTGAGGGTCATCTTATACACGGAAGTAAGCTGAGGAGAGAACCATGTGGTTGTGAAACTGTAATTTTGGGTTTGAACAGTGGGAGGGTGTCTTATATATGGGGGCATCTTATAGATGGGAAAATAGGGTATCTAGTTTTGTGAGAGCCCAGGAGTGCTTTTTCAGCAATAGTCTTACTAATGCCTTCTTTAAGCATGCAGGGATTCTACCCTGCTGAAAAGAGGCATCCACCCACTCAACCAGTCCCTTTCTGACAATGTTTATAAGCCAGGAAGCACAAGGCCCCCAAAGATTTGTGGTAGTCATCAGCTCTCCTAATGTTCTGTCCACATCATCAGGTTGCAAAAACTGAAACTTATCTAAACACAGGACATGTGCTTTATGGATCAGAGAATAGAGGAAAGACCTTGTTCCAAGCAAGCCAGAGCTGCTGGGGATCACAGCATCACTGACCCCCTGTGCGTACTGTGCCATTTATGCAGCAGTAAATCTGGTTTTGCAGGCTGAAGCTAGGCTACTGACTCCTCAGAATGGGGAGGGAAAAGTGTATCCAACAATGAAATTAGGGTCATTTCAGGGAAGCAGAGGAAGTAATTCAGAAATAAATTAACAACATACTGTATAGTGAAAGTCTGTCATTCAAAGAAAAATGGCAACAAGCTTTAATTTACTTTATTTTTACCCTTCTAGATATAGATTGATGAGTTTTGTTTCTGTTAACTCTGTAAATAAATAAAAAACACACAGAAAGGGCGCTTTTACACAACCCCTAAGATCCGCTGGTCACTTTAATTCGGACCAGAGATCTTAGGGGTTTGTCGCTCTTCGTGCGTTCCCACCCCCTCCACACGTCCTGGCTGCTGGCTGCATGAGGGGAGGGAGAAAAAAAGGGACAAAAGAATAAAGACTTACCTCCCCAGTGCCGGTGGAAGCTGCCGGGAGCCCCGTGACTTCCTGGTTCCTTCTCTTAAAGGGGCGGGAGGCAAAAAACAACAACAAAAAGAAGCGAGGAGAGCCTGGCACTCTCCGCATCAAAAAATTTCACTCTCCCAGAGCAGGTACTTGAAAGGTGCGCTGGGTCGCGCTTAGGTGGGCGTGGTCGCACTTAATATTCTGTTAGCTCCGGAGCTGGTGGGGAAACATTTTTAAGCTCCGAAGCTGGGAGCCATTTGCAGCGGAGCTTAGGGGTTGTGTATAAACACCCAAAGTGTACTTTGATTGTGAGCCGCCCAGAGACCTTTGGGTAGTGGGAGGCATGTAAGCTAGCTAGCTAGCTAGCTAGCTAACTAACTAAATAAATAAATAAATAAATAAAGTACAAAACACGCTTTTTGAGAAAATATCTATCTTTAAGGTTTCTGTGCAAAACACAAGTGTGTCTTTTTGAGGAGATGAACTTGAGTGCCACTTATCTTGTAATAAAATGACATAGGCGGTTACCCCACGTCAGCTTTGTACCGCATCAAAATAAAATGTGTATGTTATTTTGTTGCAGTCATGTGGTAGAAAATGTGGTAAATGCGTCCCCACGGACGCATTTTAATGTTCCATACCTTATGTGACCCCATGTATGGGGTGTGCATCAAAGTTTAATTTTTGTCATTGTTTTTGCAGTGCTCTTTTATGTTTTTTTAAAAAAATCGGACATGTCACTATACCAATATATCAACTTTCAGTTATCATATATCAAACACCAAATACACTTTTTTGCTTTTTCCCCATGCATAATGGCTTAAGTTTTTGTAAACTGAAATAAGTGCAATGGGGAACAGCTTACTCATGTAATATTTTCTAGAATGGGATTTGCAAGGGAAGTATTTACTGATCAAGATTTGAATTTTATGAGTCAAACGTTTAGAGAAATGTGGAAAATTTTGGATGTCAAGCTATTGAAAATGACTGTTTATCAACCTCAAACGAATGGGTTGGTCGAGAGGTTTAACAAGACACTTAAAAATATGCTGCGAAGAATTGTGGGAGCTAGATACAAAGATTGGCATTTACTGTTGGCCCAATTAATGTTTGCAATAGGTATAAATGTGCTTCTCATATATAAAGCAAATTATCTTAAGTTCAAAAGTGCTTCTTCAAACAGCCTTGAACTCTCTAGCCGAAAACGAAGTAACACGAAGGGTGTTCAATGCACACCCTGACACAACGTCCCAAGGGGGAACCGACTTTTTAAACATTCAGGTTGATTTAACAGAAGTGGACTTGCAAATA
>JAHTLZ010000198.1:9064753-9108159 GCA_023846285.1 Phrynocephalus versicolor | reverse complement strand
GACACATTCTCCTGGAAACTGAGGGCGTTTCCTGCACTCCTCGTGGCTTCTTGTCGTTCTTCTAAGAGCAAGGCTGCTCATGGGAAGCCCCTCTCGGTTATTGTATGTTCCAACTTTGCCTTCCCAGCACGAAATAAGCAAGCAAGACCTCAGTGTTGGGTGAAAACAGAGCCACACTTTATTGAATTCAACAGGAACATCAGAAGTCCATGAGGGGCCTGCACCATAGGGTCTGCCAGGACCCTATTGACCGGTCTTGTCACAGGACCACTGGGACCGGTAAATTCCCCCCCCCCGTCCAGGTTGCCATTGCCCTTTATTTGGGTCCCAGTTCCCCGGCAGGACCTCCAAGCGCATCCTTCCTCCGACGCTGTAATCTCAAGGATCTGCAGCGTTCGGAGGTTGGATGGGCCTGTAGGGGCTTTAGAATTTGACTCACCAGCTCTTACTTATCTGCACCACCACCACAGTCATGGGCCTAGCCTTGCTATGGCGCATGACTCCCCACCATGTGCAGAAGCTACTTGTGCAGGCCCCCCCTTCAAGTCTTCGAGGAAGATTCCCGTTCCTTTGTCCATCAGCTGCACGCCATTGACCCTGTAAAACTCCGGGTGGGTTGATGTGCAGCTGCCCTGCCTTGGTCAAACTCTGATTTCTCCCTCAAAAGTATGTTGAAAGGGATGTAGGTGACTTTCCCCTCCCTCCCACTCAACAGACACCCCTGGTTTTTCCCTCTCTCTTCCTTGTTAGGGATTTCAAGCGCACAGCTCTCTTCTTAGACTGAGTGCTTTCCAGGCCTGTGATGAAATGGCTGGAATTGCTGAACTCACAGACAGGCTTTCTTCTCAAAGGACACAGAGGTGGATCTCTCTGGACAAGCTTGCTGAGGCAGAGACCTCTGCTCTCTGCTGCAGTGTTCCGTGCAGGTATGCCAACATCTGGAGCAAACAGAGGTCCTTGTTGTCTCTGTAACAGGACCCGTCCAGGGGTCTTCCATCCACACCTATTCCCAGTTCGGGGGTAGGATGTGCAGTTTTCCCTTTTTACACTGTCCAAACCCCACCTCCGCGATTGGGTTCTCCCGCCTTTTCTTTCTCCTCCACTCCCCAAGGCTCTTCAATCTTCCTCGCCTGTACCCTTTCCACCACGCTTAAGGATTCCTTGAATTGTCTCCATAACTTTTCTCGCTCCTCCTCCTCCCTCAGATGGGTGGCTCTGACCTCCTCCCTCTGTCTCTGCTTTTCCATCCACTCCTCCCTTTCTATGTCCATAGGTGTTGGGTGGCACTCTCCTTCGTGGAGCCCCTCCATCCTTGCTCACCCCACACATCTTCCCTTCCAAGAGGGCTGCCTGCACCTCCAGATCATCTTCCCAAGGGTCCTGTTGGGAAAAGAAGTCTGCATTAATGTGTTGTTTCCCCTTCCTGTAATTTATAAAAAATGCAAATGGTTGTTGGGCCAAGTACCACCGAGTCCGTCGGGGGTTAGTCTCTCTCATCATTTGCAGCCATTTCAAGGGGATGTGATCTGTCACCAGATGGAAAGGGGCCCCTAACAGGTAATATTTCAGTGAATTGGTAGCCCACTTAACTGCTAGTGCCTCCTTTTCGATAACTGCATATCTCCTCTCTCTTTCTGACAGTTTCCGACTCAGGAAAAGAATGGGATACTCCTGGTCACCTTTCCTTTGGGCTAGTACTGCACCTAACTACATCAGTGTACAACCAAAATGGTAGAGAGAAGTCCGGCATATACCTGGAGGGAATATCACACAGGGTATCCTTTAGGTCTTGGAAGGCCCTCTCCTGTGTGGACCCCCATATCACCCTCCTGGGTCCCTTCTTTCTTGTCAGGTCTGTCAAAGGTGCAGGCTGGGTTGCAAAATTAGGGACGAAGTGGCAATAATACCTGAGGAGTCCTAGGAACTGCTGGACCTCCCTCTTAGTCTTAGGCCTCTCCCACCTACGAATTTCAGTTACTTTGTCCTGGAGGGGTTTGATTTCTCCTTTTCCCACTAAGACACCCAGGAATTTGACCTTTGATAGTCTTATAGTGCACTTTTGTGGGTTTGCCATCAGGCATGCCCCCTTTAATGCTTTCAAGACCCGGCGAATATGTTCCAGGTGCTCCTCCCATGTCTGGCTAAATATTACAACGTCATCAATGTAAGTGGCCGCACAGTCCTGCACCTGTTCTAGTACCTGGTCCATTAGCCATGGAGGCCAAAAGGCATGTACCGGAATTGGAAAAGGCCTTTGGGCATGGAGAAGGCTATCTTTTCCCTGTCCTGTTCCCTTACGGGGATCTGCCAGTACCCCTTGGTCAAATCGATGGTACTGAGGAATTGAGCCCCACCCACTCTGTCCATAAGGTCTCCTACCTTGGGCATGGGGTATGCATCAAATTTAGAGACAGAGTTAATTTGCTTGAAGTCTATGCAGAACTGTAGGGACCCATCAGGTTTCGGTACTATAACTGGGTAGCTGCGCCAAGGACTATATGAAGGTTCTATCACCCCCAACTTCAACATCTCCTCCACCTCTTTGTTAAGCACTGGAATCGCATGGCGAGGCCAGCTCCTGCCTTTAGTTCTAACCACCACCCCAGGTGGGATGTGTATTTCATGTTGAATTAATGAAGTCTTCTCCGACTGTTCTGAGAAAACTTCCTGAAACTGATGTTCTAGTTCCCTTACCTGGGTTCTCTGAGCAGGGTCTAATTGGTCTCCCGTGGCTACCTGTCCTTCCCTTTCCCAGGATATGGAGCTCGCCTCCGGGCCAAGTTCCCCTTCCTCTTGCTCTCCCCAGAATACCTCCCTCTCAACCCATTCTTTCAGGAGGTTAACATGTAAAACTTGTAGCTTCTTCCTTCTATCTGGTGTCTCTGTCTCATAGTCCACATTTTGACCCTTCTTTTCACCTTATAAGGCCCCTGCCACTGAGTCACCAGCTTAGATACTTCGGTGGGGAGCAACACCAGCACTCTTTTCCCAGGTTCGATTTGCCTCAACTGGACCATCCGGCTGTACCTCCTCTTTTGGGCCTGCTGTGCCCTCCCTAAGGCTTTCTTGGCCAGGGAGCAAGTCTCTCTAATATGCTCTCTCATCTCTATTATTTGTTGAACTAAGCTTTGGGATGAATCCTGCTCTTCCTCCCACCATTCCCTTACTAGAATCAGTATTTCTCTATGCTGTCTCCCATATAAGAGCTCGAAGGGAGAAAACCCGGTAGGGGCCTGAGGTATCTCCCCCACTGCAAACAGAAGGGGTGGTAGCATCAGGTGCCATTGCCCAGGCCTATGTGCCATGAGCTTCCTCAACATCCCCTTCAGGGTCCTATTAAACTGCTCCACCAGGCCATTAGCTTGGGGATGGTAAATGCTGGTCTTTAAAGGCCGGACTTTCAACAGCTGCCACATCTGGTGGAAGGTCCCGCTCACAAAATTTCGCCCTGATCTGTAAGAGCTTCTTTAGGGAACCCCACCATTGAGAATACAGCAATTAACTCTTTTGCTAACACTTTAGCGGTGGGGGTGCGCAAAAGGATGGCCTCTGGGTAGCGGGTGGCGTAACTGATAATGACTAGTATGAATTGGTGGCCCCCAGCCGATTTAGTTAATGGTCCCATGATATCAAGGGCTATCCTATCAAAGGGGTGATCGACTAGGGGTAAGGGTTCGGGTTAGGCTTCCCTTTTCATGCTTCCCTTCTGTTGTGACGGGGCCCCATCCTGCCCCTTCCACACCTGGCATCTAGCTTTCATTTGGGAGGTCCAGAGTTTATCAGCTTCTTGGGTCTCAGGGATGGTGTGGGCCCCAGATGTCTCCATGGAAGACGCGGAGCCTTTAGCCTTTTCGGCAAAAAAGCTCTCAATTCTTTGTTCTATGCTGTCGTCGCTATCATCTGAGCTGCTGTCATCGGGAAAGGATCCGGCAGCCCAAGAGCTTTGGGGATATTTTGAGAAATTTCGGGTGGAGAAGAGGGTTCCGCTGTGTCATCAAACTCATAGGCCACCAGTACGGCCTTGCCATCTTTCAGCTTCTGCTCGGCCGTTCTCTGAGGCTGCTTCGTTGCACTTTCCCCATTCAGGTCTCTTCCAGAACCCACAGGGTAATCTTTGAGCAAGCAGGGAGCTTCGGAATGGCAGTCGCCTCCTTTATCCTCAAGGATGGGCATTTTTTCCATAGCACCAAATCGGACTTGTTTCATCCACTGAATTCTTTGGTCTTCATTTTTTTCCCTTCTGTTTCCACTTAGACCTCAAGAGGTCTTTGATCATCGTGTCCAGATCCTTGTCACTGTCCAGACAGCTGCTTTCGTCACCTGGCCTGTATTTCTGCAGGTTACACACTGTCTTTTTCGCACGGTTTCTGGCGCCAAGCTGCCCCCAACAGAAAGGATTTGCAACATCAATGGAGCTGGCTGTGACTTGGGGTCTTCTTGTTATCAAGATGCTCCTGGAGCTGTGCTCTTATTCCCTGGCTGGGAGGCCAAGATTTCTGAATGGGCATCATCCATGCAGCTCCAGGCTGTTTCTGCCTGTCTCGGTTGTCCATCTGGGCTGGGTGCGGACAGCCTGCTTTCTCCTTTATGTCTCCTTTTATGACTCAGGGGCAGTTTTAATGGTTTGGGCAACATTTGTTTGAGGCTTCGGGCCTGCTTGTGGAGCTGACTCGAGGTCGGAGGGTCCTAGGCAGAGCACGAGGCCTCCCTGGGTTCCACGGTTGAGCGCTTTGTCTGTGCCTGGATGGCCAAACAGGCTCATATCTCTTGGTCAATGCTGTTGTCGCTGTCCACTGCATTGGCATCTCTCTCCTGCTGAGAGGCCTGGGGGCCAAAGGCAGGGTCTGTCCCAAAGGGTCTGTGGTCACTTCCTGTGGGAGGAGGAACGATGGCCTTAGAAATGTCCAGGATGGCTTCTGCACACACCATCTCAGCAGAGGGGACTGCCTTTCTAGATGCCTGGGATGTGACCGCTGTTTCCTGGAGGGGCCCAACTTCTGCCTTTTTGCAGCTCCTGACAGCTCTTGGCCCTCTTGCTCATTTTCTCTTCACCCTTTGAGGTTCCCTCCCACTGGCTGGCAAGGCACTTTCTGCTGAGTGGACTGCTGGGCTCTCAGAGATCTCTTCTGTCCCGCCTACTTGGCGCTCTCTGTTTTGACCAGAAGGGCGCCGCTCCCTTTCGGTGATGGCTGCTCTCCTGATCTTCTCCAGCTGGTACCACTGAATCACTTCTTCGATGCCGTCATCACTGCTCAAATCAGATGGGGTTTGATTTCCAACTCTGGCTTCCATTGGCTCTTGCCTTTTTTCAACTCCTCGGCTCCGTCCGAGGGAAGGGCCAGCCAGGGGCGTCCCAGACGGTGCCCAGCTTGGTGTTCTGAAGTCTGCGAGCGCCTCACTGGATCATGACTCCCAACATTGGGAACCTCGGGGGCCTTGTAGTTCAGGGTTCTGTCTTGAGAAGAGTGTCGGGTCCTCTCTCCTTTGGCTCTCTTGGTGTGTTTCCTCCTTTTGGCTTCCGAGGGTTGGCATGTCTCAGGCCTCTTTCCCATCCGACGGATTAACTGGGACTTGAGTCATGGCTACTGGACTTCTTTTTTGAGAGATAGAAACGTTTCGCTGTTCATCCAAACAGCTTCATCAGTCTGAATACAGCTAGTGCAAGTAGTCCTTCTTATAGTCAGCTTGACCTCTTGTCCCCTGGTCTGATTGGCTCATAAGATGAACAATAGCCTGAATAGGCTCGTTAGGGAGACATTAGTGTCCATGGCCTTAAGGTAAACAATGGCCTAAGGTGCTGAAACCCATCAAGAATGGGTCGTTAGCTGTGACCTTAGTGGTGAAGGCTCTTTGATTTGCCTGGGTACTTTGGAAAGTACAGCCTGATAAGTAGCAGATAGACTATGCCGGAGCCCACCACATCTGTTGAGGGAGGGATTTTCAGTGCTAACATGAATGGCTTCCCTTACTACCCTCTCAAACAACCTCTCTTCTTTGTCTAATATGTGTACATCCTCATCTTTGAAAGAGTGGCCTTTGTCCTTCAAATGGAGGTGTACTGCTGATTCTGGTCCTGAGCTGTTACCCCTCCTATGTTGGGCCATTCTTCTGTTTAATGGCTGTTTAGTTTCTCCAATGTAGAGGTCTGAACACTCTTCACTGCATTGGACTGCATATACTATATTGCTCCTTTTATGGTTTGGTATTGGATCCTTTGGGTGGACAAGTCTCTGCCTTAGTGTGTTCATGGGTTTGAAATAAACAGGGATGTGGTGTTTGCCAAAAATCATTTTAAGCTTCTCCGACACTCCCGCCATGTAAGGAATGACCAGGTTCTTCCGTCGGGTCTGGGTCTCAGACTGATCCTTTGTTCTTCTGGGATGGCCCCCTGCTTTGTTGAAGGCCCACTTTGGGGAGTGGGCCTTCAGGAGTGTCAGAGAAGCTTAAAAGGATTTTTGGCAAACACCACATCCCTGTTTATTTCAAACCCATGAACACACTAAGGCAGAGACTTGTCCACCCAAAGGATCCGATACCAAACCATAAAAGGAGCAATATAGTATATGCAGTCCAATGCAGTGAAGAGTGTTCAGACCTCTACATTGGAGAAACTAAACAGCCATTAAACAGAAGAATGGCCCAACATAGGAGGGGTAACAGCTCAGGACCAGAATCAGCAGTACACCTCCATTTGAAGGACAAAGGCCACTCTTTCAAAGATGAGGATGTACACATATTAGACAAAGAAGAGAGGTGGTTTGAGAGAGGAGTAAGGGAAGCCATTCATGTTAGCATTGAAAATCCCTCCCTCAACAGATGTGGTGGGCTCCGGCATAGTCTATCTGCTACTTATCAGGCTGTACTTTCCAAAGTACCCAGGCAAATCAAAGAGCCTTCACCACCAAGGTCACAGCTAACGACCCATTCTTGATGGGTTTCAGCACCTTAGGCCATTGTTTACCTTAAGGCCATGGACACTAATGTCTCCCTAATGAGCCTATTCAGGCTATTGTTCATCTTATGAGCCAATCAGACCAGGGGACAAGAGGTCAAGCTGACTATAAGAAGGACTACTTGCACTAGCTGTATTCAGACCGATGAAACTGTTTGGATGAACAGCGAAACGTTTCTATCTCTCTCAAGAAGAAGAAGAAGAAGAAGTCCAGTAGCCATGACTCAACTCCCAGTTAAACGCACCTGTATGACTGAGAATCTTCACAGACGCATCCAACGGATTATCCCTCCCTGTGACCCTCCTCCTCCACTTCCTCACTTGCTTCTTCCTCTCACTTAAGAACTGGTGAGAAGAATTGGTGCTGCTCAGGCTGGAATGAGAGAGAGGCCACTTGACACCTTCGCTTTTGCGGCCCTCTGAAGCACGCTCCTGCTGTATCCCAGCTGCAGCAACATCTGCATAAAATGTGCTGCAGGTGGGATTGTGGGCGGAGCGTTCCTCTTGGACCAGCTTCTCGTCTGCTTCTCTCTCTGCCAGTGACTGCTCATCCAGACCCTTGCCTCTCAGGTACTCTTGGATGGCTTTCTCTATTTCTCTGTCCACAGAATTGTCGCTGTCATACTTGGAGCCTTCTTCCACCTCCATGCCATTTGGGTCTGCCATACGCCCTTGCAATGTTTGCAGGCCTCCTCTGGGTTTGCGACACCTGGCCTTTGACCCCTCCTGCAGAAGGTGCCCATGGGCATGGCTTCTGCCGAGCGAGGACTCTTTGCTTGGCAGGTTGCTGGTGATCCTCTGGACCTCTGTGCTGACTGTCACTCTGGCAAGGTCTCCTTCAGGCTCGGAGGAAGAGATGGGGTACCGGCTGCCCCTGGGATGGGAAGAGGGCTCCAATTTTCTTGGAAGGGCCACCGAAGGAGAGGGATTTGTCAGAAACATCTTCTCAAGGAGCAAGGTCCACAGACTCAACCGTTGTTGAAGCAGCTGCTTGTCTACCCTGCACCGGCATCCCTCCTGGGTGGTGGTGGTGGTGGTGGTGGTGGTCAGTGGGTCGGTCCAGACATCTGTCCAGCCGGTGGGGGTCCCAGAGACTTCCATCTGTCCCTCTGTTGGCGGGCAGGTGGGAGTTTGCAATAAGGGAAGTACCTCAATCTTCCACAAGATATTCCCCCTTCGAGTTATTATATGGAAGGAATGCTAGAGGTATTCTAGACTTAGTAAAAGAAAAATGGAACAGATGAGTCTCAGATAACTATAAAACATTTTAGAAATGCAAGACCATTTAAATACAATAGCAGAAGTAGCAATATATAATTTGAAAAATAAACAAAATGCATAGAAGAGAAGATATTAAAAAAGGTTAGGAAATGACAATTTGAAGAAGTGCAAAATGTACTATTGTTACTTCTTCCTTTAGAAAGTTCTAAATAATTTGCAAAATGGCAAAGTCCTTATAAAATTAAGAAAATTAATGAGGTATATTATGAAATTGAAATGCCAGATAAAATAAGAAAAGAGGTATATATCACATACATTTATTAAAGGAATTGAAAGAAAGAGAAGCTTTGTGGGCAGGAGTAGAAGATTACTTAGGACCTGAAATAATGGAAGAAAAAGAAAATGTCCTGCAATACCGGAACCCCGTCATTTCGTGGTTCCGGTATTGCAGTCCCACTACATCGCGGGACCACAGTACCAGAACCGTGGGGGGGGCGGGTTGCTCCGCGCCGCCCCCCAGCTCCGAGAAGCCTCCGGGGTGTGTGGGAGGGCGACGTCGGGTGATCTGGTTTCTCCGCGCGGCCCTCCCACGCACCCCGGAGAAGCCTCGGGCCGATCGCTCTCCGCCACCCCCAGACCCCTCTGGGAGGCCTCGGAGCCACATGGGGGGTGGCGGGGAGTGATCCGATCACTCTCCATGCCCCCCGCCCCTTCTGGGAGGCCTCCGAGCCGGGTGGGGGGGCCCGCTGGGAGTGATCCGATCGCTCTCCACGGCCCCCTGCCCCTTCTGGGAGGCCGCAGAGCCGGGTGGGGGGTGGCAGGGAGCAATCCGGTTGCTCCCCACGGCCCTCCCACGCACCCCAGAGAAGCCTCGGGCCATGCGGGCGGGTGGCAGCGGCAGGAGGTAAGATCCCTCTGCCGCCATGGCGCGCCGCGCAATAGCCCCTCACCCCCTGCCCCCACCCCACCCACTTCCACATATCGCGGATTTTCGTGCATCGTGGTTGGGGTGGGTCCCTAACCCCCATGATCGGCGGGGGGTTACTGTATGTCAAAACTTATCAGATCAACAATTGGAAGATGTTAGGAATTTGGAGAAAGAATATGAGGATGTATTTTCCGAACAACTGGGGATAACTAAATGGGCATAACATGAAGTTGAGACAAATGAAAGCATTGCAATTAGAGATTAAGGAAGGGCTTGGCCTAGACATATAATACCAGTGATTAAAGAGGAGGTAGACAAGATATTAAAATTGGATATTATTGATCCTTCGACTAGTCCCTGGCAAAGTCATCCAGTGGTGGTGCCTAAGCCTGATGGTAGTGTCTGATTTTGTATTGATTTTCAGAAAATAAAGTTTCCAAATTTGATGCTTATCCAATGCCTAGGATATAGAAACTGTTAGATTAGGACAGGGGTGCCCAAACTTTTTGTAAGGAGGGCCAGATTTGGTGGCTGAGAATGTGTCAGGGGGCGGTTGCTTCCCAACCCTGCCACCCCACTGCAAGCCCCACCCACTGGCCCATAAGCCCCACCTGTTGACCCCTTGCAACCCCACCCAAAGGAAGGAAGGTGGGGACCAAGGGAGGGAGGGAGGAAGGTGGAAACCAAGAGAGGAAGGAAGGAAGGTGGGGAACAAGGAAGGGAGGGAGGGAGGGAGGGAGAGAGGTGGGGAACAAGGGAGGGAGGGAGGAAGGAAGGAAGGTGGGGACCAAAGGAAGCACAGGGAGCCGTGGCCACAGGTCGCCCCTTGGAAGAGGTGTGACCTTTCACCCCCCAAGCTCCCCAGCGGTGGCGACGGCTCACCCGCCAGTCCACCCCAAAGCTCCTTGGCGGTGGCAAAGGCCCGCTGGCCTGCCCACTCTACAATTTCCCTTGCAGTGCCGGTGGCGGCAGACCGCCCGTCCGCCCATCCGTCCAAGCTTCCCAGCGGTGTCAGTGTTGGCAGATTTTTTTTTAAAAGAAGCATGGGGCGAAGGAGGGGGAGGGAGAGGGTTAGGGTTAGCCAGCCGTGGGCCACTCAGAATGGCCTGACGGGCCGGATTTGGCCTCCAGGCTGGACTTTGGGCAGGCCTGGATTAGGAGAAGTTGGAGTGTTATCATAATTGGATCTCATGAATGGGTATTGGCAGATGCCCTTAAGAAGCCAGCATAAGGAAAAGACAGTGTTTGGAACACCACAGGGATTATTCCATTTTAAATTTATGCCCTTCGGGTTACATGAGGCAGGGGTGACCATTAATGGATGAAGTGTTAGAACAGGCATGTCCAAAGTTTGGCCCACAACTCCCAGAATTCCAAGCCTATATTGCCAATGGCAATGGACTGTGGCTCCATGGCCAAAAGCCCTTTTAACATTGTGCACCACTCACCAGCACCCCCAGGGGGTGCGGGGGAGCGGCGCACGATACCTCCAAGGAGGCAAGCCCTGGGCTCCAGCTGACTGGAGCTGGGGTGAGGGAGAAAACCCTTTTGTTTCCCCACCCCAGTGCCATTCAGCTGGAGCCTGGGGCTTGGGGAAAGGAGGGAAGGTTTAAAAAGCCCCCAAACCTTCCCCTTCCCTCAAGCCCTTTTGGGGTACTGCAGGCCCGCGATATAGCGTGACTGCAGTATATGAACTGCGAAAGGGCGGGGGACCACCGTATAACAAAGGTTGATTTAGCTTATGCCAGGAATTGTTAGAACAAGATTGTAGTCAATTGGCTTATGATATTTCTTGCCACTTCTTAGCGTTTGGTTACCTCATGTATGTTTTTGTTTGTTGCAATAAAGAGCTCTGACTCTGAGTATAATTTAAGTGCAAGGATTAAGTGTTTGACTCTATTTTGCAATACTGAAGTAATACTGAAATATATCTGGTGATCTGTAAAAGACACATGCACATGAACATTCACCTGTGTTCATACAATGGAGAGAAATGAAACTGGTGGGAGCAACAAGGCTCCTTTCACACGACCACTAAAATCCAATGCAAAGTGCTTGCAGATGCGGAGCATAAAATCATTTCCCCACGAGCAGCAGACTTTAAAAAAAATAATAAAGTGCAACCACACCCACTTAAGCATGACCCAGCGCATTTTACAAGTACCTGGTCTCAAAGTGGTAAAATCCTTGTCGCTGTTCCGATGCAGATTTTAAATCTATAGTCTTTTCTGTGGGAACATGGAAAACCCGCACCAAAACCTTTTCGCCCCCATTATGGTGTCTTTGCTCCAGTTCTCAGTTGTGGGATCAGAATGGTTGCGGATTTTCAAAACGTGACTGTGGGAACACCCGAAATGCGACATCAACCATGTGACCGCTCCAGGGTGTGTGTGTGATCCAGATCAAAGTTTGCTGCGGATTTTGGAGGTCGTGTAAAAGCAGCCAATGAGTAGAAACAAGTAAAGTCAAAGTTTAAATAAACCCTGTCAATTCTCCTGCCCCTTTTGATATAGATATAGCATAAGTAAGGTGTGGAGCAGTGAGCAAGAAGGAGCTACCTCCAGCTGAAGTGCCGTCAACCCATTCCAAGGACAATTACACCCTATGGTGGGAGTTGCACAGAAATAGAGACAGAGAGAGAAGAAAGGGGAGAAAGACAGGCTAAGTTACAAAAGGAAAGGGAAGGAAGGGATAAGGGAGGGGAGGAAAAGTCAAGGTGAGAAGGAAAAGGCAGGAAAGGGAAAGGAACAGGTGACTGAGGTGGGACAAGGCTATATAAAGAGGGATAGAATGATCTTACCTCCTTATTTGGGAATGGGTCTGGATACAGAACCCTGACGCACAAAAATGGGAAAAGATGATGATGCTGAGAGAGGAGGCAGAGAGTTGGAGGCATAGAACTCATTGTGAGGGTTGCTCCAATTGGGGCAAGAGAGAAGCCTGGGAATACAAAGGGAAGAGAAGAGAAGAAAGGGGAAAGATGGAGCAAGAAGAGAGACTACAAGAAAGGGTAAAATGGGAGAGGAGAAATAAAAATATCACCATAGGAAGGGGTATGCAGCCGGAGTTGAACAGGAGGAATGAAAGAAAGGGGTGTCCAGGATGTGCACTCCCAACCCTTTCAACAAGCCTTGGGTGGAACAGAGAGAAGAATCAATTCCACGGTGAGAGGAAAACTGAAGTAATCCAGAATTGACTAAAACTATATGGACTGGGTCAGTCCCATATTTAAGTGTCTGTTTGGAAGCTTTAGCAGTTACCACCCCAGTTGAATGTGTTGCAAACGGTTTCTTTACCCCATTTGAACCATTACCAGTTGATGCAACAAGAGTAAAAGCTTCAATATTTTTGGAAGAAGCAAATAACTCACAACTGTTTGAAGGACATACGACTTCTTTCTTACGTGAATTGGGAAGGGATTTTGGGTACAGAGAGGAACTATCACACAAGGAACAATCGTTGCTTTCACACTGTGGACGGTGGGCTGGAAATCGATATTCAACAACAAATATAAGGAAAAACAGAAAATGAAGATCCCATCTGGAATCAGTCTCAATCAAGCCTAACCAAAAAAAGGGGGGTGACTTTAGAGCATCAGTTTGTTTAATTGTTCCGTAGGAGGAAAACAGATCTTGGGACAATGACATCCTCTTGTTCGCTGGCCTATGCCCGTGATCTCAGGTCATTACCACTCAGCCACATTGTTCCAATGATCTTTGAAAAAGAAATAGTAACCCATGTACGGCCTCTTTGCTAGATGGTTGTGAAGCTTTGATTCATCAATGTTTGTCCAGCAGTGCAAACAATGCATTTATTGAAACTCACCATGATAATATCCCTTTCACCAGAAGACAGCCCTTCAAATTCCTCCCAGCAGCTCATTCCCAGGATCGGGTCCATCCATTGTCCACAAACAACGTCTGCGAGAAAGAGAAGTGTCCTAATCCCCCCCCCCCCGTTCCAAATGCTTCAGTGCCTGTGGATCATTAACCAAGGGGGGAAAAGTCAACCAAGAAGCTGGACCTAAATTCAAGCTTCCTCCATTCCTCCACACTGAATTTTGCAATCCATTATACCTCAGAAGAATCCAGCTCTCCACGATGGCTGTGGGTCCCCGGAGGTGGCCTCTTTCAGTGTTCACCGTACACCTGGTATTCATTTTTGCTGCTGCAGGTAAGGAACATGTTGATGGTTTGTTTGAATGCTTGAGTTGGAAAAGCAGAATAAATCAAGTGAACATCAGACTTAAAGGGGATGGTCAGATCAATGCAATAACAAGCCAGTCCTCTTAATGCCATTTCTAGTTAAGCTGGTAAAAAGCATTATAAAAAGACAAAAATATAAAACAGAAAAATTATGCAAAACCAGAGTTGCTCTGTAAAATTAATCAGTCACTTCTGGGGAGGGGGAAGCTCTGTCTCAAATTTTCAACTTGTTTGAGAATGGCTATAGACAATGTATAACAAAATGAAAGTAACTGTTGCACATTAAAGAGTAATAGATTTAATTCAAAAAGGTGACAAGGATTATCAAGGAACTAGAAACCAAGCCCCATAAAGAAAATCTGAAAGAACTGAGCATGTTCCGCCTTGAGAAAATAAGACTTGGGGGATTTATGACAACACTTTTCAAATATTTGAAAGGTGGTCATACAGAGGATGGCCAGGATCTGAAAATTAGACAACCATTTGCCAGATCTGCATTGATTTGGGTTCCTGCATTGACCAGATTGGGCTTGATGGTCTTATAGCTCCCTCCAAATTCTATTCTATGGAATAAGGCTGTAGACTGTAATGTGCTATTCTGCCTTTGGTAAAATTCCTTACCAAAGAAAGGTTCCTGAAGAAAATCACTGCCAATCATCAAGCAAAGGAATCCGGAATTTAAAGATCCCAAAGTAACACTTATAACCCAAAACAATACATGGAGGAAAATTTAATACTAAGCCTTCTAGTATATATGTATATATTTATTTATGTATTAATTAATTTTAGATCCTACCTGTATATATTAAAATCAAACTGCAGCTAAAGCCAAAACTAGAAATGCAAATTGGGAGACTGGGAAACTTCATCCTAGGTATAATCCACAGCCACATATTGCTGCAAAGTTTCTTCATTTGGTGCAACTTCTTCCATTCTTTGTTTGACTCATTTCATTGCATAACCTCCTCTATCATCCTAACTTTGCTATGTACACAGTATACACAGCCTTTGGTCATGTTTTGGGCTAATCTCTCAGAAATTGTCTAGCACAGGAGTAGGTGTTTTTGGTTGTGTAAATTCCTTCTTGGCCACTTCCCCATCTCTAGCCGTGAGATTAAGAGAAGGCAAACTGGAAGGAAAAATGATACAATCTGCAAGACAAGCAAATCACAAAAGCATCCAAAGTGGATCCTTTTGCTTTGCATGTTGGGTGCAGGATGCAGGATGACATGTGCAGTTAAAAATAACATTCTAGTCTGGCTGGCTACTGTGAGAAATTAGATAGTTGACTTGATGGACCTTTGGCCTGACCTAACAGAGCTCTTCTTATTTACTTAAGGCAATAACTATGTAAGTCTTTAGAGTCTAACAGATTGAAAAGATAAGGGGAACGGTCAAATCTGTATCTAAAGAATGATGCATCTGGGCAGTTATTCTCCCTGGATGGCCTTGGCACCTTTGAAGGGGGCCACAGGCTGGAAACAATTTTTCACAAATCCTGCCCGACTCATCTGATCTCATTTTTTGACTGGGTAGCCACTCTGACAAGCAGAGGGAATGCTGTAGATATCGCATAAAGCTTATGCCCAAGTGTCCCATTATATTCTGATTAGCAAACTACAGTAACCCCCCGCCATTTTGCGGTTCAGGTCCCGTGGTCCTGCTACACTGCGGGATCGCAGTACCTGCACTGTGGGGGGGGCGCATTTGGTCGCTCCGTGCGCCCCCTGCACCTACGAGAAGCCCGAAAGGCCTCGGAGCCATGCGGGGGGGCGGGGAGGGACAGCATCCCTCTCCGCAGCCGCCTCAGGCGCCTACAGAAGGCCTGGCAGCCGCGCCGGGGGGGGGGGGGCGGGGGGGGGGCCATGGGGTCGCTCCGCGCCCCCCCCCCCCCACTCTTCCGAGGCTTTTGGGACAGGCGCGCGATCGCCCCCCGCCCCCAGCCCCCCCGCTTCCGCATATCAGTGGATTTTCATGGATCGCGGGTGGGGTGGATCCCTAACCCCCGCGATTGCTGGGGGGGGGGTTACTGTACTGTAACTAGGTGTGGGACGGACAGAACTGTTAGATTCTATCACAGTTGGCTGCTATAGAATCACACCCATAGGCTGATGAATAATGGCTCCTTCTCAAATTTGGAGGGACATTCAACATTTATATTAATGACCTGTATCAGGAGGTGCAGTGAATGTTAATCTAATTTATGGATGACACAAAATTGGTTGGAGCATCTGATACCCAGGAAGACAAAAACAAAATTCAAAATGTTCTAGATCAGCTGGAGCACTGGCCCAAAACCAACAGAATGAAATGCAATAGGGATAAATACACCTAGGAAAAAGGAACCAAACACATTTCCAAGATGGGAGATACCTGGCTCAGCAACACTAGGAGTGGGAAGGATCTTGGAATTGCCATATGTCACAAGCTGAATATGAGCCAACAGTGTGATGTGGCCACAAAAAAGACAAATGTTATTTTAGGATGCATTAACAGGCCTATACAGTGGTCCCCTGCCCTTTCGCGGTTCATGTACTGCAGTTCCCCTCTATCACGGTCCCACAGTACCCAGAAAGGGCTTGAGGGAAAGGGAGGAAGGTTTTGGCTGCATGGCCCAGAGCCATTTTTAAAGACTGCACGCTGCTCGCCTGCATCCCCATCGGAGGTGCAGGCGAGTGACGTGCAATCTTTAAAGGGCTCTCGGCCGTGGAGCCAAGCGCTTGGCTCCGTAGCCGGGAGCCCTCTCTAAAGATTGCCCACACCTCTCCCCCAGCTGAATTGTGTCCCCCACCCGACCTGAATCCGCATATTGGGTCCCTTACCCCCGCAATAGGCAGGGGGTTACTGTAATCTCCAGATTCCACAAGATGCTAGTTCCCCTCTATTTGTCACTGGTTAGGCAACAGGGGGTGTGGTGGCTCAGTGGACTAAGGCTCCGAAAACTGTTGACTTGAAAGTCAGCAGCTCAGCGGTTCGAATCCCGGGTGCCACACAGTGGCGCGAGGTCCCGCTGTTCACCCCAGCTCCTGCCAACCTAGCAGTTCGAAAGCATGTAAAATACAAGTAGATAAATAGGTACCGCCGTAAAAGATGGGAAGGTAAAAACAGTGTTTTCTTGCAGCCATGCCAGCCACATAGCCATGGACTTGCACAACACTGGCTCTTCCGGCTTGAATACAGAGATGAGCACCACCCCTAGAGTCAGACACGACTAGCACGCATGTGCGGGGGGAACCTTTACCTTTACCTAGGCAACAGAACTTATTAAATCATCAATCGCATTGTCATACTCTTTGCATTCAAAGGCACACCACTGCCCTCTTTATGGCTCTTAAAACAATCCCTGTGCCTGGCACTGACAACTTTACTTCTTATGCACATTATCACCATTATTCTACATGGAAACCTGCTCCGGATCTTGCCTTCTTCCAACAACGTCAACTAATTTTCAGGACCAGCTTGTGTGGCATCCTCCACAGATCTTCCCAGTAGATTCATCAGCACCTCCTCTGTATGTAAGTTTGGCTATGATTGGCACTGCAGGAAACCACTTGTGCCTTAGAGGGAACCTTGAGCCCACCCCTGATCAATGCATGCCCACACCTTTTGGGGGCGCTTTCAGGACCTATTGGATGTGCTTGTTTGTTTTGGTGCAGGTTATTATCACTCTGTCTTGATTCAGTTCCAGCTTTTTAGCTGGTCATGTACCCATCTGCAAGATCAAAGTTTGCCAATGTGAGTTACACAGCTCTTACATGAATACCAATAGGACTCCAGTCATCATGGGAAGACAAGACTCACTAGAGAGGAAGATAATGTTGGCAAAGTTGAAGGCAGCAGAGGAAGAGAAAGGCCTCATGTTAGATATATTGACTCAGTAAAGGAAAATGTGGCCTTTATTGAGTCTATTTATTCAAGAGCAGCGCTTTTAATGATAGGCCTTTTGGGAGCTCATTAATTCACACGGTTGCTGTAAATAAGAAATGGTTTGGCCAACACCTTTCAACAAAACATGTGCTTTGTTTAAACCTCATTTCAGGGCCTGGAGAAATGAGAACTAAAGAATGCACTGATTTCCAGTCTGCAAGCCTCCTGAGCGGGACCAATCTCAGAGTCCAGTTCCTTTTCTTCTCTTCCTCAAATCCCAGCTGTGGGCAGTTGCTTTCAACCGATGAGGACATCCAGAACTCTAGCTTTAATGCCTCCTTGGGAACCAAAATAATCATCCATGGCTTCAGGTACTGTTGTGTATTGATTCAGTTCACTCTGAGTGGAATCATACCGTTATTATGGTTGTATGAATCACACTATGGTAAAGTAACTGCCTTCCTGTCTAGAAGGTACAGATTTTATCCCAGAGCTATAATTGCACTTAATAATGAACTTAAAGACCACCAGCAGTGAGCACTTGGACAGTATTACCTAGCCTGTTGTGTAAATGCTTGTGTTTTTAGGGGGGGGGTTCGGGGATTTTTTAATGTGTGTGAGAGTGTTGGGGTGTGTGTGTGTGTGTGTGTGTGTGTTGAATCTGGTCTCTGGGTGTCTGAAATTTCATTGTATGTGTATATACACACCATGATAATAAATTATTATTATTATTATTATTATTATTATTATTATTAGTTCATTTAAGTTGCAGCATTTGGATCTTTAATTTTATTGGTTCCTGCCAAAAGGCAGATTTGTGATTGCTTGCTTTCAACTGATGAGGACATCCAGAACTCTAGCTTTAATGCCTCCTTGGGAACCAAAAGAGTCATCCATGGCTTCAGATACAACCATACAAAAGCACACCATTTGCCCTGGACATACACAGTGGAAACAATTTCCAGCTTCTTGGTTGATTCTTCTTCTTCCGATGGAGCGGGGGGAGAGAGAAGGGGCAGGGACATTGGTGCTTGCTTCAGGAGAGAAAAAATGGTTATAAAACCCATCACTTCTCTTCCCCAGTCGCCCTACCATATTCACCCGAGTATAAGTCAAGGGTCCCTTTTTTCAGCCCAAAATTAGGGCTGAAAAACTTGACATATTTGAGTATATACAATATTTATATTTATTTGTTGGCATATTTTTGTAGAATTTTGACAGATTCAGCCTTTCTCACTTGAAATAGTTCTATCAGCATCCCATCTACCCCTGGTTAATTATTTCTTCCAGGTGGTTTTAGAGCAGTTTTCATCTCACTTTTTAGAACTGCAGAGGATTCGTCTTCAAAACAATCTGTCATCCTTTAGGTCTTCAGTATACTCTTTCTTCCTTCTCTTTATTCTCTCCTGGTCATACAGTGTGCTTCCCTATTGGTCATTCAGCATTCGTAATGTAGGCTTAAGTTTCCCTTTGATTTCTTGGATCTTTTGGAAGATATCTCTTGTTTTCCTCTTTTGTTGTTAACTTTTATTCCTTTGCTCTGGTCATTATAATACTTCTCTGTTCTTCTACATGTCAGTTGCTGAAAAGCTGCATTCAGAGTTCTGACTCTATTTATGTCACCTTTTATTTTTGCTTCTTATCTTAGAACTTTTAAGTATTTTTTCTGTCATCCATCAAGTTTTTCTTTCTTTTTCATTACAGGAATTATATTTTTTGTTTTCTTCCCTAGTAATATATCTGATTTCAATCAATAATTCTTCGGGATCATGGTCAACTGGATATAGTAATGCAAATATGTTCTTTATGAGGACTTTAATTCATCAAAAATGTTTAAATATATTTTGGTACTAGAATTCTTTAAGTGTTCTTCTCCAGTTTTTGACATTCATAGCCTCCTGGCACAGTGGTTAGATTGCTGTACACTGCAACCAAAGCACTACTCATGACCCAGGTTCATTCCCAGGTAGCCCACTTGAAGTTCACTCAGCCTTTCCTCCATCCGAGGTCAGTAAATTGAGTACACAGCTTGCTAACTGGGCAATGTGTAGTCTGCATAATTAAATTGTAAACTGCCCAGAGAGTGCTTTAAGCGTTATTGGGGAGTAATGTAAGCAGCATGTAATTTGATATTAACAGTTCATTCAGTAGTACCACAGTTAGCACCTGATCTGGTTTTGGCAGAGAGGATATAGCTTCTCCATCTCCTGATTCCAATTCTAGTATACAGTATTTGATTTCTTTATTGGCCATCTGGTGATGTTCTTGTGTACTGTCACCTGCTCAGTTGCTTGAAGAATATATTTGCAATACATACATTGTTGTCTTCACCAAATTCTGAGTCATCCTTCTGCTTTGATTTTGAACCCAGGCCAAAAGTTTCCAACAACATTTGATTCTGCTTTGTTTCCTACTTTTGCATTTATATCACCTATGATTATAAGAATGTCTTGTTTTGGTGTATGGTCAATTTCTTCCTGGATGCTTCTATAAAGGCTTACTTTAATTATGGTTATGTTGATAGGTTTCCCCGGAAGATATTATTTGGTCAGAGCTTGCATTTATTTCGTGTAAGCTTAAGTTTGGATCCATAGCACACGCTAAAGAATGTGTTTTACCATGGTTGCCACATAAGTATAAGAAGCGTATGACCTGGCATAAAAATGCAGCCTTAAGCCAGCTGAGATCAGACGTGAGTTGATGAGTAAAGTTTGAATGGAAAGTAAACATTAACTGATGAATAAATTTTGAGTGAGCTTGTTTATTGGATGTCAAGCCTTGTGGTCTCACCTTCCAGTGGAGCTAACCCCACACATTTAATTGTTTCCGTCTGCCTTTCTTCAGAGCACTTGGCACAAAGCCCTCTTGGATCAATGGGCTAATTAAGGCCTTGCTACAGGCAGCCCAAGCCAATGTGATAGCTGTTGACTGGGTTCATGGAGCCACAGCTGCCTATCCTACTGCTGTGCGAAATATAATGCAGCTGGGCCTGGAAATCTCCAGCTTTATCCATAAGTTGCAGGTAGGTGGAACTATAACACTGAGTCAGCTAATTTGGCTAAAACAGAGGAAGGGGTGCGAGATCTAGACTACTTCAGGTTGTTTCTTCTTCTCCAGCATGCTGGGAGGATCCAAATGCTTCCTTTACTTAGTATGGATCTATCTATCTGGCGGAGCGGATCTCCCAGAGAACAATCTTGTCCAGACCAACTAGAGTTTCGTCCTCCCTCTCTCTCAGAGTGCCGACACCGAGGGAGGCTTGTAGGGCTTCGACCCGGAACCGGGCCTTCTCGGTGGTGGGCCCGGCTTACTGGAACAAGCTGCCAGCTGAGATTAGGCAGGTGGAGTCGTTGCTGGCCTTCAGAAGGGCCTTGAAGACCTGGCTCTTCAGCCAATGTTTTGGGGCCCTCTGAGCACCCTTTTCCTTTTTTCTCCTCCCCCTCCGCTGGCTCCTGTCTTTCTAGTTTCTTGCCGGACATAATTTGCCTTGGCCAGTGACACTATGTCATTTTACCCGTTTTATATATATATATATATATATTCTTTTTCTTCTTTTTAGTATTTACTAGTAGTTTTTAATGGTACTTGGATGTTTGATGTGCATTTGTTAGGTTTTTATGTTTATTTTCGCTGGGGATTGTTTTGTGATTGTATTGTTTAGTCGCCCGGGGTGACATGTTTGTACACCGCCCTGAGTTCCCTCTTGGAAAATCGGGCGGTTTATAAGTCCAAGAATAACGGTGTGGGATGCCTCAAAGCGTTATTTTAGAGGGTTTGTCATCCAATATATGGCAAGACGGAACAAAGAGAGGGAAAAAAAATCCGAATCCATCCTCAATACGATGAAAAGGCTAGAAAAGGACTTAATTCATGATCCGCGCAACGAGCAGCTGAATAAAGACCTAGCCTCTTGTAGGCATGAACTTAATCTGATCTTAACAGCAGACATAGCCCATAAGATTAAACTGGCCAAACTGAATTTTGTCGAAAATGCAAACAAACCAGGTAGATGGTTAGCCTAGAAGTTAAAAAAGGTACAATCTCAAAAACTTATTCTAACACTTAAAGATAAAACGGGAAAACCAGACAGACCAATCTCAAATTCAAAAAATCATAGAGGCATATTACCAGAATCTGTTCAAGCCGGAGACAATAAATAAAGATGCCATCTTTCAATACCTAAAACAAGCCAACTTTCCAAAACTTACTGAAGAACAGAGAATTTTGACGAATGCCCCTATTACAGTGATGGAAATAACAGAGGCCATTAATCACAAAAAAAATGAACAAAGCCCCTGGACCCGATTCGATACCGGTACAATTTTACAAAAAATTTTCTGAGTCTCTGGAAATATGAAAAATCTCTTTACATCTATTTTAGAGGGCGAAGATATACCAGATTCATAGAAATCATCTCATACAACATTGATTCCTAAAGAAGGGAAACCTAGAGACCTGATACAGAACTACAGGCCAATTGCTCTCCTAAATGTGGATTATAAAATATTTGCAACCATCTTGGCAAACAGATGGCGGATTATTCTACCGTCTCTGATATCCCCCAATCAAAACGGTTTTCTTCCAAAAAGACGCCTCCAATCCAACATTAGAACTTTCCTTGACGCGTTGGAGTACCATGAATGTCACCCTGAGAAGCAAGTAGCCTTCGCATTCATTCATCGACGCCGAGAAAGCATTCGACAATGTATCTTGGTCTTTACTCAAAACTCAGTTAGATTATTTACAGTGTGGCCACAGAATGCTACGAGCTATAGAACAAATTTACTCCGCCCAAAACACTAGGATTGTAGTTAATGGCTACCTTACAGACACAGTCAAGATACATAAAGGTACCAGGCAAGGATGCCCTCTTTCTCCTTTGCTGTTTATTTTAACTTTAGAATTACTACTCCATGTTATAAGAAATAACCCAGGTATTCAAGGTCTACAAAGCAAAGGAGAAGTCTATAAGTTGCAAGCCTTCGCAGACGATCTGTTGGTTATTATGGAGGACCCACAGACCTCCCTTCCAGAACTACTAAAGATCTTGGAGGCCTACTTTAAAATTTCAGGACTAAAGGTTAATAGAGAAGAATAAATAAATAAAAATAAATAAATAAATATGGTAGATCCTTGTATAACAAACAGTTTGTATAACATAACATCTGTATAACATAAAATAATTCCAGAGATCGGGAAATTTGCTTAACAGAATCGCCTATGGGGCGAATCCATACAACATAAAAATGGTCGCAATTAGGAATTACTCTGTTTTCAATGCATTCCTATGGGAAATTTGTATAAAGGAACATTTGCTTAACATAATTTCATTTGGAACAATTTAATTCCTTTATACATGGTACCACTGTCTATAAAACTCAGAGCAAAGTATTTGTGAATAAGGCATAGCTGTGGTCCTGAATATATTTGTCGTTACAGTGACAAGCAGGATTTTTTGTCTAGTTTCAGTTACTGAGGTCAGTTTTGCCCCTTTTTATAGAGTTGACTGATCTGTTTCTAGGGTCTGACCACTGTAACATGATTTAATGCTGCCTTGAACATTATTCTAAAGATTATTAGCACAAAATCTGGCTATTCATTTCCTGGTGAATAAGACTACATTTTTGTCTAAAATCGTTAGATTAAAAATTGAGGGTCGTCTTAAACACAGAAGTAAGGCAAGCAGAGAATTCTACAGTTGCAAAACTGTAATTTTGTGTTGGAAAAGTGGGGGGGATTCTTATAGATGGGAAAATAAGGTATTTTTGCTTTCTAGGCTAACTTGTATGCCATAGGAGCTACCTTTAAATGCTGCAAACAAAGGCTAGTTGCCAATTTCATATGTATCCGTAGGTGTTGTTTCATTTTGTTTATGTCTCCTAATTGTTCTAGCATACCAGCGTAAAGATCTTTGCCTAGGACTCTGAGTCCGGCTCTCAGCTAGGGAGAAGACAGATCTCTGTCCCAGAGTAATATCTCAACTCCCTCCACCCCAGTATTGCTGCTACCAGTCTTCTCCTAGAAAAGGTGGTCTATCCCCTTGATCACAGTCTGAATTTATTTAGACATAAAACCCGGTTTTTTTCACCTGTTCAAGAAGCCAATTAGTTCGTGCAATGTGATATGAGAGGCTTGGCTCTTTGAATACCTGAAAGATTCATACAGTGGAGGGGCATGATATGTGCCCCGTCATTCCAGGTGCAGGACATGTAATAATGGGCTCAAGTTACAGGAAGCCAGGTGTTGGTGGAACATCAGAAAAAAATATATTCTGTTAGAGCAGTAGGACAATGGAATCACATATATTAGGAGGGGCTGAGCCCTCCAACATAGGGAACTTTCAAGCCATCTGTCAGATATAATGTGTTCCTGCATTCAGCAGGGGACTAGGTTTGGTGGCCTTATAGACCCTTTTCAATTTCTTAAAAAAGGTCCCCTTGGTGAGAAAGGCGGCATAAAAATAATGTATTATTATTATTATTATTATTATTATTATTATTATTATTATTATTATTATTATTATTAAATTCACATATAGGATAGGAAATCTGGTAAAGTCCCTTCTTGGTAATGTGTCCTCCCTTTTTCCAACTCATCCTATGACTCTGTTGGATAGTTTTTTGATATGATGCACCAAATATATGCTCTGTATTTCTGAAAGACATTCTGCCACGAACCATTCTTGCTTTTCTGACTCTGCAGGCCTTTGGAATGGCAGAGGCCTCCGTCCACATTATCGGAGTGAGCCTTGGCGCACACGTGGCAGGCCTGG
The DNA here is from genome assembly GCA_023846285.1 of Phrynocephalus versicolor. Lineage (NCBI taxonomy): Eukaryota > Metazoa > Chordata > Lepidosauria > Squamata > Agamidae > Phrynocephalus > Phrynocephalus versicolor. Next base: position 9,084,214 of record JAHTLZ010000198.1, on the reverse strand, counting down.
TGGGCCATTTCTGTGAAGGCCGCTTGGGAAGAATTACTGGTAAGGAAAAGCAACGGAGCCACCGTTTAGCAACCTTTTGGACACCAGATATTTCAGGCTTCTGGAGAGCTTTCTTGTAACACAGTTTAAGACGTTAATTCTGTATTAAGTCAGAGTTTGTTCAGGCTTGATTTGATCTAGGAGCCACTTGTTCCATCTTTCAGGCAACCCAGGGTATCCACAAAGCTCTCCTCCAGCACCATATTTTCAAATGAATCAACCCCCTCCTGCCAGCTGTCTTTGCTGTTTGGTTTTCACACTGAGACATGGTGATCAGCAGGAATGGGGACTCGTAAGTTGTGACTCATTATCAAATCCGACTTAAGTCACATTGTTGATGACTAGACTCAACTTGGGAGTTTTTTCAAAAGACTTGGACTTGACTTGCAACTTGGACCCATTTTTCCAAGTCATGTTTATCAAGTCCCTGTTCCTTTGATGAAGGCTTAGCTTCCACAGAGGAAGGCTTTCCTTTGCTGGAGAAGGTGGCACGGGGCTGAGGAGGCTATTTGGGATCGGCCTCCCTGCGTGCTTATGTTGCCACTGCCATTACTGCCACCACCATCCTCACAGGCAGCAGCCTCAGCTTCCCTTCCAGGAACCTGCTGGTGCCTCTGCCCATGCACCCACTGCCCAGTTGATAGTTGACAGAGGCAGGGGCCAGCTCCAGGAAGGAAGGTCAGCCAGCTATCTCTGCCCATGTGTCAGTCTGGTTTCCCTTCTAGGAATGCTTTGCTTGTGTGGGAAATTAAAGCAGTGGGCCCATAATTATAGCTGTCTTTGGCATCTCCTGTTTTCTGAATCAAAAAGGGCTATTGTTTTTTTCTCCCACATTTATTGGTATATTCTTGTTAGTATTTTGACATATTTAGTCTTTGTGACTTGAAATAGTTCTATTGGTATCCTATCTACTCCCAGTGATTTATTTCTTCCTCATGCTTTCAGAACAGCTTTCACTTCAGTTTTTAGAATTTCAGGTTCTTCATCATAGGATTCCTCTTTGATCTTTTTATCTCTTGAGTAAATGGTAGATCTTTAGTTTATTGTTTCTTCCTTCTCTTCATTATCTCCTAATCAAATAGTGTGTTTCACTGTTGGTCTTTCAGCATCCCTAATCTAGGCTTAAATTTCCCTTTGATTTTTTTTCTCTTCTGAATGAGATCTCTTGTCTCTTGCCTTTTGTTCTTCTATTACTTTGCACTGGTTTCTGTGGTAGCTCTCTTTGTCTCTACCTAACAGTCACTAAAATGTTGAGAAGAGGGATTCAACTGAAAAAAGATTTCCCATTTCTTGTGTGTTGTTCTTAGGTCTAGACCTGTGGTCAGTAATGTTCACTTAACCTGAAAATCTGTTAATGTTGTTATAATTCATTACACCTTGTCAGCATGTTAAAACAAAAACATAAAAAATACTTGATTGCAGTTTGATAGAGAACTAAGTTTTTTCCCATCACAAAATTGCCTGTATTTCCTGACTATGTATAAATATAAGACTAATACCTGGGAGAGTGATTAACTCCATATTGTTTTTTATATTTTAAGTGCCACAGGGTGAAACTGTGTCTGGCCTAAAGCCATGCGTCAGCCTCAGCAGTAGATATCGAGTCCAAAGGCTGAAGGTTCAGCTGACACCAAATCATGCACACTTACCGAGCAGAGCTACTTGTGCTTTCAAAACATGGTGGTGCTGGTTGGAGTGCTCTAATATATAGTGTATATATTATTTTCCTTCAGGTCTGGATCCTGCAGGGCCCAAATTCACCCGAGCTAGTCGTGAAGAACGCCTTGATCCCGGGGATGCTCTCTTTGTGGAAGCCATTCACACAGATTCTGACAGTGAGCTGGTTTTCTATGTGCCATTGATGTCATGGCCCCTAGCGCTTTGCCTGCTTCCTCTGAGACAAAGTTTCCATTTCGCGAAGAAGCCACCAAGAATGGCCTGTTCCCTGTGGTGCATCACTTCTGCCATCTCATCTTAACATGCTAGAGCAATGGTTCTCAACCTGTGGGTCCCCAGATGTTCCTGGACTGCAACTCCCAGATGCCTCCACCACTCACTGTGCTGGAAGGGGTTTCTGGGAATTGCAGTCCAGGAACATCTTCTGGGGACTCACAGGTGGAGAACCACTGGTGCAGAGGCTTTCAGCTCTGAAGCAGGAACATCCTTTCTCCTGTTTCTCCTTTTATATTGCTCTCCCTTTTTCTTGGCAGAAGTGGTATAGGAGATTTCTTACTGGATGAAATCCTGTTCTTTAGTGTAGAATGCTTTATTAAAATAGGCCCATGGAATCACTGGGGTACCATAAAGAGAAGAAAATTGCAATATTTCGGACACATAATGCACAATGAGGAAATGCCATCTGCTGCAGGTTATCCTTCAAGGAAAAATAGATGGGAAACATGGCCCGGGGTGTAGAAGAACATTCTGGCTTAAGAACTTAAGCCAATGATCTGCAGTGAGCACACCTACTCTATTTAGAATCGCTTTAGGGCGCTTTTACACAACCCCTAAGATCTGCTGACAACTTAAATTCGGACCAGAGATCTTGGGGGTTTGCTCCTCTTGCTGTGTTCCCACCCCTCCGCACGCCCTTGTTCCTGTCTGCGTGAGGGGAGGGAGAATAAAAGGGAGAAAAGAATGCAGGCTCACCTCCACTCCACCATTGGGAGCAGCCCCGGAAGCATTCCAGTCTCTTAAAGGGGTAGGGGGCAAAAAAACCAAACAGAAGGCGAAGATAGCCTGGCATTCACTGCTTTACAATCTGCATCAGAATTTTTTTTTCCTTCAGAGACCAGGTACTTTTAAAATGCGCTGGGGAACGCTAAGATGGGCGTGGTCGTACTTAATTTTTTTTTAAGTGCACAGCTGGTGGGAAAACAATTTTAAGCTCCGCATCTGGGAGCCATAAGCCTCGGATTTTAGGGGTCGTGTAAAAGCGCCCTTAGATAGAAACCAGTTCAGGCTGCTGATCGCCAACGTTCTACGAGGACATGGCACTTGGAGAAGAAGAATCGCTGGGAATTTGATGAGTCAATTCCTCTATGTATTCCATGATTGAAATGGCCCAACTATAGTTTTGGTTATTCCCCTTTAATTTATTGAGTAAAATGTGGAGAGATCAACCCCTATCATCACCCTCTTTCACAGTGACTAGCTCTTGATGGAATCAGACAGAAGGAAAAAAAAGTTTCTTTACTTAAAGTTGCAAATGGTTGCATTACAGTCAGAAGAATAAAAGGAAAAAAATGAGGAGTCAGAGTCTCTATCATGTAGGAAAGACATCCTTTCATGCCCGCTGCATGGAGCTGTGACAGGAGAAAGTGAAAAAGCAAAGGAAGCAAGGGGGGGGGACACGAAGAGGGGCAGGGTCTGTGTCAAATGCCCAAGGTAAGGAAAAGAGCGAATTGGTTAGTGGCAAAGGAGAATCCCCTTAGGCTTAATTCAGCTCACCAAAGGGGAATAACCAAAAGGTATGCACCCACTTTACGCCACTGACAGTCATGCCCATTTATATAGTGCCAGCCATGTATGTTTTGCTCTACACCAGAGTCTCACTTAGCTACAGCTATCCATCTGCCCCAGAGGAAAGCAGCCCATAATGGGCAATACTGGGCAGTGTAAAGGAAAGGAAAAGACGAGACAGGAGGAGGAAACGAGTACCGTACGTCCATGCCCTTGCATGAGTCAAGTTCAGTTATCATTTGGAATGATTTTTTTTTCTTTTGAGCCGCCGTCTTGCTGATAATTCTGTTCTTGCTTTGTCTTGTTCTTTTTATTCCTTCTTACTTTGTCCTGACTGTCGCATTGGGTTTATGTTTCTTTGTGCTACTTCTTTTGGAAGACAGGCGGTATATAAATAAATAAATAAATAAATAAATAAATAAGCCGAGAGAAGGCACAGGCAGGGAGAAAGAGATAGAGCTGCTTCCAAAGGATGTTTTTGCTCTGAAATGTCTGCCTGATTTTAATTTTTTTTTAGAAAAAAGAACCAATTCTAACCATGTCTTTTTTTCAGATTTTGGTATCCGAATACCTGTGGGCCACATTGACTTCTACATCAATGGAGGCAAAGATCAGCCTGGGTGTCCCCGCTTCATATCATCTGGTGAGAAAGGCTCTGGTTTATCACCAAACCAGCCCATTCCTAAAGTCGCTTGTCACTCGACCACTGCCAAGTTTCAAAAATAAGGTAGAATCAGTAAGAAGTGGCCAGGGTCGTCGTCGTCGTCTTCTTCTTCTTCTTCTTCTTCTTCTTCTTCTTCTTCTTCTTCTTCTTATTCTTATTCTTCTCCTCCTCCTCCTCCTCCTCCTCCTTCTTCTGGCTTGTCACAACAAACACTTCTAATTGATGGGAACTCTTCATAATGAGGACCCTTCATGGTCTTGATCTCCAGCCCTGGAAGGGTTCAGCACCCATTTGCTGCAAGCAGGGAGAGGCCATGGCTCAGGGGTAAAGCATGTGCTTTGTTTTTCATGGAGGAGATCCCAGATTGGATCTCTAGTAATCTAGTATCTCCAAAGCAGGGCTTGGATATATGCTGCCTGAAACCCTTGCAAAGCCACTGCCGGTCTGCAAGATAGCCCAGTAGCCTGAGTCCATACCAGGCAGCTGCCAGCATCCCTTGGTCTGCCAGGTGTCCAGTCAAAAACTGCCTTCAGTTGTTTCTGAGGGTACCCAGGAGTGGGGAGGAGGGAATAGTAACAAATATTTAGCAAGGCTGTTGACAGTAAAGAAGGAGGGAGGGAAATGAAGTACAGTAGGCGCCTGGAGTAGGAACTGGCAAACCGCTCCAGTATTCCTGCCAAGAAAATGCCATGGACATGGAGTCACAAAGAGTCGATCACGACTGGAACAACACAACATACAGCAACTGTGACTGTGCACCTGTAGGCTTTGCCACTAGCTCTGCTTCCTCGTTGTGTAATTCTTATGCTGTCTCTTTCACCCCTACAGGCTACAGTTATCTCATCTGTGATCACATGAGGGCAGTGCATTTCTACACAAGTGCCTTTGAGGAGTCTTGCACCATGGTGGCTTTTCCTTGTTCCAGTTATCAAGATTTCTTAGCTGGCCACTGCTTAGACTGTCTTAATACTTTTCAGCAGTTCTGCCCCACAATAGGTAGGTTAAATTCTCTCTCTGCGCCTCGTGGCACTGTGGTTTAACTGCTGGGCTGCAGCCAAAACTGTGCTCACACGACCTGTATCCCTCTCAAGACTCCCTTTGAAATTCTGGTTGGTTGGTTTGCTTTACAGTAGCACTTTGAGATCGCAGGAGGGTGAAGTGTTTGAAATGGGTTTCCTCTGTGTTGTCAATCCCTAGCACTGGATTTTTGTCCATCCATTATTTGCATAGGGTTTGCCCTTTCTGTCCTATGAAGGAAGGAGAGAGGTACTGTCGGGGGAAGAAGGTATGCATCACCTTTGTGGCTGAAGATTGGAGATTGCCAGTGGTCTCGATTGGAAGCAGTAGGTCATTACCAGTGATGTTCTGTCATTTTCTTTGTTGCTTTTCTCTTGTAGCGGGCGGCAGGTCTAGCTCTAAGACAGTGTTGGCGAACCTGTGGCACAGGTGCCATATGTGGCACTCGGAGCCCTTTCTGTGGGCTCCCGACATCGCCCCTTCACAGCCACCTGTATTCAGGTTAAATTGCCGTATTGGCACTTTGCGAAAAATTAGTGGGTGTTAAATCACAGTTTAGGCACTTGGTCTCTAAAAGGTTCGCCATCACTGATCTAAGAGTTTGTCTTCTGACCATGTTGGGTTGAAATTGTAATTTAAGAAATGCCTGTCTAACTCCCATGAGTTTTAAGTTTTGGATCACTGAATCTGAATCAATCCATTTACACCAGGGAACCTGGCTGTGGGCAAAAGATGATGATATGCTCTAGCCAGAAGCATATTTGTAAGCGTTAAGCAAGCGTTAAGGAGTTTTCCAGGTCAGCTATGGGTATGTTTGCATACAATGAAGCCATAAATGTGTGTCAATGATACAGAGATATGCTATTGCCAAACATGGAATAGTTATGTATGAGTACAAAATCATGTGTCTTGGTAGCCAGATTTATCTTGCTCATATCTTGGTAATGAATATTAGTACAAAGTGTCTGTCCATCCATTGTGGCTAGGACAGTATTCTCTGGAAGATTTTAGATGGCTAATACTTCCCTTAAAGTGTTCTGCTTATATATACTGCCCGATACCACTTCAAGTAGCCTCTGGGTGGTTTACAGTTTTAATTACAGTATGCAGGCTACACATTGCCCCCCCCCCCAGCAAGCTGGGTACTCATTTTACCAACCTTGGAAGGATGGAAGGCTGAGTCAACCATGAGCCTGCTACCTGGCATTGAACCCCAGGTCGTGAGCACAGTTTTACCTGCAGTACAGGCATTTAACCACTGCACCATGGGGCATCTGTCATGTAGATGAGGGTGTTGGAGACATGTAGTTTGAGGACAAAGTTCATGTATCCAGATACCAGAGGTGATGGTACCAAAACACAGTACAAAGGGCTGTCCAGGAATTACCTGATTTGTCTGTTTTGGTAGGGGGAGTCTGGTTGGAAGACTGAAGGCCTTGTGGTGTATCCGTTCAGGTTTGATCACACGTTTCCAGGGAGTTATTTCATTAGGCAGATGAGTTCTCTTTGGTATTCATTCAGCAGTTGGGCCTGTGTCGAAGCGTGGGCAATTGTATCTTAGCTTCCTGTGTGTCATCTAACTTGCCCAGGACAATGACAGCCCCTCCTTTGCCCACCTCTTTAATGGCAATGTTGGGCTTGTTCCTGAGGTTGCAAATGGTATCCCGTCCAGCTGAGACGGTGTGGCAAATGATGTCTCTTGTGGATTTCAGTCTGGATTTGACAGCCAGGCTCATCACCCTGGCTAGGACCTCCTCCTGGCTGAAGGACTCTAATTAATACCTTGATTGTCCCATTCTCGTATCTAAAAAAACATTGACACTGTTATTTGTATCCTCACCTGGTCATGGGGATATATAGAAGGAAAGAAAGTTGGCATTTGCAGTGCTTGTATATGAAATGGATTTTGAACTACAAAACTCACACTGAAATAAAACAAAATAAAACATTTGAAGTGATTTTGTAAAGTGGCCATTTCTTTCCTTTGGCTAGATGCTAATTTGAGTGGCTGTTTCTCCTGCATTATGCCCTGAATTGTCATCTTCAAGTATTCACAAAAAACAAAAACAAAAGTCTGAAGTCTGCCTACCAGTCATTAAGTTTCTGAATCTGTTTGTGATTGACAAAATATAACAGAAACCTTTTTAATGACAAAAGCAGAAGATCATTTTAATTGGGAAATGAATGAATTTTAATTGGACAAAATGAATGTTTGGGCAGCTTGTTTAATTGACATAAAACAAGGCAACAAATTAAATGTCAATTTGCATTGTATATTCTGTGCCCGTTGACAAAGGAAAGGAACAATGAGCTGTATTAGGCAGTGAAGGTGTCCTCAGAAGTGTTCTGCATCATTTCCTTGGACAGTTGACTTTTATCAAGAGGAAGCTTTCTTTTCCCAGTCATAAAGGTCTGGCTGAGATTTTCACAAAGCTGAATTGTCTTTCCAGTGTTGCGTTCCATGTACACACTGGAATTGCACAATAATCAACAATGTCGAGTCCTGGAATTCCATACTGTTCAACATTGCATTTTTGCTGTAGGACTGCTAAATAACGGAGGAGTCAACATGGATAAAATACCCACAGAAGTAAAAGTATACCTGGCCACTGCTGCGTCACCACCTTACTGTGGTGAGTAATCTAGCGAGTCTGTGTTTTTTTCCTTGATACTATCCTAGGTTGGGTTGACATTCAGAATGACACAGCCCCTAAATCCTTTGATATGTTTTCCAAATAATTTGGTGCCATCTGATGACAACATCAATTCCACTGGATAGTTTTATGTCAATAGAATTTTGCTCAATGTGTGGAAAATAGGATCTCAAGCACTGCATATCCTGGTTTCTGACCAGTGTGCCTTTATCTGATGCTCTGGATAAAGTATACACGTAATACAGCTCCTTGAATATTATTGGTAATCACACATTTTCAGGGGTTGCAGTTGCACGGAGAGATTTCTATTCACTTGAGCAGTTATACATGAATGTGATATTCAGAAATGGGAAAGTTAGTTCTCAGGCATAATAATGTGGCCCGTGAGGGTCCCCAGCCTAGTCTGTGAGTACCTCCATCAGGATGTGTCCCCATTTTGCTGTAATGCCCACTTTACTTTCATGTCTTTAAAAAGTACAACATAATATTTCGCCACCTCCCCCCCCACCCAAAAAAAAAAATTCTGCTTGCTGGGACACAAGATTGATTTCATGTGCAGGTGTGCAATCTGTTTCCTGCAGTGTGACTATGGAAGTGTTGTGACATCATGCCAATTTCCCCTCAAATGCCATCTATCCTCTTCGGCTTCAGTCCCTGCCGTGCATTTTCAAAATACTTTTTCTTGCTAATCTGAGTAATTTTTAAAATGCCTTTTCATTGCCGTATTGTCATCCCTCTCAGCATCTAGTACTTTAAGTGCAGCATTAGGAATATTTTACAGTAGACTTTCTATAATAAGAGTGTTCCTATTTTCCTATTTGCTTTAAACAAACATAACATTGGGGCTAAGTAAATCTTGGACATTCTTGCAAAGAAAGTAGCAGCAATCTTATTTTAATTCTGGGTGAAAAAGATATATCCAGTGCTCTGTAGTCACTTGTGATTTCTCTGTTGCCTAGTGTACCATAGCCTGGTAGAATTTCGGTTACAGCAGAAAACAACTTCAGATATCAACATTGAGATAACCTTCCTTAGTGGCAACAGTTCGTATAGGACTAGCATCATCATGTGAGTAACAACTGAACTCTTGTGACTCTTCTGACTCATGTTCCTATTTGATGCAGTAGCAGCAGTGCAGGGGACAAATATTTAACTCTGCAATGAGCTCGAGTAACATCAGGTATTAAGGTGCCAGGTGTGGTAAAGCTACCACTCCGTGATTGTAGATGGCCCATGGCACTTTGCAAAATGCAGCAGAATAGATTTTTCTCCCCATTATACAAACTAACAAGGGTTGAGTGGGTTTGGAGCTTGGGTAAATGCCGGGGCCACAGCAGCTACCTCTAGTATTGCCTTATAGGCTGGGCAAGCACAACTGTTTATGAACTAGCACCAGCTCTAGTCTGCATTAAATGCATAAAATCCAGAAAACCAAAAACGTTAGTCATCCAGTAAGAAAGAAAAAGTGCATAATGTTGCAGCTGATCGTGCAATAAACGTGGAATGTGCAGGAAGAAAAAGAATGTATTGGTCAAAGACCATGGAAGACGGCTTGGGGGTGGGGGGGGGACCCTACTGTTGCCAGCTCTGCAACAAGATTGGGTGGCTAAATGAAAAGAGAGAGAATGCAGAAAAAATATCCCTCCAATGCACCAACACGTCCCTTATCTCGGGTTTGCAGACCCAAGCATGAGACCCTGGGAAAAGGCCTGCTGACTCATTCTGTCCCACTCTGCAAGGTGGAAGGAGTGATGCTGTATCGTCCTAAAACGTGGCTAAGGAAGAAAGAGGAGCTGCCCATTTCTGTCCAGTTCTGCACTGCTTCGCTGCCTGTAGATAAGAGGTAAGCTGGAAGAGATCTTCCTAACGTCCCCTCTAGCAAGGGAGTGGCACACAGTAGGAAGAGTGTTTGGGGCCATGTGTATAATTCAGTTGTCTTTAAATATTCTCAGTCATCTAGGTGAGTTTCTCTGGAAGTTGAGTCATGGCAACTGGACTTTTTCTTGATTGAAACATTTCGCTGCTCATCCAAATAGCTTCATCAGTCTGAAAAAAGCTAGTTGTCAGTCCTCCATTTTATAGCTCACGTTGACCTCTTGTCACCCTGTTCTGAAATAGGCTCATAAGAACAATGGCCTGAACAGGCTTGTTAGGTAGACAACAGTCTCAATAGCCTTAAGGTGAACAATGGCCTAAAGTGCTGAAACCTACAAAGTATGGGTCGTTAGCTACAGCCTTGGTGGTGAAGGTGAGAAGTATTTTTGATTTGTCTAGGTATTGTTGAAATCATAGTCTGATAAGTGGCAGATGGATTGTGCCTGAGGCTGCCACCTCTGTTGAGAGAGGGGTTTTCAGTGCTCACAAGAATGGCTTCCCTGACCCCTCTCTCAAACCACCTATTTTCTCTTTCTTTATGAGCAGCGAGATTATGACCTTTGTGGCAGGAATGTAGCAAGTAATGTGTTGCTCAAATGGTGTGAGAGTCCTACTGCCTTGCTTTTTAATGCCTTTTTAAAGATGTAGAGAACCATCACTGATATGTCTATTTAGAGGGAACCAGTATATTCCAACGACCATCCAATGTCTTTATTTGTGTGACATCCTCCCTGTATGCATTCACTTACATTTTCTTTTTCCCTGAAAATGAAATTAGATAGTACATGTAAGATATATTTAAATCAGTGGTTCTCAACCTGTGGGTTCCCAGATGTTCCTGGACTGCAACTCCCAGAAGCCTCCACCATGCTCTGTGCTGGAAGGGGTTTCTGGGAGTTGCAGTCCAGGAACATCTGGGGACCCACAAGTTGAGAACCACTGATTTAAAAGATGTCTTCCTTGAAATTAGAGAAAGCATAACTTCATAGCACATTGCTTTCTTCACCTGTGCATCTTACATTTGCCACATTGTGTTCTGGAACCGGGCACAATGGCCTTAATTTGCAAGTCTGATCATTGAGGAACATTATTTCCCTAACAAAATCCCATTGCAGGAGGGCAATTGGGCTATTATTATTTAATGTATAATAAATGCAGGAGGGCAATTGGGCTATTATTATTTAATGTATAATAAATGATAACAGAATACGAGCTGTGAGGAATATATATTTCCCTTTGGGTCTAGTTTGACCAACTGTACCTTTGCTTTCACTGTGTTCTCCATCTGCTTGTGGGTTTCCATGCTATTTCACATTCTCCGTCTTATCTCAGATAAATAAAACCCTAAGAACCTGCCTAGGATAGTCCCGCCCTTCCGCACATTCCAGTGTTTAAGATTCTCGCCATTTATGTCTGTCTTGGCTTTAAGCTTCCACTTAACCTGACATTAAAGCAGTAGCTTTCGTTAGCTTTCCTCTACCCTCTACTAAAAAGCCAAACATTCCATTGGCAAGAGAGAGAAGATGACCCTGAAGCCTTTGGAAACAATAGGCTGGAAGAACTTACAGATCCAACTTGGAAATAATGGCACACCTGCAGTCCATCCAAACCTTTGGGAGGCTGTTCCGCTCACCTGGATATTCTTCATTTGCCCCATTAAGAATAACTGAGATTTCCACTGTTTACAACTCCTCCCACAAGATGTCACCACCCTTAAAGCACTCTTTAAATGTGCACATCACTTCTCGTCCATAGCCAGTGAACTGGGCTGTGATCTGTGTTGCAGGACTGACAGCTATAGAGAGATGCCAGCCAAACCCTTGGAGAAAACACAGCATGCCCACTTCAAGGCAACCAAACAAACCAAGAACAAAGGCATACAGTGGAAATCACAAGTCAGGGAGACATGGCAGATTGCATTGGAGACCTTAAAGTTCCACAGACCTTAGGTGTATATCATGAATTTGAAATTACATCTTTAATGACTTGTTGTCAGTCTTAGCATATTTCAGCTTGGGACTTTTCTTCTTTCAGGAAGATGTTCTGCTTGTCTCAGATCCTGGAGAAAAACAGCCCCCTTTCCCATCGCCTCACCGTAGCCTGTGATTGACCCAGCTTGGCTGAATGGATACCAAGACAAAAGCAGGACCAGAACAGCAAGGACAGTAAAGGCATCATAAGGACTGCACTGAAAGTTATCTGAATCCACATTTTCTGGCTGAAAAAAAAGAAGGGGGCTCCAAGAATATTTCTGAATCACTTCATCAAAATTTAATGTTTGTGTATTTTTAAAGGAAAGCTGGTCGGTTTTACAACTACAGGTGAGAGAGAAGCAGCATGTATAAAATGGTGGTGTATGATATGCTTTCAGTCTCCAAGTCTAGAAAGTGGATCGGATCGGCAAGTTAAGGTTTGCGGCAGACGCTGGCTTGTGTGCCTAGCTCTGGTGCATCACGCCACGCCCCCAATGTTACCAAATCGCTTCTTGATAACCCCCCCCCCCAGAGCATTTCTGCCCTTTCAAAGCCTTTCCCTTTTCAAATCGAGTGATGTGACCCACAAACGCAATTTACAATTTGTAGGCTGAAAGAAGGCACGTTGCCCAGCTGTAGCTGGGTCGACATTTCGCTTGCCACTGTCCACTTCTTGTTGTTTGTTGTTGTGAGCTGCTCAAGAGCTCCCTTTTCTACTACAGTATGTATGCCTTCAGCTTGTAGTCACCACGTGGCTCCGGCGTTGGTGGGTGGGTGAAATACGGGCCCAAAGGGACTTGGTTTCAGAGATCTATTACTGCTATGCCAGAACAGGGTGACACGGCTATAAGAAAATGAAAGGGCTATGTTCAGAAAGGAGGGCTTGGTTTTTGAAAACCGAAGTAGAAAGCATTGAAGGTTTGCATGAAGGTGACCGGGTATTTTTTTTAGACACAAATCTTCATTTGGTTCTTATTAAAGGTTTCCTTTTTAAAGAGGTCAGAGATGCTCCCAGTCCACCACAGGAGCCAACTGTTTTTTGTTTTTTGTTTTTAAATGGGCTGAATTGGCTTTCTTTCTTGGAGAATAATTTGTTCTTCACCCGGCAGTTTCGTTGGATGGTCACTTAGCACAGTTGTGATTTCACGAAATGGTTTTGCTAAACCACAGAGATTGCCAGTGGCCACCTGAATTTTTTTACATTTTAGCTTCCATATTAGATTCTCCTGGAGAACCAGTTAGGCTTCAGGTTGAAGGGTGAGAGGAAAAGACGCAGACGAGTATCTACAAGGCTTCAGGATGTTCATTATTTTGGCCACTTCCTCATATCCGTCAGCCAAGTCCTGCCTCCTGTTCTACATGGCAATGTCCACCTGCCAGTATGTCCAGCCTTCATTTGCACATGGCTGCAACAGGCCACCAAGTCATAGTCTCAGGACAGCAGTGTGTGCTCCTTGCAACTGAATTTCACACACACACCTTTATAAACAAGGGATCTAAAATCACTTGACGCTTAAATATCCTACTCTTTAATATATTATATTTTGTACGAATGCACTTGCTTGTCTAAGAAGCTTCTGTAGAGAACTGAGTTTTGCTTGAAGGCTGAAATTCTGTTGTACTTGTGCTTATTTCTAAGTAGACATTATTAGATTTTAAGTGTGCCTTCCATTTTTGGTGGGTGTGGTGGCTTAGCGGGCTAGATCACTATTGGCTGCAATGTCGGCAGCTTGGTGGTTCGGATCCCGGGTGCCACGCAGTGGAGCGAGCTCCCGCTGTTAACCCCAGCTCTTGCCAATCTGGCAGTTCGAAAGCATGAGTAAATAAATAGGTACCACCGTGAAAAGTGGGAAGATAAACAGTGTTCCGTGTGCAAAAACACTGGCTCTTTGGCTTGAAAACAGAGATGGGCACCGCCCCTAGAGTTGGACATGATTAGCACACATGTGCAGGGGGAACCTTTACCTTTAATATCCTAATATGTAGGAATTATGTCTGCCCCTACTTACTATTAAGCTTAGATCTGTCCCTTGTCCTTAGCTCTGCTTATTGTTGGAATAAGAGCACTGCAGAGACCCTTCCAAACTGGAATTTGTCTGCAGGCTGAAAAGTTTCCACTCCTAGCCTTAATCAGTTTAAAGCCTTATAGGTAAAACACCAGCACTTTGAACTCCCCCAGAAACTAATCAGAAGGTAATGGGAATGAGACAAGACTGATGTACTATGGCCTAAAAATGCATACCAGAAAGCCATCTGGTTTGTACATTCAGCACCAGCTGCAGTTTCCAAACTCTTTTTAAGGGCAGCGATTGTACAGTGTCGCGTTAAGCTAATCAAAGGATTCGATAAGAACACAAATGGCTGTGGTTGCACCAAGCCACCTTTTTGCAGGAAGGGAAGCAGTGGGCATACCAGCTGATGTTAGGCGAAGGTACTTCTGGCCAAGAGTGCTGGATCTAGGGACAACCCGGGCTACAGATCTGATCCAGAAAAGCCTGTGCTCTCAATTTCAGACTAGCTTGTGTTCTAACATACAGACTGTCTGACTTAAGGTGTATCTACATGATGTGAAAATGTTGGCAATACTGTCGATTTTAGGGGGCTTGGTTAACATTTTCCCCTGTTGACCACATGATGCAAAGGGAATTGCGGATCAGTCAAGAATTTTCCCTCTTAAATTCATAGTTCACACACACACACACATACACACACACCACTGAGCTTTCTGTTGTTGTTTTTTTCACATTGATTCAGACATATGTTCATTGGAAACCAGTGCAGAAAAGCTACCGTGCCAGTACACACTCGGGCAATCTGTACTCAACCTGGACTTTTTTCTTTTAGCCCAGCTGAAAAGCTACTACTTTTTGTGGCCAGGCTGGAGATATTTCCCCTTTAGACAAAGGGAGACCACTCCCTGCAGAGTGACCCTTTCCAGTCTGATTGGGCGTGTGCCTTTCTTGCCCTCTGATCAAACCCGAATAGTGATTCACTTTTACTTGTGTGACTAGAACAAGAAAATTCTGAACATCGGCTCCATGCAGAAGAGGAAGGTAGTAGCAGAATCAGGTGATCCTGCGAAGAGGAGAAAGAAAAACAAAACAAAACACTGGTGCCGCAACTGCCAGGCACCCTCCGGAGGGATGGGGTGGGGACAAAAGAGGATCTGCCTGGTCAAGTGGCCTTTGAACTTCACGCTCAGGACCTGGGTGGAGGACCGGAAGTTTGAGCTCAAGCGGGAAGCTCAAAACTTCTGATCTGCTGCCCGGGACCTGAGCGGGAAGTTCAAAGGCTGGTTGGCTAGGCAGGTCCTCTTAAATCCCCACCCCACCCCTCCAGAAGGTGGCTGGTGTGCAATGGCAGCAGTTGGGAGGGAAAAGGGGGGGGGAGAAAACTACCCATGCCAGCTGCCCTCCGGACGGGTGAGGTGGGGACTTTAAAGACCTGCCTGGCCAACCGGCCTTTGAACTTTGAACTTCCTGCTCAGGTCCTGGGCGGCGGATCGAAAGTTTGAGTGGGAAGTTCAAAACTTCCAGTCGGCGCCCGGGACCCAAGGGGGAAGTTCAAAGGCTGGTTGGCCAGGTGGGTCCTTAAAGTCCCCACGCCACCCATGCAGAGCGTGCCTGGCCAGTGGTGGCAGTGGCAACGGCAACAAGTGTGGTTGGCTGGCGTGGCACTGTTAAGTTTTCTTTCTTCTTTCCCCCTTCCTTGCTGCTGAGCTCAGGCCTCCCCTGCACAGGCTGATCACAAACTGGATAACTGAATCCACAGTTGGTGAATCAGCGGTTGCAGGGGGTCTTACTGTATTCTCCCAAGGGTAGGACAATGAGAGGTCCATCTACATCAGTGAGGAAATAATATACAGTGGTACCCCGACTTAAGAGCAATTCGACTTAAGAGCAGAAAAAGTCCTGAGGGTGGTGGGTTGCACGGGGTTTATGTTTGGTATATTTGTTATATTTTAGTTATATTGATGTGTGTTTTTCTTCCTTACGTTATTTTGCTGTTTTTTCTGTTCTTTTATATATATATAAATAAAAAAGTAAAAAAAAAGAAAACTGTTGGTGTTCTATCTGCTGCCTTACAAATTTTAGATATGGTCTGCTTGACTTACACTTTTTAATTTTTTTAACTTATTTTTTCAATTATTTATTTATTTATTTATTTATTTATTTATTTATTTATTTATTTATTTATTTATTTATTTAGCTTGTAAGCCGCCCACTACCCAAAGGTCTCTGGGTGGCTCACAATCAAAATGGACAATTAAAACATCAAAATACAATAAAATTAGAACAATAAAAACATGTAAATGCAATAAATACAATACATTAAAAGCACATCACTAAAATTGACATCAGGACCCACAATCATTAGTTTAAAAACTTCTGGAATAAGAAGGTTTTTACCTGGCACTGAAATGTTATCAACGTCAGCGCCAGGCGAGTCTCATTTGGGAGGGCATTCCATAGTCTGGGGGCAGTTGCTGAAAAAGCCCTATTCCTGCAAGCCACCCCCTTCACCTCCTTAAGGGATGGCTCTTTCAGGAGGGCTCCCTGACTAGATCTTAATTGCTGGGTAGGTTCATATGGAAGGAGGCAGTCCTTCAGGTATCTAGGTCCTAAGCCGTTTAGGGCTTTATATGTCAAAACAAGCACTTTGAATTGGGCTCAGGCAGAAACTGGTAACCAGTGATGGTTATACAGAATCGGCGTGATGTGTTCCTTGGTGGCCCTAACACTCACCAGCTGTGCAGCACAATTCTGAACCAGTTGCAATCGCCGGACCGTCTTCAAAGGCAGCCCCACATAAAGCGCATTGCAGTAATCAATACGGGATATTACCAGTGCATGTGTAACTGGGCGCAGCTGATATATATTCTGCAGCTTGAGAAAGGCACCCCTGGCCACCGAGTCCACCTGGGCTTCCAGAGTTAGACCGGGGTCCAGGAGCACCCCCAAGCTACGGACCCTGTCCCTTAGGGGGAGTGCAACCCCACCCGGGACAGGGAGGTGGCCCTCTAGTCTGTCTGACAAAGCACCCACTAACAGCACTTCCGTCTTGTCTGGATTGAGTTCCAATTTATTAACCCTCATCCAGTCCATTATCTGGTCCAGACACGAGTTCAGAACAGAAACCGCCTCACCTGGATTGGTGGAGAACGAGACGTAGAGCTGAGTATTGTCAGCATATTGCTGACTCCTCAGCCCAAACCTCCTGATGACCTCTCCCAGCGGTTCCATGTAGATGTTAAACAGCATGGGGGATAGTATTGAGCCCTGTGGAACCCCATGACGTAAACGACATGGGGCAGAGCTACTATCCCCCAGCACCACCTTCTGGACACGGTCAGCCAGGAAGGATCGGAACCACCGCAGAGCAGTGCCTCCAACTCCCAACCTGGCCAGCCTATCCAGAAGGACACCATGGTCGATGGTGTCGAAAGCCGCTGAGAGGTCCAGGAGTATCAACAGGGTTGCACTCCCCCTGTCTCTCTCCCGGCAAAGGTCATCGTACAGGGCGACCAAGGCAGTCTCTGTTCCAAAACCCGGCCTGAAACCAGATTGAAATGGATCTAGAAAATCCGTTTCATCCAACAGCACCTGGAGCTGTCCAGCCACCACCCGCTCCAACACCTTGCCCAAATAAGGGAGGTTCGCTACTGGTCGGTAGTTAACCACCAGTCCTGGGTCCAGGTTAGGTATTTTTAGGAGTGGTCTAATTACTGCCTCTTTTAAGGCAGCAGGGACCACTCCCTCTCTTAATGTGGCGTTTACAGCTTCCTGGACCCAGGTGCGAACTCCCCTGGCAGATCTTTCAATTATCCAAGAAGGGCAAGGGTCGAGCAGCGTGGTGGTGGAACGGACAGATCCAAGCACCCTGTCCACATCCTCGGGTCTCAACAATTGAAACTCATCCAATAACACTGGACCTAAGCACGGTGCACTGGACACATCCCTTGATACTGTACCAAGAGTGGAGTCCAGTTCACTGCGAATCTGAGCAATTTTTCCCTCAAAGTGAACAGCAAACTCATCACAGCATGCCGCCAAATGGTCCTGGGCCTCCACCCTATCTCCTGGCTGAAGAAGTTCCCGGACCACCTGAAACAGCTCTGCTGGATGGCACTCTGAGGAAGCAATACGGTTGGCGAAATACTGCCTTTTCGCCAACCGTATAGCCACGGAATAGGCCCAATAGTGGGCTCTAAGCCGTGTTTGATCAGACTCACTGCGATGTTTTCTCCACTTGCGCTCCAGCCGTCTCCCCTCCCGCTTCATTGCCCGCAACTCAGATGTATACCAAGAAGCTGTCCGGGCTCTGCGTAGGGGGAGAGGGCACTTAGGTGCGATCATGTCAACTGCCCGGGTCATCTCCCTATTCCATAAGGCGACCTGAGCTTCGACAGGAGCGCCGACCATGTCAGCTGGATAATCCCCCAGAGCTTTCAGGAAACCATCCAGATCCATTAGTCTCTGAGGGCGGATCAACTTAATAGATCCCCCACCCTTGCAGAGGGTTGGAGTAGCTAATAGCCTAAACTTGACGAGGAAGTGGTCTGACCATGACAATGGAGTCAAAGCCAACCCCTCCACATCCCAACCACCATCCCCCAGTCCTGTTGAGAAGACTAGGTCCAGAGTATGGCCCTTCTGGTGTGTTGGGCCGATGACATGTTGAGACAGCCCCATGGTTGTCATGGCGGCCATGAAGTCCTGAGCTGCTCCAGTTAAGGTAGCCTCGGCATGGATGTTGAGATCCCCCAGTACCAACAGTCTGGGGGTCTTCAACACCAGGTCCGAGACCACCTCTGTCAGCTCAGGCAGGGAGACTCTTGGTATGCAGCAGGGTGGGCGGTACACCAACAGAATCCCTAATCTGTCTCGTGAGCCCAACACACAATACAGGCCCTCCAGACCTTTTCCCAAGGAGACAGGAAGCCTGGTCAAGGAGATAGAAGTCCTGTAGACTATAGCAACTCCACCTCCCCGGCCCACCGGGCGACACTGGTACTGGACTGAGTACCCAGGTGGGCATAGCTGGGAAAGGGGAACTCCACCTTCCTTTCCCACCCAGGTCTCAGTAATACATGCCAGGTCAGCACCCTCATCCAGAATAACATCATGGATGAGGGCGGTCTTATTTTGTACTGACCTGGCATTTAACAACAGCACCGTGTGGCTCGTGGGCTCGCTGACATGGTCATCTGATTCCTTCTGGCTAGGAGTGGGACCAGAAGAGGGGATAGATGTAAGATATCTAACCCCTCTTCTCCTACGCGGGCATGTTCCACTTCTACCACCATACCTTCCCCTACCCAGCACAATTTCAATGGCAGCCCCCTCCATTGCCCTCCCCCCTTCCTGCTCCCTCAGTTCCATTGTGGGTCCCTATCACCTACACCTAATGGCAAAAAACAAAGAAACAAACAATAACAAACTAAAACCCCAAAACAAAAGCACCCAACAATTCGACCTCATCAGCCCACCTCTTCCTCCCCCTCAAATCTGCACTGCATCTAAAACTTTTTTTAAAAAATCAGTGAAGCACACTGACAGGACTTGAGGAGGCCCAGCGAGGGTTAGGCCGGCTAGCTCAGATGGTTCGAGGAGCCCAGATGTTAATGCTGGATTCCAGCCAGTTCAGGAGGCCTTCCTGATAAATGTCCTCTCGCACGGCCCTCCCCTCTTGAGGCTGCAGACTCTCCCCCTCTGAGCTTCTGCCACCAGCCCAGGAGGGAGACGCAGGTGGATGTCAGCCTGGAGGTCTGTGGAGC
>JAHTLZ010000198.1:9043420-9064743 GCA_023846285.1 Phrynocephalus versicolor | reverse complement strand
CTCAGATGGTCCCAGGAGGCAAGATGCTGGATAGGTACTCCTTTTAGATAGGTACCCCGCCTTAAGAGTAGTTTAACTTAAGAGCATGCATTCAGAACAGATTAAATTCATAAACTGAGGTACCACTGTACTTGAATGTCACTGGGATTGGGCACAGTTGTGCCCTTCTCCTCAAAAATAAAAAAACAACAAAGATGATCTGTATAAAATTGAGGGGAGATGACACAAACTGGACAATAAGGACTGGAAACTGGGCAGTGTTCCAGCTCTGGTTTCACCAGTTCTTTATCTCCATAGCTCCTTGTATCGTTTTGCACTGCCTCATCTTATACATTCCTATATAATATCCCGGAACATGGTGGCATCATCATGAAGTTCCATCAGAGTGAAGGCAAGTGCAGGAAGCAGTACTTCCCTGCCTACCTCTGGTGTTTTACGGGTAGGATGTTAAATGTTTAATTGAGAATAAAAATATGTCACGCAGTCTAAGAGAATGCCACTGATGCTATGGTCTCGGGCACACCATCAGGCAGCAGCTGCAAACCTGGCAAGTTTTAGGTGGCTGCTTCTTCAAGGTCTCAATTGAAAACTGGACATAGAATCACTGAGACTGCAGCCGCAGAAAATCCCTTGTACTTTCTCTTAACCTATATCTCCCATTTGATAATTAGCCAGAGCTCCCTCTTGGTCTGAGCCTCTGAAAATGGTCCATAAGTTAGCAGTAGCTCACAGAACGGCTAGCAAGCAAGGTTTGGGATTTCTCTCACAACTAACTACAGAACAATTTTTCAGGGCTAGCAGATTCGGATTTTTACTTGAACTAGAGAAGAATTACCTCCTTCAGCCAACCTCCCACGAGTCGAAATTGTGCCCTGAAATTCTAAATAGGGATGTCATTCTTCAAACATTGTTGAAAAATTCACAGCATGGCTGCCTATTAACCATGTTGGAGGGGGCTGCTGACAGTTGAAATCCACTCACAGAGGAAGGATGATGGGTTGCTTATTCCCCTTCCACCCTTTTGTTTGGTGGCAGCGGGATAACAGGAGCAGAGCTGTCAAGTGTCCTGTTTTAGCCAGGACACTAGTGGATTTCAAGCTTTGTCC
Source organism: Phrynocephalus versicolor (assembly GCA_023846285.1). Lineage (NCBI taxonomy): Eukaryota > Metazoa > Chordata > Lepidosauria > Squamata > Agamidae > Phrynocephalus > Phrynocephalus versicolor. The sequence continues at coordinate 9,063,637 of JAHTLZ010000198.1, read as the reverse complement.
CGCCGCCCAGTAAACTTATGTATTGAAAATTAATTTCTATTATTCATCATTAAACGATATGTAAGTTCATTTTGTGACCTATGGCAATAAGACTGGGAAATGTGTGTCTTCAGAGGCCTCTCTTGCCCAACTTCCTTCTGCCGACCACAAATGGTCAGTCTCAGGTTATTGTGATAGTGGAAAATTACTGTTTTAGCTTTCTGCTTTCTGCTGTTCTCTCTTAAGACTTAGAATGTATACAAGAAGAAAATATTTCAGGTTAATGAGGAAGCTTCTTAACTGAGAACATCTGAATTTTTCAATGTACAGGCTGGAAATGCTTATGTGTCTTTACGTGTCTGACAAAGTATAAAGGTGTTGTGTTTTACCTTGGAAAGTGTCCTTCTCTCTTAGAGAAGCACCATCAATGCATTGATTCAATTATTGCAATAAAAAGCCTATATTCTTGAAATAACCTGGTGTTCCAATGCTCTGTTTGTCCTTATGGCAATTTGCCAGTCTCACTGCAGTAAAATTACTGTTTTTGAGGTAACAGATTTTGGTGAAGGAATGTGGGCATGATGATACTAATTGGCTGTGGTTTGAGGCAATTATCAAAACATACTTTTATTGTCCAACCAGGTGGATGTGGAGGACTGTCTGCAGATTATTGAGTAATGCACTAAGTGAAGGGTTAATAGCCGGCTTCATTCAATTGGAATGAGAGACCCTCTATTGCATTACTTCAGTATGTTGAGCAGCCCTCCCCAGGTTCTTTGAGAATAATTAAGCAAGGAACCTGATGAGTATTCCAGGCTCTCCCCCAATTGATGATTGGGTAAATATATTGCTTGAAGAATGGGAGGTGGGGGCTGCTGATGTTTATTCCAGTGCCCCAAAAGATACCACCACCCCCAGAAAGAATGGGAGGTGAGGGGATGCTGATGTGTATTCCAGCACCCCAAGAGAACCCCCTTTGGTGAGGGGCTGCTGATGTGTATTCCAGTGCCCCAAAAGACCCCCCGCCCAGAAACTTCCTAGGAACGAAATTATAGTCAGGGAGCAAGATTCTATAGGACCCACTACCCATCTAGTAAATGCCTTTGAGCGGTGACGATCCGGGCAGGATGGGAAAGAAACTGCAGTAAGGCAGAGACGTCCAGAAGAAGAGTTTGATACAGTTCTGCAGGTTTGAATTCCAGAGAGATTGCCTACTTTCCCAGGTCTAGTGCAGGTAATCAGATGACCACTTTTGAGGAAAGACAAAATGTTCTGTGGAAAGGATCCTTTGAAACCATCTAATTAAAGTAATAAGCGCTTAATATAATGAGCTCTGTTTGTTTTGTGTTGTGTCTCTATGTTCTGAGATTGAAGGTATGTATGAATGTCCTTGACTTTTTGGTCCAGTTGTTTTGGTAGGCAGGCTTTTGCTTGCTCCAACCCTCAGTCTGTGCATTCCATGATCCGTTTTGAAAAATTTGAAACCTTTGCAGCTCAAGAAATTTGAAAGACAAATTAGTGGTTATGGATATCACCCAGAGATATGTAAGTTGCCTACGGATTATGTTAGTCTAGTCTTGGAGTTTTCACAACTATTTCTGTAAATTAAAACAATAAGTGGAGATCAAATAATAATAACTTCACTTAAGCTGTGATTAAATGTTAGAACAGCTGGATTAAGATACCTGAACATTTGGATTTCCATCATTATCTTCCTAATTGCTGGAGATGGGCTCCTCTAAAATGCCAGCTTTTGTGAGTATGTTGGTGGATTTCTTAAAAGTGTTGTGTGTATAAATTTAGGTACTGTTTTGGAGGCAGCCCCCCAGAACATTTATTTTCCCGGAAATGTCCTCCTGGGGCAGTGCCGGTTGTCAGCAGTAGAGGTGGAACGAGGTGGTGTGGTGTGGCTGTGGCTCGATGGGGTGGGAGGGGGGAAATGAGCGGGGTGTGCGTGTGTGTGCAGGGCGGGCGGGCTTGCGAGCTCGGGCGCGTGTGGGCAGCCGGTGGGGCGTCTGTGTTTATGTTTGTGTGCTTACGCGCACGCACGCATTACACCTCTCTCCTCCTGTCCTGGCAGGTGCTGGGACAAACTTGACAGGTAAGAGCAGGAGCACAGGTGAATGGTAAGAGAAGGCTTGCATGTTTCCTTTTTGTGACTTACCACTGAACTGGCTAACAATATGCAGAAGACCATGGGAGAAACTGCATGTATATTCTGCCTCAGCTTGAATCCTTAAAGGCTAAAAGAATATTAAAATTCTGTTGACAGATTTGCTTCACGGCCTGGTGTCATGATTCCATATTAAGGGGGAGACTATGGGCGTTTATACATGACCCCTAAACACCGGGGCAAATGGCTCCCAGCTCCGGAGCTTTAAAATGTTTCCCCGCCAGCTCCGGAGTTTACAGGAAATTAAGTGCGACCACGCCCACTTTAGCGCGTCCCAGCGCACCTTTCAAGTACCTGTTCTCTAGAGGTGAAAATTCCTTGATGCGGTGTAACGATAGTGAGTGCGGGGCTCTCCTCGCTTCTGTTTGTTGTTTTTTTGGCTACTTAAGAGACTGGAATGTTGCCGCGGCAAGAGCGAGAGGCAGAAGGGAGGTGAGCCACGTTCTTTTCTTCCTTTTTTTTTCTCCCTCCCCTCACGCAGACAGGAGCAAGGAAGTGCGGAGGGGTGGGGATACAGGAAGAGCGACAAGCCCCTAAGATCTCTGGTCCGAATTTAAGTGGCCAGCGGATCTTAGGGGTCGTGTGAAAAGGCTTTATATTAGAACTCTGCTCAGCATAGGTTTGGACTTGCTTGGAGTAGTTTATTCAGTTCAGATCCTCTTCACGGAGGATGTGATACACAGGTTTTAAAAACAATTATTAATAGGTTCAGACAAAACTGTGTTGCCTGATCTTACAACATTTTCATCCCGCTTTGCATCGCTTTTGTGATGTGTGTGACTCAGCAATCAAATCTACGTACAAAGACAGCTGGTGTTTCTATTCCAATCGTCTATCATGTGTCTCCTTGGAGGAGGAAAATATTATAATCTTATAATTCTACATCATCTTTCACTTGAAAGAATGCCTACTATAGATCAGCCTCTCATCCAGGTAAAGCCAATAGCAGCAAAACATCAAGCGATTGAAAATGTTTGAAACTTTCTCCTTTGGTTTTGAGAGCACCATAGACAGCTTTGCACCCTTGTCAGCATTCGCAAGGATTTTCCCATTGTAAACAAAAATCTCAGACTTTGCAAAAAGAAAAAGAAAACAGCTTATCTTGTTCCCATGCACCATACCTTTAAGGCCATAGTTGCCCAAGAGACCAGTTTTCACAGAGCTTAGTTAAATCTCCCCTTTGTCGTCTTCTGCAGCAGGAAGAAGGGACTGCTTGCCCCTGAGTCAGGAGCATTCCATGGGGTGCACAGAATTCTCTTGGCTCCAGAGCACTCCATCTGGTCTGTGCCTCAGCACCGCCGCTGCTGTTTGGCTTATTTCTGACGGGACCAACGGAAGAGTATTAGGAGAGACTTACAAGACCCTTGGCACAGAGCAAATGCCATTGATACCTTGAACATTGTCTTTCCAATATGTTTAATGTGCCTGATCAAAGAACCGAGTGGCAGGTGTTCAGGTGCACAGATGCTCAGGACCCATTGGTGCCACTGCAGATCAGCAAGCTGTGGGGAGAGCCCCACCCTTGTGCTTTCGTCTCGTGCATGAGTGCCATGCTGGTGCCCGGTGCAATATATGTGTCAACACACACAGGATGTGCATCGTTCTGGTTGGGCCTGAGGGACCATGCAGTTATGAGTGTTTCTCATAGGGAATCTAAGTTTGTCTCTAGAGTTCTGGGGTCAAAGTAGGGGCCAGAGGGGCTTGTCCTTTTGCAGCTGCTCGGGGACTAGTCCTCGGGAACCTTCCAGAAGCTGTAGGAAGAAAAATGTATTGGTATTCTTCATTGTAACTATTAATTCATCAAGATAGGCTTAAGTCTGAAATAAACCATCAGTGCTCATAGGGCCTCTCATCTGAACTACTCTCTTCCTCCGACTGATCCCCCTTTATAAATTCTTTTGTATTATGAGACCAGGTGCCCAGACCAACCCTTCCTTTCCATAATAGCTCACATGCCCAACCAGGACCTACAATAAAACTGTAATCATCTACATTTCTTACTACATTCAAATGAACATGTGAAGAGACGATGCCTGGGCATCTATTCTCCTCATCTATTCTCCTCCTCTTTCCAAATGCTTTTTTGTTGGGGGGGCAGGATGTGCTCTTTTTTGAAATATTTTAAAATAAATACATAAAAGGCCATCCTCTATAACTTGCATGATTGCTGTTGGGCTCACAGGGGGTTTAGTAATGAAGTGCATTTGGTAGAAGGTTCAGAGAAATGTATACACCCAACTACTGTTCTTCCTGGATACCACCGTATTCAATTCAGATATTTATACCTTGCCTTTTGACCTCTTATTGTCCACAAAATAATCTAAAACACAGTATCAAAACTTGTAATAAGAACAGTAGTATAAATAAGGGAGCAGTGGTCATCACAGAATATAGACTCTACAAAACAAAGCAAATGAAATCTACAAAAAATAGTATGCAACCTAAAACTAATCAAATATCCAGATGTTCTCTGGAGAAGAAATTTAGATGCAAATATTGCACCACATGGTTGATCACACCTCCACTCCCCTGACCGTAATTAGTCTAACTAAAACCACAACAGAATGGTTTGTCTGGACACGTCCTTAAGTCAGTGGTGGTGTTTTAAAAGCAAAACTAGAGGCTTGAGGTAGCTTTCCATATCATTTATGTTTTTCATGCAACTTGCTGAAATCCAGATATCATTAAGGGTTGATAGTACCTATCTAGGGAAAAGAACCGCTAGCAAACCAGCCTTAGCTGTTTAACAGTGTTCTGGCTGTTGGTACTACTTTGGTATCCAGCAGCTGTGTCAGTTACAGGACTCAGTCAACTTGTCACCCTGTTTTAAAGGAGAGTATAACCCTATACAAAACAGCCTCTACACCTCACTGCACACACTAGGTAACAATGACTAGACAACACTTTCATTCAGTAGTCCCATACGTCAATCACTGCTTCCAGACATTTATTGTTTTTTGTTTGTGTTATCTGTCCCACCCTTTGTTTCCCCTTGCCAGACTCTGCATTTTGTGGTTGTTATTGTTTTTAAATCTTTATGGGAGTTGTGTTTGGTCAAGTTGTTGCTGCAATCTATTGTACACTGCTCAGAATTCCCGAGGGAAAATCGGGCCGTTAAGAAAAATAAATAAATATAAATAAAATACTGCCCTGCTAGAATTTGATGGCACAACGGCCCAAAGCTCCAGATAAACCTAGCCTTTAGTATCATGAATACTACATGGCTACATGAGCAACCAGATGAATGAAAGCAGCCCCTGCAGAGTCTTAAGGACCCCTTTTGAGAACTACTTTCCAGGGAAGCCACAAATCTCTGTGTGATTCCCACCATCAGAAGATGCTAAAATCAGCAGCATCCGATATTTGTTTACCCTGTGTGGAGTTTGCTTCTTCCCTGTGGCTTTATAATGCTGGACTTTGTTCCGCCAGTATATTTTCCCTTCTCTTCCAAGGGCTGGCAGCAATGGGAAATCCACCACTATGTGCTTATGATTTTGAGGTTGCTTTAACGCACCATTGGAGAAGTGCTCACAGCCTGCTAGACCCATCAGCCATCACCACCTCCCAGCACGTACACATACATGCACACACACACACACACACACACACACAGAGTTGTGTTTCCTGCTCAAGGCCCAAAGAGTACTTACTTACACAGGGTGACGTGTGCCCGTGTTAGCAGTGCCCTCACTTCATATACTCCCCTTCGCTCACATAGTCCATAAAGGACCCTGTCAACTCAGCAAAATCTTCCAGTACAAGACTGGTAGAGTCCTCACCGGACAGGTCACTGTCAGGCCGAGATCTTCTGTGGTGGGACCGAAAAGACCCAGGACGTGGGGCTGCAGGAGCTGTCTGGACAAAAGTGGGTGGGTGGCAGGAGGGCAATGGCGGCTCTTCGCACTCCCTCGGTTCTTTCTCCACCTCAGTGTCTGAAGAGGCAGGTCCTAGGACATGGTAAAGGCTGGGCAGACGGATGTCAAATCGCAGGCCAAACTTGGCAAAAAGTTTTTCATTCAGGGCATACAACTTCTCTGCAATGTCATAGCCAAGGAGGACTGAGAAGATACGGGCAATGTAGCGGTCTTTGGCCAGAAGCATGTAGAGCTTCTTCCGTTCCCAAGAGATGAACGTGGAGTCCACCTCTGCTGTCAGTGTTACCTGTCGAGGACAAGAAGAGAGAAATGACCCCAGTCTCAGGCATCCTCACTTTTGCAAATAACAAGCCCACCTACACTGCCCGAAGCAGAACGAAGGTACTGTCCTTATGTGTGATTCCAAATTCATGCCAGGAAATTCATTCAGATTTTAAATCTCAATTTACTGCTTATGCAAGCGATTATAGTTGAATGGAAAAAGAGATTTTGTAACAAACATGTCCGAAAGTGCTTTCATTGGGAACTCGCGATGTAAGGAGATTTGTCCATCCTTTTCAGATGCACGGTGAAATGTGTCATTTCCAAAACAAAACCAACATCAATAATAATAGTAATAATAATATTAATTGGGAGGTTCAAATTTGAGGTCTAAACAGGTACTTGAAACCACTGAGATGTGGAATCACTGAACGTTTGTAAGTCACAAATTGTTGCTGCAAAAATCGTACCAGGTTCCTACTAAGAAAATGCAGCCATGCATGATTGACAGGGTCCTATCAAAAAGCTCCTGAAAAGGTTTGTTCAATAGCAGAAAACGCAGGATGATTTTCTTAAGAACCAACATTTTAACAATTAAGACTGGAACTCTTAGCATTTACCTTATTCCACATTATTGCATTTACGGTTACTGCAAAGAATGCCTGGATTTTCACAGCGTCTTTGCAGTGTTGTCCAGCAGAAGACGGAGTTGCTGATGCTGGCTAGAGGATTCTGGGGGTGCCAATATAAAAAGGGGAACTTCCTAAAGCTCTGGGTCCTGCCCCCCCCCAACTTAATGTGATTTGATTATAGAGGGGGAAATACCCCTGTCTTTTGTTCCAAAATAATTTGGAATGAGTGTAGTAGTGTGGATCTGGACTAAGTTAGACATACCATTAATGCATTTAGCAACAACTGAAATTAGGAAAGGCATGAATCATTTTCTTGCAAACAAACAAATGTTCAAAACAATTCTGATAACTGACTGGTTTTTCCTCTTCTGCAGATTTCCCTATGAAAAGCAGATAAGATATTGAGAGACTTTTGTCTGTGTGGTCCACTTTTGGGACAATAGCAGCTGCAGTTTTTTAAAAAGGACCTACTGGATACCATTTTAAACGTGTTGTTAAAGTGACAGGGAAATTTACATTAGACACGTAGCGCATAATACATTTTTACTGCAGTGTGGATCCGGATGAAAACCAGTGAATCAGCCATTTGCCCTGGGAAGAAAGCTTCTATTAATGTAAAGAAGAGCCCTCATTCTTATGGTACTCCCATCTGGATCAGGCCCACAGGCTGCCAAATGTCTCCAGTTTTCTTAATGTTTCCTTAGAAGGTGTTTTTTTTACACCTACCATGTTCTCCTGTGATCTTTGCTTTATTTACAGGACAACGAAGAGCCCCGTGTTCTCCAATGCTGCTTTCATAATGATCCCAATATTTAATCTCCTTGGATTAAAGGAGTAAAAAAGTAGCATCTGTATCGGTTTACATCAGAGCCACTTCTGATTTTTTTTTTTTTGGAGGAAGATTTTAGAAGATTGTTTATCTAGCCTGTGCAGCCTAACCATTAAAATGTGTGCCATGCTTCATTCAGTGGAGTGGGTGAATGAGACACTGGCATGCAGACAGATGAGAGGAGAGCTGGGCCAAGATATGATTAGTGCCTCCCTCATCCAGGGGTCCCCTTGGCCAGGAACCAAGGAATGGTGCTTTGGGAAGCTGAATGTGGACAAGTGACACGTATGCCCTTGAGCCTGATATTTAATGCTGTGGTCAGGCAGGCAGCTGCTTTGGCCTGGCCACACAGCAGATGCAGTCCATGAGAACTTTCCTAAGGTAGTTCTGGCTGACTTCAGGGCATAGAAATCCCATTTGCTAGCTGCATTTTCCAGCATGTTCGAGAGCCTGGTAACAAAACTATGTGGTAAATAGATATATACAGTGGTACCTTGTATAGAGGAATTAATTTGTTCTAAATGAAATTCTGTTAAGCAAATTTTCCTTTGTGCAAATTTCCTATATGAATGCATTGAAAACAGATTAATCTCTAAATGCGAACGTTAAGCGATTTACCCCTATCTCTGGAATTTTTTTCCTTTAAGCGGATTTTCTGTTAAACAAACCGCTTGTTATACAAGATTCCACTGGTGTATATAAAATAGTATTATTCCAATTAATCAAAAGTCAATTGCTGCAGTAGTTCACAAAGCAAAACGTAAAAAGGAAAAAGGAATAACCCCTCAGGTGTCACTGTGTGTTCTCATCTACTACAGGCATATAGTAAAACATTGCATAACCCATGCTGTGACCATTCACAGAGAGTCATCATTGGTTACAGCAAAAACAGAAATTTTTCTAAGAGAAGGACTTATGATCTGTGCTGTTATGGTTTAGAGTTACTGGATATAGCTCTTAATACACAGCAGGCAAAACTGCAGTGCTGATATGCATTCAGATCAGAGCACCAGTGATTTGGGAGGTGAAGAAGGGCTAGGGGAAGTAAAGGTGGGTCTGAAGAATGCAGGAAAACACCAAATATGAAGACAAAAGGATGGTAGAAACCAGACATATGGAGAGCCTAACCCAATGAGGAAAGCAAGTCAGACTGTAAACTACATTTGACCAGGATATTTAAAGGAGGGAAGCTTGGGCAGATGGGCAGTCTGCCGCCACCGGCACCGCAGGGGAATGTGTGGGGTGAGCAGGCCAGCGGGCCTCTGCCACCGCCAAGGAGCTTTGGGGTGGGCTGGCGGGCAAGCCGTTGCCACCGCTGGGGAGCTTGGGGGGTGCAAGGTCGCATAGATCGCCTCTTCCAAGGGGCAACCTGTGGCCACGGCTCCCTGTGCTTTCTTTGGTCCCCACCTCCCTCCCTCCCTCCCTCCCTCCCTTGTTCCCCACCTTCCTTCCTTCCTTCCTCTCTTGGTTTCCACCTCCCTCCCTTGGTCCCTGCCTTCCTTCCTGCGGGTGGGGTTGCAAGGGGTCAGTGCGTGGGGCTTGCAGTGGGGTGGCAGGGTTGGGGAGCAATCGGCCCCTGACACATTCTCAGCCACCAAATCTGCCCCCCTTACAAAAAGTTTGGGCACCCCTGACCTAAACTCTTCAATTACAAGATTGCAGCTTGTTTTCAAGAAACACAGAACACAAAAGCCAGAGGATATAAGAAAGAGAGAATCAGGCATGGTTATGGTAAGACAGAGCCTATGTGGTTCTTATTTGAGTCTTCATTGGAACAGAACGTAAGCAAAACAAAATCCTGAGTGCTGATAGAGTGCTCCCCAAACTGATGCAAAGCTAGAGGGGGGTGCCAAATACAGGAAGAGATTAAACTAATCATCAACAAAGCAGGGGAGTAATTCTCTGAGAAATGGATGGGTGGATTCTCCAGACAAATGGCCACCTGCACAAAGCCTAGTGTATATTTGTCACCAGTGCTTCCTCTAGTGATGAAGTGTGCCCGGTTGTCATGGCATGTGATTTGCCTCAACCTCATATCTTATATTCCAGCATGCTTGGTTTGGTGATTGGTCAGTGAAGATAAACATGGTCTCAATTTGTGTGTCTGATTGCTGAGGCACATTATCGCTGGCTGGAATTTCACGTTAGCAATAATAATCCACAGCAAAGGTATTTATTGCAGGTTAGTAGCAAGCAGGTATGAACCTGCTTATGCCATAGGTCCCGCTTCAATGCAGCTCTTTTGCATTAAAGTGGGATGTCAACACCTGGCCAGTGCTGGAAGGTTAGTGACAATGCCTGGGTCAGAGCATCAGCCGAACTGCCAATAACATGCCTTGCCCCCACTGCTACCAACCGCAGCCATCAGAGAGAGGGAACTGATATGCAACGGTATTCCCAAGAACCACCTTCCCCAATGCTCCATTGCAATCCACAGCAATTAACCACGCAGGCAGGCAGGGCAGCACGAATGGTTACCTATTGTTGTTGCTCTTCAGGGGCGCATTTTAAGCACTTACCTGTTAACCAAATGCATTCTCTGTGGGACTCCAAGAAGGTGCAAAAGATCAGTGTGACATTGGTGGCGGCGGCGGTGGTGATGGTGACCAATGGGACCCTCACCTATGCTTACCGGATAAGCACCCCCATGTAGAAGGTAACGCCTACTACTACTCCTCAGCTTACTTCCGTGTATAAGATGACCCTCAATTTTTAGTCTAACAATTTTAGGCAGAAGTATAGTCTTATACATAAAAAACCTGTATATATCTAAACAACAAGAACAACAAAAGTCTAATTTGAATTAGAGCGTATGATAAATAGCAAGGAAGCCATATAGAAAATATTAACAATGCACAGGGACTTTCCAAGATGAGCTAAACCAGCACTGCCACCCTTGCACCCCTGGGGCCACCTGAGAGAAGCTCCAGATATGTCATCTCCATTCTTCCAATAGCTACGTGCCACATCCTACAAATGTACATGTGTTCCATCCTATGGCAAGGTTTCCCTTTAATTTCTGCAGCACTATTGTTCCTTGAAGATCTGAGAGGCAACTTCATGCAGGAATAGGTTTGGACCATTTCCCACACCAGAACTTTTTATTTTGAAGCTTCCTGAAAAGAACTGCAACTCTATTGGATATAGTTAACGTACTCCAGCAGTGCCCCTCTCCTTTTAGAAGCACTGAAGAATCTGCGATATAGCAAAATACATTTGATTCCCAAAGTATATGTGTGCAGAAGACATAAAGCACAATCTTAAACATTTATCAATTCATTTGTTTAAGAAACATACCCTGCCTTTCTCCTTAGGAAGGACCCAAAGCAGCTTATATCATTAAAAGACAAACAGCAAGTACATCAATACAAAAAAAGGATCAAACAAATGCCATACTAAAAACAGTAAAAAAAAAAGCCATACCAAAAACACATTCAAAGCAGTAAGGAACAACCATCCATTCAAAAACCTCACTCCGGCAGTCTGTCATCAGGGATGTTGGTAAGGCTTTGGGTCCAACCCCAAGTCCATGTCTTTGATATCAACACTCTCAATCAAGTCTCAAGTCTTTGAGTCCATGTCTAGAGTCCCAAGTCCAAGTCTCAAGTCCCTATTAAAAACAAGCTGTTCCCTGGTGAGAAAAAGTAGTCTGGGTCTGTGAGAGAGAGGTCTGAGGCTTGCGAACCACTCCCTCGGTGTCCCTTTTGCCCTTTCCCTGACCATCTGATTGTCACTGCAAATTTAGCTTGAAAAGCATACTAGTATCAAAATCCAAACCATGTATTGATTCAAAGCTCTGCTGTTATTCATCTGTATCAACACTGCATCTCAAATAAACAAGCCATTTTCTCAATACAATATGGAAAGGTAGACTTCCCACCTGGTGCTAAAACTCAAAAGACATTTCACAAAAATAAAGTTGCTGCAATTATTCAGTCTTATCAAGATTGCAATTAAGAGACTCAATTTTCTCTGTATATAGTTAACCCCCAGTCTGGCCTGGTGAGTCTCATCACAGATCCACCCTCACTGAAGGCCCACTCTACTGGTGCTGACCTAGATGGAGCTAGAAACACTCAGAGCGGCTCTTCTGAGTAATCTCAGCTCTTTGTGATGGCTCCCCCAAAATCTCAAGACATTTACAGTGGACTCTTGTATAACAAACAGTTTGTATAACGTAAAATCTGTACAACATAAAAAAATCCGGAGATAGGGGAGAATCGCCTATGGGGCAAATCCATACAACATAAAAATGGTTGCAATTAGGGATTACTCTGTTTTCAATGCATTCCTATGGGAAATTTGTATAAAGGAAAATTTGCTTAACATAATTTCATTTGGAACGAACTAATTCCTTTATACAAGGTAACAATGTACTGGGCTACACTCACTGCTCTGAATGACTAAGGAATTATAAGAACACATATCTATAATACAGTGGCTCAAAGTCAGAGGCTGAGCCTGTTCCAGTCCTGGGCTTAATGCGTACAAACAGAAAAGCAGACACACAGGAAAGAATTTGGTTAAACAGTTTCACGGTATGTAAAAATTGCTTTTCTACACTCCACAATCATTTAATGTAAATAAAATATTAAAAACTGTATAAGAACTGAATTTAAAACCTGCTTTCTCCAAGAACATGCTTGTACCAGAGTTCCCATGCAGGCTCCTATGCTTACTTCAATTCAAATCTACTTTGTAAAAAAAAAAAGAGTTGGATGCTACAAAATCCAAGAGTACATATCAGACCATAAAATACTGTGTACATTTGTATTGATACAAACACAGACAAACAGCAAGGTTTCAACATGTTTGAATGCAGCTTGTGGCATTCAACGTCCAAAGTTAGTAGTTTTTACAGAGGCACATTATATTTGGGTGGTGGTGGTGGGAGGGTTAACCGCACAAGAAATACCCATGCATTCAAACAAAGGGTAGCTTTCTTTTTGATCAAGGGATTTCAGGGATTTCATTTCCCACCCCCATCCTCATTGCACACTTGCTTTTGAAGCCCTCACACCTAATTCTCCCAGCCTAGGAGGACAGAAAAGTGCAGGGAAAATGGCAGAAACAACAGTGGTCCACTTCCTCTGATGGGCCAGCTCCTTCTGCTTTGAATCTTAACTCTTGGTTTAACCGAGTGGTTCCCAACCTGGGGGTCAGAACCCCTTGGGGAGGCGAATGACCATTTCACATGGGTCGCCATGAGCCAGTGAAGAAAGGCTTGGCTCTGGAGAAAGAGGGGGGAAGAGTGAGTTACAGCTTGATATGTTGGAGGGGATGTCAGTCAATGGCACCGGAGGCTGTGATTGGCTGAGGCTGCCTGTAGAGGGAAGTTCTCTCTGGCACCTGCGGCAGTGGCCTACCAAAGGGGGCTTGTGGCCTCTTCCAAGCAGGACAAGGGATCACCACAACATGAGGAACTGTATTAAAGGGTCACGGCATTAGGAAGGTTGGGAACCACTGGTTTAACTCATCACTTGTTCCTCTGGCAAGGATTCAAAAAGCAAATTTAACCATGTTGTGAGAAATAGACTTCGACGCTTCCTTAAAATGTTACACTGCAAGAAGAATATTTCTGTGAAGATTTTCTGTAGTCTAAGAGAGGTTATCCAGAGGTTGAATCATGATAACTGGACTTCTTTTCTTCTACAAAAAAGGTTCACTACTCATCTAAGTAGCTTCTCCAGTGGCCATGACTCAACTTTTGGATACTGTGAGAAGAAATACCTGGGACTTTCCAAAGCCTGTTTAAGTAAAATGGTTCCTAACATGTGGAGCAGATGTATATTAATAGGTTGCTTCAGACGATGGCTGTCCTTACCTTGGCTTCTCTGGTGCCTGATGGGTTCAAAGGAGATTAATCACAATGACTTGACGACTCTGGGGCTTATAGAATGAATGGGGAAAGGTGGGCTTTTGTCTCATGCCCAGTCTGGCTGCAAGGGGACTCGGAGGATTCCTAGTGCAGGTTTTTAACCATCTCTCACAAGAGACTTTCACAATTCTAGACTTCAGTCACAGTAAATTCTTAGGTTCTGGGGGTTTCTGGTTCCTATGTTGTAATTGGTATCCACTTTTTTTCTTTTTATGATTTTGGAATTGTTTTCCCTTTTTTACAATATCCCCTTTTCTATGCTTTCTCACAATGAATGAGACACGGGTGGAGTATTCTTATTCAGACCCTTCAGCTAAGTCATTCTACTGCTTTGGAACTGTTCCTGTGTTTTCTCCTCTTTTGAATCCAAAAGGGATGCTAACTTCATACAAAGTGGTGGTTATTGAATACAGAGCGATAGGACAAATTCACAGGTAGCATCACACACGTCCAGTAAGATTTTGCTTTTTCTTTTTCACAGCAGAACTCCCTGTAATATGACAAACTGTATACAAAAATCCCTTTGCTGTATTACCTTGGTCCCCAGATGTTCTTGGACTAACACAGAAGCCTTCTGTACCAGCTGTGCTGACCAGGATTTCTGGGAGTTGAAGTCAAGAACATCTGGGGATACGAGGTTGGAAACTACTGCTCTAGAAGGTAGCTTACTGGGTGGCATTGTTGGGTATGACCGTCTTCCTCTTCAGGAAATAGAAGCACAACAAGCGTTTGTCCAGTGTTTCTGCATTAAAAATATGCATCAAATGGCGAAGAAACTGTATTTTGCAAAATTACCTGAAATGTTCCTTCTTCAGAAGGCCGCAGTGATTCCCACTCTGGGGAATCCAGGAATTGGTAAGGGAAGACATAATGTAGAAATTGTCCATCCTGGCTTACTCTAACCCTACAGAGGGAAGAGAAAACAACAAAATTGCAAACAGATTAAATTGTATTTATTTTAAATTGTTTTGTCCTCTTTTATAATTAATTTTTTCCAAGGTAGGCCACTAAAGAGTAAGCCAAATGCCCAGTCACTAGCTTCCCAACACAGAAAATGGATTCTGATTAGCATCTTGATATAGTGCCATTTTAGATGGGATCAAGTGATCCTTTAGATGCAGATAGTAACACTGCTACTCCTGATGCATTGGTGTGAACATTTACTCTGGTATGAGATGGAGCAGTTTTCAATGATAACATCTAGGACCATTCTTTAAATGTACCGTCAAGTGGTTTTGGAGTTATGGTGGATCTTTCTCAAGTTTTCTACATAGTATGCATAATTAGCCCGCTCCCGTCTTCTGGAGGCAATCTGGGACTGTGCTGGCTGTCTAGGGCTACCAAACTGGGCTCTTCTCCTGAGATGCTTGGTGGGGAACTGAATTCTCAACCATTGACCTGGCAGCCGGATGTCTAACTCACTGAGCTATGCAGTCAGCTTTAAAGACCATACATGGCTTTATTCAAATATTTGTTGCCTGGAATTCTCATATTATCCAGGAAGAGCAGAACTAGGCATATGGACTAGATGTAGGCCAAGTCCAATCACCAAACTTTTCAGACCTAAAAACAAAAACAAAAAAACATGTGTTTAGCTCCCAAGTTAAAAAAAAAAATTGGGGGGAGAACTGGAAAGATTTGTTCAAAGTGCTGCAAGAAGGGAGGGAGAACTTGAAAGACAAGGAAGAGGATTTGATAAGAGGTGTCATAATTTTGCCTTATTGCACCCCACAAGCTAATTAACACCTATATTGTACTTGGAAGTTGTCATGGCAGCTGGACTTCTTTTCCTTGAGAGAGTGAAACGTTTCGCTGCTCATCCAAACAGCTTCGTCAGCTGTTTCATGAAGCTTCATGAAGCTGTTTGGATGAGCCGCGAAAACATTTCAACCTCTCTAGGAAAAGAAGTCCAATTGCCACGACTCAGCTTCCAGATAAACTCACCTGGATGACTGAGAATCTTCACAGACCTATATTGTATTTTCATTTAATCCATCAGCAGCAATTAATTAGTTGTGTGTTGTCAAGTCAAGTCTCACTTAGGGCAATCCTTTCCCACATATTCTAGATATATATAGTACTCTACCATTCTCTTCTTCTGCTATTGCCCTGGGACTGTACAGATTGTTCAAGGCTACATAGGGAGGCTCTTCTCCTAGCAAGCACAGTGGGGAATTGAACTCCCAGCCTCTCGTTCTGCAGTACCTAAATAACCAGGTTAATTGAGTTATAAATCAGGTATGACTACATAAAGAAAGATTGTGAGAAAGAAGGTGTGCCATCCTCTTCAAAGGGGTCCCCTGGCAGAGAGAATATCAACATGAGGGGAGAGACTAAAGGGTCTTTATTGAGAGGTGCAAGTGAGGAGAAAGAAGAAGCTGAAGACAAGGGATGGAAGGAGCAGAAAGAAGTTGGAAACGAGGGCGTAGTGGTGTTGGGCAGTTGGGAGATAGATAAAAAGGAAGCAGCACATGACGAGTTAGTGGAAATAGTGAAGGAGGATCTGTGGACTGGGGAATGGGTTACTTTCAAACTCCCATGAGAGGTAGCTGAACGGGAATGGAAGGAGAAAAAGGGCAGTGAAACCGCCATCTTGGGGACAGACTGCCAGGAGAGAGGAACGGAAGCAGGCTCGAGCTTCTTCGAGAGGGAGGCTGGGCAAAGGGAGAATCAGAGAGCCTTGAAGAACGAGTGGGAGAAATGTCGCCCTATCCGTGGGACCAATCAGAAGAAACCATAGAGATTCTTTCGAAGGCAGAAGCTCCCGAGACTGTGAATCTGGGGGCGATGAGTGGAGGAGCCCCTTCCCTCAGAGGTATGACCGGACTAATAATGAACCCGGGCCATGATGTTGACGGGACATTTTATGTGGCGTGTTTGGATGTTGAGCCTGATATTACACTCAAGCAAATTGAGGACTTCTGGTCAGAGGCAGAGCTGCTCATTACGAACCAAGACGGCTCTGCTAATGAAGAACAGGAGAGAGTTGCTGTTGTTAATAAAAGTTTGAAAAGCATGACCGCTTCTGAATCTCCTCCATCGGCGTCCGCAGAGGCGAAGGGAGAGGGAGGGAACAAGGGCGACCCTCAACAAAGATCCTCACAACCACCTGAATATATATACTATACTTCTAGTATGAATGCATGTTCAGTATAACCTGTAAACATTCCTTGAATATAAAGCACAATCCTTCTAGGATGCCTGAATACACAGCCCATTTAAAGACAGAAATCAGAATCTTTTTTATTTGTTATGGTTATGTAAGTACAATGGCAAAAAAATTGCAGCAACAAATTGCATCAAGTGAATGAAACACGACTTGAATGCTTTATCATGCAACCTACACATGTGTTCTTATGCAACGAGTGATACAAGTCACAACTTGTTAGCTGGTGGCATTTTCGTGGTGTGCTTTACCCCAATGCACTGGCACTGGCACAATTAACCAATAAGATTCTGGGCAGAGAGAATGAGATTCAGTTGCAACTGCTTCCTGTGTTGTTCATTCAGTGACAACTCACAGTCCATACAGATATCCATTATTATTTCAGCATTTTGTAGGATACAGCAAATCTCTCGCCCATGTTGGAGCTCACTTGCCCTGGGATTGTTTAATTGTCTGTACTGGATTTCATTCACAAATCCAAACCAACTTGAGGAGTATTATATGTGTAAGCTTATCCTAGAAAATGGAGTGTGCACATGAATTAATACTTTTCAGATCATCACCTGTTTGTCTGGTTTAATGAAAATCCATAAGGATGATGGGGGCACTTAAACACAGAGAGAGAACTCTAAAGATAAATGCATTGTGTTGTAGCTGCATCTGAATTATGCTACCGTACGACCATGTAGCTTCCTCCCTCTCCCACCCCTTCAGAAAAATTCTTGTGAACATTTCCAACCAGTTTATGAGATCAAAAGCAGCACTGGAATGAGGCAGCGGGAAGAAAAAAGAGAATGCAAAAGGGAGCCAGAAGAACATATGCAGTGAAATATCACATGAACAAATTTGTCACAAAGGGATCACCCTCCAAGTGTGACGATCAGAATGCAACCAAATGAATGTCAATATGGCAGAACCCATGTTCACCTGAATAGCCTGTGCACCTGATGGGAGAGATGGTTGTGAATGGCACATGAGATGGACTGGTTTCCTTCAAGGAACACTTGATTCTGGCCATTGATGCATTTAAGGAATCCTGAGCTCGGGCATTAGCTTTACATTTCAGAAAGGAATGGAGCTCTCAGTCCTTCTAAAAGTGTAGCCCTGGTTGCTTCAAGCTTTGACAATTCCAGAAATACAGTTCAAGGCAGGTGGGGAGAGACCCTTTGGTGCCGTTCTTATGCAAATGGAAGTCAAACCTCCCTGGTGATCTACTGCAGATGAGCAGATCCGTAGAACCATCACTTTAGCCTCGAAATGTCCATACGACCTGAAAATATGAGGGTCAATGTATGCATTTCACGATGGCTGTGTGTAACACAACTCAGGAGCTTCTTCATAATTGCACCAATCACTAAGAGCTTGCAACAAAAGGTAGGGGATAAGATCCTTAAACCTTCTTTTTGTTACCAAAGAGTTATGTGCCCATGTCTTAAAGGTAAGTCAGGAACCTTCTAAGCTGCACAACTTCATGGTGCTAAGTGTGGGGTTGTGTATCTGAACACTTTGCCTTTCCAAAGAGGAAAGCCCCTCCATATAGAGAACTAAACAACAGAAACATGCTCCTCCCACTCCCCCACAACAACTCAAACATGCTCTTCCCCCTCCCCGACAATTCCCTTCCCCTCCCATAAGCTTCCATGGAAATCTGTGGCAAGTTCTCACATCCCAATAAAAATTAGGGGAGCAGAAACAGAACTACTTTTTTGGGTTCAACACTATTACAGAATTGTCACATCTGATTCTCAGAAGCATCAGTGAGATCAACTTTGTGATACCCGTGTGTGTGTGTTTGGGGGGGGGGGAAACGACACCAGGAGGTCTGCCTACCTGCCCGACAGCAGGAATGACAGGCGGTCAATTGGCGTCTTGCCCTCCAAGGCATAGGTCTGATCTTTGGCCAGTGGCAGGACTTTCTCCTCACAGCACTTGACAATTTCTTTGTAGACCTGGAGTGGCACTTGCAGCGGTTGACAAATTTGCTTGTAGATCTGGTCATATTCTTTAGAAAATGCATATTTGCGCAGCTGATACAATGTGTGAGCCACCTGAAGCAGGCAGATGAGGACCAGAAGGATGTTCCAGGTAAAGATGTCCAGCCCACAAGCAGCCAGCCAGCCCCAGAGAGCAGCACAGACGAAGCCAATGGCGAAGAAGCCAAAGATGTAGACGGAGCCAACAATCCCACTTCCTCCCATAAACCCCAGGAGGAGGAAGAAATTAGCAAGATGATAGGTTGCCCCTTCCATATATAGCCTCCATCCCTCACACAAAACTGGATTAAAAACAATTCGGTCCAAAATGGTGGCATTGGAACTCATGGTCCTTGTCCTCTAATTTGCTTGTTTTCAAGATAGGCTTCTGGAACTGGAGCAAGACAACAGCTACTCGTTCTCTTGCTGCAAAAGGTACCACCAGATGTTATTGGCAAGGCTCGTGACTTCACCGGCGAGTTTCACCCACCTGTAGAAGCAGCAGAAACTCAGTCCTGGGGAAGACAACTTTGGGTTTGGAAATGGCTCATCAAAACAGAGCTGTCAGTGCCTCTGGCTTGCTCCCTCCAGCACCGGCCAGCGTGAGAGATGTGAAAATAGACACGGTGAAAGAGCAGCAGGGAGGGCAAAGGGGAGGGGAAGAGAGAGGAGCACGGGGCACTGGTGTTCCATTTGGAATGTATAGCAGTGGCCACGGGAAGGAGACCCCAAATAGATAACCATGTTTGGAATTGAAATCCAAGAAGCCGAGGCTGCAAGGAGAAGGGTTCAGCCAGACATTTGCCACTTAACATAGCTCTGAGAACTAGATTACATGTCAGCATTGTTTCTGCTTATGTTCCCAGAGGCTGTTTGGCAGCAAAAGGGTATCTCACATATCACAAGGCGGGCGGGGAGGCTGGGGACTGCTTCCATCACAAAATGTAACCAATAGAAACAAGATAAGAGAGCAAACAGGATTTTATGAAGCTGGGTTTCTTGTCTCCCCCCACCCCCCAAGCTAGAGTGCAGTATTAAAAAAAATGCAACAGCTGGGACATTTTGAAATTAGACGAAGCTCTGGATTAGAGTTTGGTTATACAAGCTATATCTGCTATTGCAAATTAAAAATGATAAAGATAGAAGACTAGACTGACGTGCTTGAAATGTAATTGTCCCTACTATTTGTGTGTTATCCCCCCAAACTTCTGCTCTCTTTTGCAGAACACTTCCTCGTCACCAGTGTTTCTCACAGATAGGACAAGCAAGAATTCTGGGTTTGGAGTCCCACTAGAGAATTAAAAACACTACTAAAACTAGCATTAGGTAGGTACCATATTTTTCTGTCTATATAAGATGCTCCCCGGGTCCCTCCAGGGAGAAAGGCGGCATAAAAATAAAGATTTATTATTATTATTATTATTATTATTATTATTATTATTATTATTATT
>JAHTLZ010000198.1:8998205-9031544 GCA_023846285.1 Phrynocephalus versicolor | reverse complement strand
CAAAGCTATGGAGCAGGAAGTGCATGACTCGGGAGTAACGGTGGCTGGGCAGCGACAGGGTTCCTCCTATAAGTATCTCACACCTCGTTCTGCCCCTGTGTCTTGAAGAAGTGCACGAAACGTCACGTTAAAATAGGAAAGTTAGTCTTTAAGGTGCCACATGTTTGTGTCTTTTGTTTTTTGTTTTTCTTTGATTTTTGCCTGAAATCGCCCCCCCCCCCCAGAACCACAAGGCCTACAATTATGGGAAGGGACCTTTGAAAGGCTACTTTTTAGTCCCGCCTGCGATGCATGTGGGATGCTGCAAGAAACAGGCATTCGTGCAACTTCCTGCTTTGTTTTCTGTGGAAATGTGGCCTCCCTTCTGTGTACAAGTGGAGCACATCTCCACGGCGATTTATCAAAATGTAGAGGTGCTGTAGGCGCCTGGAGTAGGAACTGGCAAACCACTCCAGGATTCCTGCCAAGAAAACCCCATAGACATGGGGTCACGAAGAGCCTGTCACAAGTGTAACGAGTCGACAACACAGAGAGAGAGCTTCTGTACCGAGCTGAGTGCAGGATTTTGGCTGCAGAGGAGTCAGAAAGGGTGATATGGGAAGGTGGGTCTTTGGCAGACTCTGAAGTGTACAGAGCATATTTTTGTTCAAGATCTAGCACTTAAACCCAGACTCATCTACAAACAGTGATAACCTGGAATTGCTATGTGCCACCAAGCCAACTCACAAATTAGTGTCCTATGAGGATTGCATCTTTAATCATGAACTAGGTTGCAAGCTTTTCCTATGCCTACATATATCACTCAGTTGCAGCACAACCAAACTGCCAATAAGGAAACGTGTTTCCTACATAATAGTACTGTATTTGCTACACATTTCAAAAACTGTTTTAAAAATTTCTCCAAGATGGTCAGTCCCTAAGGAAAAGACTTCCTGAAGAGAAAGCTCCTTGCCTGCCGGTGGAAAGAGAGCAGCAATGGAGCCGTTCTGGCCTCCTGCGGTCATCTATATTCCAGTTATTTGGCAGCAATGTGCTGTAACAAGTGATAGGGATGCAACCTGTACTGGATGGGGCAACCCTCCAATTGAAAAACCAGGTTGGGGGTGCTCTTGGACTCATTCTTGAGCTTGGATGCCCAGGTCATGGCTTTGACCAGGAGTGCATTTGCACAATTAAGGCTAGTATGCCTGTTATGCCCCTTGCTTGAGAAACCAGCTCTTGCCACTGTGACACATGCCCTAGTGACGTCCTAGCTGGACTACTGTAATGCACTCTATGTGGGGCTACCGATGAAAAGTCTCAGGAAACTTCAATGGGTCCAAAATGCAGCAGCCAGACTGCTGACTGGGTAAAGAGATCACATTACACCCCTATTAAAGCAGCTCCACTGGCTGCCAATAGGCTATCAAGCACAATTCAAGGTGCTGACCTTAACCTACAAAGCACTATATGACCTGGGTTCTAGCTACCTCAAAGATCGAATCTCACAGTATGAACTGACTTGGGTGTTAAGGTCATCAGGAGAGACCCTTCTCTCCATCCTGCCACCCTCACGGGTACATCTTGTGGGAACCCATGTAAAGGCCTTCTTGACTGCTGTGCCCAGACTCTGGAACTCCCTCCCACTAGAGGCTAGGACTGCCTCATCTCTGTTGTCCTTCCAGAAACAGGCAAAGACCTTTCTCTTCAGGCAAGCTTTTCCTGAATGATGGACTACCATGTGTATTTTATATGAATCTATGGGTTCACATAGACTTTGTGTTAATGACTACTTAAAACCGTGTTACTTTAATGTAATGTTGTCTATTAATGCTGTAAGATATCCCTCAATTCCTTGTTTTCAAATACCTGAATATGCCGTAATTGTACTGGACTGTATATTATCCCTCATTACTGTAAGCCGCTTTGGGTCATTTTCCAAGGAGAAAGGTGGGGTAAAAATAATCATAAATAAATAAATAAATAAATAAATAAATAAATAAATAAATAAATAAATAAATGCTTATGCTACTGCATAAGGGCTATTGTGTAAATATCTCTGTGCTTCCTCTGCACACTTTTGAAAGAATTTCTGTTTCATTATTTGTATTTCAGATCCAGTATATATGTTATCTAGTGAGAGAGACCATGCACAAGCGACAGTCCAAGCTCATCTAATTCATGATCAAATGGTAGGTGATTATAATTTAAAACAATTTTTACATAAGCTTTCTTTTGCATTTCTTAAAAAATATAATTGCTGTTTTTAGTGAATCCAGTCAGTTCAATGTTAATCACAACTAGATTGGCCCGACTAATGGAACAGAATTTGTGATCAATAGTTTGATAACTCACATTTATTTAAATTGGATTTATTCTATTTAGGACTCACACTGATTTGGGGTTTTTGTACTTCCGAAGGAAAGGAATAATGTGCTTCTGAAGAAAAAGAATAATGTTACAGACAATATGTCATTAGAATGTTTTGTGAAAACCCATAAACCCCATTCTGTTAGCATATTGGCAGATCCACACTGGTATAAGGGTGTGCAGTGGAGATTTTCAGCTTGATTATAATTGTGGAAAACAATATGTTGAAAAATATTTTTATAGACTATTTTGGCAAGGTAAATATGTGTGGTACTATCTGCCCTGCTCCATGATAATGTGAAATGTGTCTTTCATCATGCTGTTTCACCTTTTACTGTGTAACATTATAGGGGCAGGCTAGCAGTTAGTGTCCTCTGATAATACTTGGTTGGTACGGCTTCAGTTTTTATGAAAATTCTTTGCATGGGATTTTTTCCCTTTTCACTGTATGGGCAAGGAATTCTGTTTTCATTAACAATTACTTGTGTCCCGAGAAGTGTGGTAAGTCTTCTCGTATCCGCTCTCATCACTTGAGCCTCCTAGATATTTGGTTATGTCAGAGCAAATGTGTTTCTACAAAATGTTAAAAAGTGCCACGGGTCTTGCATACATATGTACATGTACATTCTTTTGCTGCATATATGAAGTGGAAACTCTTGATTATCAACATACAGTATTTTAGTCTGTTACCTTATTTGCTTGATACCACACAAGTTTTCCCCCCATGTATTTCTTTACAATATTTGTTTCCTATTTTTTTCATAAAAAAGAGAAAAATGCCAGAATTTAAAGCCATGTTTAGTAACCTGATTCACTATCCATCATACTCTGTGCAATTAGAAGAAAAATATCCTGTCCCTCCATTCATTGATCGAAGGTGGAGAGGAAGAGCACAGCACCGTCTTGAGATGCTTCAGAAGTTTGACATGTAAGTATCTTTTTTGCAAGGTTTTATTTGAAATATATTGTAGTATAGTTATTCTGACACATGTTTTCTGATAATATTCTTTGTTCTTGAGAGAGTGTAGTATGCTACCGTGTCTCAGTAACCATCATGAGCTAAATGGTTGTGTAATGAATCCTCCCTTCTGTTTAAGAATTTATCTATATGCCCACTTTTTCACTCTGGAAATTCCAACAAATGTATGCCTAGTTCAAACTTATTTATGTTCTCCAGCATTTTTGTGACAGGGATTCTTAATCCAAGTTGAGCTTTAACAGATGTACAGTAATACAAATTTCCACCCATATGACAAAACTTATATGGTGTGTGATTCCATAGGAAGCATTGTATGAAGTTATTGGGTCCCTAGTCCTGTTGTTGACATTGCAATTTCAGTTTACCATATTTTTCCTTGTATACGATGCTACTTTCCCCTCAAATCATGACACTAAACATTAAGGGGTGGTGGTTCATATACACAGAAGTAAGCCTTTCCCGAAGGGTAGGGGTTTTGTCTTTTTCTGTGCAGGGGTGAGTATTGGGGGTGAGCAGCAGGGTCTTATGGACAGAAAAATACGGTAAGTATGACTGCAGAAAATCAGAACTTTTACTTGTTCATTCATTTCAGAAGTGATAAAGGCAATGAGCAGAAACATCAAGCATAGGAAGGCTTTTCAGATTACTGTACTTTAGTTGGTTCATTCAGTTTAGGCTTAATGAAGATACAACCAAATTATATAATTCCAAAACAAAGGCCACATTAGATTACTGGTTTTTTATATGCGGATATTATCTGTATGCTGCCTAGATGCCCTAAGCACATCCGATCTCGCCTGATTTCGGAAGCTAAGCAGGGTCGGCCCTGGTTAGTACTTGGATGGGAGACCACCAGGGAATACCAGGTGTTGTAGGCGCCTGGAGTAGGAACTGGCAAGGCACTCCAGTACTCCTGCCAAGAAAACTCCATTGACGTGGGGTCACGAAGGGTCGGTCACGACTGCAACGATGCAATACACACATACACATTATCTGTATACATTATTTTATAATGATGTGTGTAGTATTTCCACTAGTTTTTTGGCCAGTTTTTTTTATAGATCAGATAGTCCTTGGATGCTTCCAGAAATTACTTTCATTATGTATTTCCCTTTCCTCCTTCATAGGATTTTGCAGGCCATTGTTTTTCATTTCAAACTATCTCATGTCTTTGATCTTCCTTGCTTCCACCTTTTTTCCTTCACCAAAAAAATTCTGCTAGGTAGTGAAAGATGGAATATCTACTCAAGTGTCTTTTGACTTGCAGTAGTCGTGGTACGAACAATGCTTTTGGAAGCAACCTTGTTATAAATTTATAAATATATTTGCCAGAGGCTTGCTTGTCAGATCAGAAAAGTGATGCATGACCCTCCCAAGAGTCCTTCAGAACCTTATACACCCCTGGGAGAGGGGTGGTTAGAATCAGAATTATGCATAAGTCACAGTTGTCATCCAAATTAAGGGTTAAGTCCAAAATAAACCCAAAGAATCACTGACAATCATATCAACCGTCATCTGGATACCAAAGTTAAGTCTTTTTATTGTTGCAATAATTTCAGACATCAGCTTGTTTAATTCTACAAGCTCTATTTATCTAGATTGCTTCTATGTTCCATATGCCAAAAATACTTATTTATTTATTTGTTTGTTTGTTTGTTTCATTTTTATACCGCACCATTTTCTTCAGGAACTCTAGGCGGTTTACAAGATAATTTTACAACTTCTGTGTTGTAAAATATGAAAGTTTCACACCTAATGAAGAAAACTATAGGCACAAGTAGTTTTAAAAATCCTTTCCATGTGTAAAAAGATGAAAGTATTAAAATGTATTTTGTAGGCAGAACTTAAGTCATGTTTGAATACAAAATATGGGAGCAAAAGCACAAGAAAATATCAAAAAAGTAAGTTACATTCTAAATATGCAGAAGCTTATAGCCTAATAAGGCACATTTAAAGGCAAAATACAGAAACCACATCTCTTAAAAACCTAAGTCATGAAAAATAAACATTTATAAAGTAAAAAGCATTTTTAGCATTTAAACATATTAAGAATTAAACACACTGTATTAAGATTAACACAGAGAGAAAATATAGTACTGTACATATTACAAATGCTCACTCAGCTATCTGCCAGTTAAAAACTATAGAGGAAAAACCATGATATTGGTGTCCAACTGCGATTGTTATTGATATCCAATGGGTATAACACAGTGTGGAAACATCTTGTTGCGATGAAGTGAATGCCTTAGGATGCATAAAACAAGGCATTCACTTCATCACAACAAGGTGTTTCCACACTGTGTTATATGCCCATTGGATATCAATAATAATCGCAGTTGGACACCAAGATCATAATTTTTCCTCTATAGTTTCTTCATATTTATAACTTTTTCAACTGTTTTTCCTTGCCCTCCATCTGTAAACAAACCTTATCTGCAGGGCCTGCATGTTTTAGAGTCCTGGAAGTCCAGCAAAATGTTATCAAAAGAAAACTCTGTTGTTCCTGCAGTCTTTGTGTCTCTAGTGGTCTGTAATTTCACATTTGGCTAACTGTCATTATGTTTTAAATTTTATTTTATCAATTTTGCAAGCTATAGAGCTCTAATAATATAAAATTATATGCTCCACCTAGGCCACCAAGGGCTTATTATATCAAGGGTCCATGATGCTAGACTATGGCAAGATTAGACTATTATGATCATCAGTAAGTTGTGCTATAAGACCTACAAAAGCTGTTTTCATATTTTTAAATTTCCATCATAAACAGTTCTACTCATTATTCAACCTTTAGTTTGCTTCCCATGCTAAAACTCAGTCATGAACGAAATTCTTCAAAGCAGTGTGATCATAGAACGACCTTGTTCGAAGCTTTGTATGGAAAGCAACTGGTTGTTTTGAAAATAGCTACAATTAATGTAAATCATTTCTCAAGCAACACCTTTAAAAGTACTTTCGTTTTCAGGGCAGCTGTTCTACATCATCTTTAATCATTTTTAACATCTTATAGATACAAAATTTCAAATGCTGACATGCTTGTCTTAGAAGATCTCGAAAGGTATAATAACTGGAAACATACATTATTGAATGGATACTACTCAGTTGTAGTATCCATTCAATAATGTATGTTTATATTTCTTTTGTGTGGGGGCCTTATCCATCTGTGTGCAGGGTGTCAGCTGAAACTCGGAAGTAAACAGGCATTGACTCTGGCTGCCCTTGCACAGAGCAATGGAGCTCTGCACACCTGCCTGCTTACACATCTTAGAAGGAGTATTGTATGTAGACACCTTCAAGATATTTCTGAAGGTCTGCCTGTTTGTCTTGAGTGATCTTCAAAACAGTACACATACAGTCTCTCCAAACCGAGAGAAAGGGC
The DNA here is from genome assembly GCA_023846285.1 of Phrynocephalus versicolor. NCBI lineage: Eukaryota > Metazoa > Chordata > Lepidosauria > Squamata > Agamidae > Phrynocephalus > Phrynocephalus versicolor. The sequence continues at coordinate 9,024,840 of JAHTLZ010000198.1, read as the reverse complement.
ATGAAAATGGGGCATGTGGATCAGCATAAATATAGTGCACAGTGGGGCAACCCTGTCCCTCAGGTTCATGTTCGTAGGATTTCAGCAGCTGGTGACTGACTAGGAAGTGGATGTTGTGGTTTTGCTGGATAGTTTAACAACAATGTCAGCCTATATCCAGTTGCTATGAAAAAGTAAACTCCATATTTGTATATGTTTAAACTATTTTTGCCCCACCATTCTTCTTAAAAAGGACCCAAGGCGGCTTACATCATTAAAAGGCAACATTTAAAGCTAAAAACAGGAAGTATACAAATACTAAAAAAGATCAAACAAATACCATGCAAAGCAGTAAGGCAGAGAAATCCATTTATAAAGCCTGCTACGGCAAACCAGTCACGAAGGGAAAACTTGCCTAAAGAGAAAGAATAATGGGAGGAGGAGGATGACCCAGTCAAAATCACAGTGCCCTTTTTCTAGCATGGAACTTGAGTGAACAGACCAAAGATAATTGAATGCACACACACAAACATTATTGTTTCTGACCGTAGTCCTTTACAATGCAACAACTAAAATATAAAATCCAGTTAAAACAGGTAATTGCCATAAAACCAATAAAACCTGGTCTAGGAATGATGACATAATATCCCAGCTATATACAACATTTATGTGGCAGTATGGTCCTTGACAAATTGAGGAATGCAATTCGGGGCCCTGAAGTACCAAGAATCTTAAGTGAGATAGCTGGATCTGGGAATACTCCCAATTGTGGCTCTCCAGGCAACATTAGTGTTGTATCTAAAAGGGAATGTGCAGGTGTTTATGTATAAGTGCGGTGTGCAGAAATGCAAATTATGGAGCTTGAAAGTCAGGAGTGAATGGAGAAAACCCTTCAAATGGGGCCTGCCAAACAGGTATGAATGTCAGAGGATCCACACCTCTCATTTCAGAATAATTTACCTTCTCTGCAGTTACTTACTGAATCACTGGTAATTTCTTTAAAAGAAAGCTTTCTGTAACTTCTGAATGTTGTCTCTTTCCAAAATGTTAACTCCAATAATGAGTTTTACATCTCATCTTTTTAAATTAGACTTCAGGTTCCCAAAATTGAATATGAAAATCCTGAAGTCAGTGGAAGGAATCGCTGGAAATATTTTGAACGGTGAGGACTAAACAGAGCTAATGCTGTTTTCAGAATGCTTAGAAGATTTGGCATGGGTGAATGTGCCATTTTTTCCAGAAGTACATGAGAAGGACAGATTGTGTCTTTTGTCATGACAAAAGTTGACATAAAGTTTTGTCATGACATAAGGTTAGTATCTTTAACATGCTGAGGCCTTTACAGCTTGAGATGTACCGGTAACTCTTTTCTTTTTCTTTTCTTTTCTTCTTTTTGCAATTTCTCTGAGCATTGTACTGTCTGACCTTGGGGTGAAGTTGCTTGGATGTCCACTCCTGGGAAAGTTGGCTTGAATGTTTTCCACTTGTGATTAATCTTCCTCACTGTAGAATTATAGTCTCTAAATTTTTTGGAAATGGCTTTATAACCTATCCAAGATTGTTGGGCAGCAACAATTGCTTTTCTATGATCAGTGCTGATGTGTTTCCTCCTTGACATTGTGTTAAAATAAACAGCATGCTTTGTTGTTTGTGGAGAGGCTGAAAAGGAACAGTTAGCTGCTGAAAAGTAGCTGACTAGGATGCTTATTAACAAACATACAGCCAAGAAGTCCAAGACTGAAGGAAGAAATATTAGGATTTTTAAAAAGCTTACTGGATTATACTAAACATATTAATGTGTTGTTGTTTTTCAGACCTTTCATTCCATTCCATAAATCGATTCCTCTGAATGTTGTTTATGCAATGGCAAAGTAAGTATTCATGTGCTACATCAGGGTTCTTAATTGTTTATTAAGGAGGTCTGATTCATTGTTTTTCAAGAGGCCGTTCTCACCCACAACCATGTTGGAAAGTTCAGAAACAGAAACAGGATGAGAAAGAGGAGTCATACACACTATAGGATTGCATGTATCCACATGTAATGTTTCCTATTCCAAACACACACACAGGTTCTGAGGCTCTCTTTGGATCACTTTTGACACAGGAGAACCTTAGAGAGAGCCTCAGGAGGCAGGGCAAGCTTTTAATGTCAGAAAATTGCATCAGACAGCTCCAGTCCTGGGAGGTGTGCAGGCTGGAAAAGGCAATGTTCAAAAAGACTTAACCATCATTTGTCATAGAGCACCTGAGGAATTCCTTATTCTAGTTAAGTGTTATCAGTATAAATTAGCCCTCACACTAACCTACTTCACAGGGTTGTTGTGAGGACAAAAGGTGTTTAATGTGCCAATTGGTTGTATTGTGGGATAAAAATGCAGTAAAATGATAATTTAAGATAACTAATGTTATGCTGTATGTGTGATGATTTTTGAAACATATTGTTTGGTTCTTATTTCACTTTTAGGCCAGAGCTATATGCTCATCAAGCCATGTTCAGGGACAAGCCAGACTATCTCATTTCACAAACTGTGGGTACACAGACAGATTACCGGGATGGTGAAGCCCAGACAGATCCTTACAGCCCTGAATATGTTGTGCCTTCAGGTTCAATACCTGAGTTACTAACCCTTGCCACACTGACATGGGGTGAGTTAAAGCAACATTGACAATTATATGAACAACATGAAGTATAATTTTCTGTATATAGATTGTTTTCCTTCTGACGTGGCACTAACGTATCTTTGAGTTCTACAGAAGAAACGGTCTTAGTTTCCAGATCTGTTACTACTCATGCTAAGTGGTTTCTGAATTCTTTAGACTTTTAAAAATTCCAAGAATAAAAAGCTCACTTTGTCTACCAAGTACATGGATTTAGACCCAATATGAGATGGATTAACTTCCTAAAGGAACCACTGTAATCTCCCGCCTATTGCAGGGGTTAGGGACCCGACCCAACCTGCGATAATGGAAAGTCAGTGATATGTGGATGCTGGATTGGGTCAGGATTGGGGTGGGGTTGACTGGAGCCTCCTACACTTACCTCAGGCCTGGCGCTGCCACAAACAGGCCTCCGATAGGCTTCCTGGGCCTGTTAGAGTCACCAGAAGTCATTTTACACCATTTGGAAGTGACTTCCAGTTCGCTGGAAACCACTTCTGGGGCCTCCGACAGGTTCAGGAAGCTTGTCAGAGGCCCGTTCAGGGCAGCACCAGGCTTGGGGTAAGTGCAGGAGGCCTCAAACGGGCCCATGCAGCTTGCCTCAGGAACCCTTTGTTTCATATACTGTGGTCCCGCGATATACCAGGACCACAGTATATAAAACGCAAAATGGCAGGGGACAACTGTATGACGATGAGTTTCCAAGAGCTGAGCAGGGCTGTTCAGGACAGGGCTTTTTGGAGATTGGTCATTCATGGGGTTGCCATAAATGAGAAGCAGATAACAATGATAACTTGATATTCTAGATATCAATGATAACTTGGTATTCTAGATAGCATTTGGCAGTAGATCCACCCCTCTGATCTACAGCATGTAGATTATATATTAGTGTGTTGGTCTGTCAGTTCTGCTGTTCCTGCCAGAGCAGCTACACCTCGTAGGATATCAGAGAATTTTAAAAAGCTGTTTTGAGCTGTTCTAGCTTTTCTTTCATTTCAAATCAAAATAGATGCCTAAATTGGGCATCACACTTTAGACGTTTTGAATATCCCTTCCTATCTTGGACCCGGATGTACACAACAGAAATGACTCGTAATTGTGTCATGGATTTCTGAGAGAGAAAAAATTAGGTTAAAAACTCAAGGGCATAGAGTAAGGTCTCCACTCTAAGGTAAGGACATTCAGATCCCTGATCAACCCTCCCCTTGGCCAATTTATATATGGTAAGACACTCCCGGATAACAAAATGCACAAAATGCTATTATCCAAGGGTGACCACGGCCACAGTGGTGGCAGGGGTGGTGGTGGCAGGTATGAAAGCGGCTGCACCACAACCCCCATCCTTCTTTCATGCCGCCTCTTCCTCCTCCTTGACGTTGTGTTTGCCAGGGTCTGAGGGTAATGCTGGGTAATGAAATGCATAAGCAAGTCGGCCACTTGTCTATGAACATTTCTGAGTTTTCTTAGCTAACCTGGCTGAGAGATGCTGAGAGCTGTAGTTCAAAACAGTAACTTGTCCAAATTCTCTCACAGACTTTGGGGTGGGTAAGGGGATTGAAGCTACAGTATAAGTATGTTTTCTGCTGTTTTGTTGATTGCGATTAATGAGTTTGCACATTGTGATGTTTTGTTGTGATATGCAAGGCTTGCTCTGTCATAAGTCATACTGAATCTCTTGACTAAGGTGACAGATGGAAAGGATGTGAAGAGAGGGCACACACACACACACACACACACACACACACACACACCTCGTCTATCAGCCTGCTGTGAGATTCTGGATGCCTTCTAGCTATCCAGCAGGCAGAAACAGCTGGCTTTTTCTCACCCATACTGCATATAGAGAGGGCAAGAGTACAGCAATAGCAAATGACTGATGATGATACATACGGTAATGGCTATTGCAACCTGGTTATGTTCTAACTCTAATCCAAATGGATTTCTCTAAAGCAAAGAGAAGCACAACAGTTGCCGAGCTCACTCATTATTTTACTTGACTCGGCTGTTCTTGCAGTAGTACTTAGGGAGCCTTTTAAACTTCAACCCACTGAAGTCAAGTGCACAGTCGATGTACAAAAGTGAGCAACTAGGCGTTTTTTGCATTTATTTATAGTTTTCAAACAAAAAAAATAGTGTACAAAGAAAAAAATGGAATGATTCTATTAATATCATAACTATTTAAATTAAACATAAATAGGGAACTTGATTTGACTTATAATATTGATCTAAACATTTACAGAAATCATGTCATCTTTCATCGAAATCTTTGTAATGTCCATTAGGCTTCAGTAACGCTGAGATCTTGTCTATTTCTGCACAGTTTAGCACCTTCACAATTAACTGGTCTTTGTCAGGAATCTTGTCTGTCTTCCATAGTTGTGCATATAACATTCTAGCTGCCATGATCATGTGGATTAATACATTTTTTTTGCCATCACCAATATGTTGTTGTATCATAGACAGTAAAAAAACTCTGGGTTTAACTCAAGTTGTATTTTATCTTTTTAGTTTCATTAGGCTTCCAAGCTTTACAATATATAAAATGTTGCTAAAAATAAATATACAGTACTTTGTACAGTTTTCTCCTTTCTTTTCTCCGAAGGTCGGGGACTTCCAGCTACCCAAGCAGAAGTGGAAGTGATTGAACGAGCCCGAGAAAAACGTGCCTGGGAGGCAACCCTTCCCCCACTGAATGACGCTGCACACATTGCAAAAAGAAGAAGAATGATGGAGGAGATGGAGAGGAAAGAGTGGGCCTTTCGAGAAGAAGAGATAGAAGAGTGGGTGGTTCATTCCATGTTTCCTAACTTTCATGTGTTCTTACTTCCCAGTCCCACCTGCTTGGCCCTACTTGCCTTGAAAGCTCACCTCTGTCTTTTTCTTCCTGTATGTATACAGCCAGCAAAGATTTGCATAGTTTTCTCTCAGACCCCTAAGATTTTTTAGTCACCTGGAAACCTAAAATCTCATTAGTCTGTGCCATTATTGCAAGAAAGTCTCCTACCATGTGACCATCCAAGCTACTTATAGCCCACCAGCCGTATTGTGTGGGTAATACAATACGATATTTAATGATCTCACCTTTTGTTTTCCACCTGTAAATGAGGAGAACCCCCCCCCACAATGTTGACCCTTTCATGGACCACCTGAGTAGACCATTGGGCAAACTGCGATGCTTCAGAATACTTGGTGCAGATTTTGATGTGCAATTCAGCATAAAATATCATCTCGTTAAAATGTAGACCCACAGAGTCTGAATCCAGCCCAGAGTTAAAAGTGCTCAAGAAAAGTGGACTGCATTTGGCTTGGCGAGTCCAGACTGCGCAGGCCATTTTGAGAAGGATGAGATAGAAACAGAGACCTGGGGATGAAGAAATTATTTTCATAGCCCTTTCCTGACATCACATTTGTACCATACAAACAAAAAAGTACACTACTGTAAATACAAAGGTTGTAGTTTATGGTTTTGCAGTCCTAGAAGGTTAGGCTAGTATTGTGAAACTACATGGTTTCTATATGTGTGATTTTAAAATTTTTGCTGCAACAAACTATCTTTCAGAGCTTAGCTGTACTGGTAGATGAAGTAATCATGATTGCAGCAGGTTCCTGTGTCAAAATCAGGTCTACCAACAAGCCCATGTAAAGTTACTTAGAGAATACTTTGGGTAGAGTTTAAGAGAGCTTAACCCTGTCAAAAGTAGCGCTGTAGGAGACATGAGAGGAACACAGGTCAAAATAGGCAAGGAAGTGCTAAAAGAACATCTAGCTGTTCTGTGAATCAGTTCAAGTCTCCTGCACCTGATGGTTTACATCCCAGGTTGCTAAAAGAACTGACAGATGTGATCTCAGACCCACTGAATGACATATTTGAGAGGTCCTGGAGCACAGGCAAACTGCCAGAGGCCTGGGAAAGAGTTGGTGTGGTTCCAATCTACATAAAGGGGAAAAAAGTGGATCCCGGAAACTATAGACCAAACAGCTTGAAATCAATCCACAGAAAAAGTTTGGAAAAAATAATCAAGCCGCAGATCTGTGAGCACCTAGAAAATAACAAGTTTCCTAAGAGCCAACATGGGTTTGTTAGGAACCAGACATGCCAAACAAATTTTATTGCTTTCTTTGACCAAGTGACTAAATAAATGGCACAAGGAAATGCAGTGGATATAATTAGGGATTGGCTATTCATTTCAGAAGCAGTAGCTTCCAAAACGACCCACATGAGCCCAGGTGCTGTTCAGAAGCCTCCAAAATGCAAGCAGCCAATCATTTACCTTCCTGCAGGGTTGCATCGGGCTAAACTCCAACCAGGAAGAAGTCTCCTAATGTCATATGTCCTTCTCCCTGCTGCTGGCCAGGTCGTTTTAGAAGCTGTTGCATCATTACAGTCATGACCAACCCTTCATGACTCCAGTCCATGGAGTTTTCTTGGCAGGAATACTGGAGTGGTTTGCCAGTTCCTACTCCAGGCGCCTACAGCACCTGGGATTCCCTGGTGGTCTCCCATCCAAGTACTAACCAGGGATGAGCCTGCTTAGCTTCCGAAATCAGGCGAGATCGGATGTGCTTAGGCCATCTAGGCAGCGCTGTTTTAGAAGCTACTGCTTCCTAAAGGAGCAGCCCATCTCTAGATATAATATATTAAGACTTCAGTAGGGCATTTGATGAGGTAGACCACAACCTACTTCTATGTAAGATAGAACAAAGTGGGATAGACAGTGCAAGTACCAGATTTATTTATTTATTTATTTATTTAGAATATTTTTACCCCGCCTTTCACCTTGGAAAAGGACCCAAGGGACAATATTGCTTAGGGACAATATACATCCCAAAACTTTTAAGACATAAGTTAGGAACAGGGAATTAGAAGAGGCATCTTACAACATTCAAAGGTAACATTAAAGCTACAAAGAGCATATGAAAAGAAAAAAAATCCATTATGAGGGATGGAAACTAACCTGGAAAACACTGGTGTTCATGCATGGTAATCCATCTAAAAGTCACACAATCGGTAGTCCATCATTCAGGGAAAGCTTGAACTCATCAAATTTGCAGATGACTCAAAGCTGGGGGGAATTGCCAATATTTTATAAGACAGACTCAACATTCAGAAGGATCTTGACAGACTTGAACTTTAGGCCCTGTACAACAAGATGCACTTCAACAGTTAGAAAAGTAAGCTCCTGCACCTGAGCAGGAGAAACCAGATGCATAGGTTCAAGGTAGGTGGTGCCTGGCTCAACAGTAGTACCTGTGAGAGGGATTTAGGTGTCCTAGTGGTTCACCACCTAAGGATGAGGGAGCAATGGGCTGCAGCTGCCAAAAATGCAAACACAGTCCTAGGCTACACCAAGAACGGGATAGTATCAAGATCACAGGAAGTGATAGCGCCACCCTATACTGCCCTAGTGAGGCCACATTTGGAATACAGTGTCTAGTTCTGGTCACTACAATACCAACAAGACACAGAGGCTCTAGAAAAAAGTGCAGAGAAAGGCAACAAATATGATAAGGGGACTGAAGGCTAAATCATATGAAGAATGACTAAAAGAAATAGACATGTTTAGCCTGATGAAGAGAAGAGTGAGGAGAGAGATGATAGCAGTCTTCCGATACTTGAAGGGTTGCCAGAGGGAAGAGGGCATAGATTTATGATCAATTGCACCTGAAGGTATGACAAGAACCAAATGGGTGGAAACCTATCAGTGGGACAGCCTGCCTGGAAATAAGGAGAAAATTCCTGGTGATGAGAGCCATTAATCAGTGGAACAGCTTACCTCCCTATCACTGGAGGTTTTCAAGAAAAGATTGGACAGCCATCCGTCCAGGATGTTAAGAGGTCTCCTGCCTTGGGTTGGGGGGTGGACTAGAAGACCTCCAAGGCCCCTTCCAACCCTAGGATGATTTTATGATCTGCTTCTCCACAATTCTCTTTGGACCTGAAGAACCAAGTGGGATCTGAAACTTGTGTAACGTAAACTTGAAAGTAAATCCAGAAAATAAAAGTAGATCACTGTGCAATCCTATATCTGCTTATCTGGGGAGTAAGCCCCACAGTGGAATCTACTTCTGAGCAGATATGAATAAGATTGTAGGTGGCTAAATTCTATCTGGAATGCTCCCATGGCTGTTACAGTATATTGGAAATATATGTGTATAAGTTTTTAAAGCACCAATTTTAAATTATTTTTAAAAATCATTTATAAAAATGTAAAGTACTTTACGTATTTTTATTAAAATAATTTTAGAAAATTATTCTGGAATTACATTTTTCTAACTTGTAAATGTTAAAGACTTTTTAAAAATTGTAATGGAATTTGCTGTTTCCAGTATTACCTTTGCCCATACAGTATGACCCCCTTGATCCACTGAATTATTAACCGCTGATTCACTTATCCATGGATTGAGGGGGGAAATGTTTAAAAAAATACAGTGGTACTCCAACTTAAGAGCAGCTCGCCTTAAGAGGTGGAAAACTGTTGACATTTTAACTGCTGTCTTACAACTTTTAAATATGGTCTGCTCGACTTACAAATATTTTTTTCATTTTTTTATTTTTTAACTTATTTTATCAATTTTTAGATAGGTACCCCGACTTAAGTGTAGTTCAACATAAGAGCATGCATTCAGAACGGCTTAAATTTGTAAGTCGAGGTACCACTGTAATTCAATAGCCAAAAAGCAGGCTACTGTCACAAACAGGAGCTTAAAAGCTGATGGCAAAGAGGGCGGCTGGCCACCAGTGACAGCAAACAGGGAAGAAAGCAAAAGCAAGCTCGGCACTGGTAAGCTTTCTTTTGTTTTCTTCCCTCCTTGCTGCCACCACGACCCCAGCTAGCCGGCCACCAAGCCTGGCGGCGAAGAGCGTGGCGGACCAGCAGCGAAGAGGAGGGAAGAAAACAACAGAACGCTTGCTGATGCCGAGCCCTCCTCGCCGCCACACTACCAATTGTTTGGGTGGTGTTGGGGGTGAAATATTTTGCCCTGGCACCCCACCACCCCTGTTGCCACCATTATCCTTGGATAAGAGTGTTTGCTCCTATCTGCAGATTTCGCTAACCGTGAGGGGTCCCAGAAGTGATCCCTTGCAGATACGGCGGTCATACTGTACTTTAGATTCCAAAGTTTAGAACAAAATTAAGACTTCCTTCGACTGCAATGTTAAACATACTTTCTAAGGCGCAAACTTGATTTCATCTATATAAAGAACTCCGGGAATATTTCCTAAAGTATGAAAGTACTAACAATAATAATAAATGTTGTGCTCAGTGACAGAACATGGGATCAGCATTGGCTCATTATTTTCCCAAAGCATGAGTCCTTTTCCAAGGAGAAAGGTGTAGTAAAAATACTCTAAAATAAATAAATAAAAATAATTCAGATGGATTAAAGATAGCAGTGGATTCAGATGGTTTAAAGATAGACTTTTTGGTCATTCTTTTTTCTATGCTGTATTTGCTCTTCATTTTTTTAAAGGCTGCAAGAAGTTAGATTAGAACTTTTAAAGGCTCTGCTGAGGAAACGGGAAGAGAACCACAATGAGCTAAATGTCACTCGGTTAGATACTCACTGGTTTACCCTCATGCGAGAAAAAGAAGCTAAAGTGAAAAGGATTCAGCATGAACATATCAAAGGTAACAACCAGCCCAGTGCATACTTTCCCAAGGTATGGAAACTTCTTTAACCAAGACCCCATTTCTTCTGTTTACAAAAACAGACATGATCAGACCACACTGAATGGGGTGTCTGAAACTCAAGCCTTAAGAGGCCTGAAAGCTTAATAGAGTAATGCCTCGTAAGACAAATTTAATTCGTTCTTACGGGTCAATTCATCTTACGAAAATTTCATCTTGCGAAATGCGGTTTCCCATAGGAATGAATGGGAAACTGATTAATTTGTTCCAAAGCCTAGAAGAAAGACAGAAACACCTGTTTTTTTGTAAAAAAAACCCTATAAGGTGCACTTTAAAGACATAAAAACTGTGCATAAAAACTGTGCATTCCTCTGCGCTCGAAGCTTCATTCTAACCACAAGCCACTGGGTCGCAATGAGTCCTGAGTGACTTTTAAAAAAAATTATTACCACAAGGTTGCAATATATCCTGGGTGCATTTTTAAAGAGGACTCAATACCTGTATTGCTACAGGGTTGCTAAGCATCCTGAGAGCATTGTTTTGAAATTTCCTTTGGCGTTTTTTAAAATTTCACAATGATTATTAGTCTTACGAGGCATCCCATGGGAAAAATTCATCTGACAAGTTTTTCATTGTGATGGGGGTTCCTGCATGGCAGGGGGTTGGACTAGATGGCCCTTGAGGTCTCTTCCAACTCTATGATTCTATGATCTCAAGGGGCATTCTTCTTATGAGGTACTACTGTATAGATTTTCATTCTGGAATTTAACTGAGTTGACATTCTCTTTCAGCAATCAGAAAAATAATAGCTAAGGGAAAAAATGTGGAAAGAAAATTGGAGAGAAGAAATATCATCAAAGACTACAATGAATATGGATCACAACCTTATGCTCCTCTATCAAGAATTGGTTACTTTCCAGACAACCATGCTGATCGCTATGTAGTGAAGAACCGCTTTCTTAGCACCTATGAGGGTAAGTCACGTCAAGGAAATCTAGCATGTTTACCTTTTTCCAGAACGTATTTGTGTTAGAAAAAAAAGTGCGGAAAGTTGTTCCACATGGCAGAAGCTTAGTTTTGTGACCATCTCGTTTATGTCACAGAATCTCCCCTCCATGAAGGGTAGATGCTCTTGCATAGGAAAGAGCTCCATTAGACTGTTTCTCCCTGACAAGGTGAAGTCATATCAAGGCTATTAATTCCCTTATGTCGTATTCTAATTTCTCTATTTCCCTCTACCACAATACCCCCATTCTACATTTTTAAAGGATTACTTGAACTGGAGGCATCTCTTCCTGCCTTAGTCACTTGTCCACGAACTGAAGCTCCAAAGCCCAGGAGCACCACCACAAAAGATGGGTTTACAAAACGATCTGCTAGACTCGAGATGGAACTGGCACAGGTTTACCAGGTAGTCTGCCTTAGGTTTAAGTTACTTCGACCATTCCTGCCTAAAATCTATTTCTTTCTTTTTGTTCTCAACAACAAAAATTCAGGCTTATTTTTTTAAAAAGTGAGACTTTTGTTGTTACAGATTGGTAGTTTGATTCCTAATTCTCAATGCGTAGTGCTGTCTTTTTAACTTCATCCCTTCTTTCCTTTCCCTATAGCAATTAATCAAGGAATATAAAGTGCTCTGCTCTTTCCTCCAGTCCCCCACTTCTCTCTTCCTTTCAACATATTGAGACAATATGGAAAATGTTTCATTCCAATCTTTAGAAAATATGAGCACTTTTAAATATTTTCTACAAATGGGGGAAAATCTGTTCCCAAGACCTTACTGTATTAGCCTTAGCGGGTCGACAGTATGATTGTGAAATGTCTTGGACCACCTCCTGGGACGTGTATTGAAAAATTTTTATTTCTGAAAAATTGCCACCGGTTGCTCTTTAAACAGAATTTCATCCAAGGGGCCACTTCCCAGTATATTTCAAATTTCTATTCCAGATACTTCAAGATAAAAAGAATCAAATCAAGGAACCACCCAAACCACTTCGTTTCCTTCAGATGACATCCAAGGCCCTTGGTCGTCCTGCCACTCCAACACTGGAAGAACCTTCTCTTGTAGGTGCCAAGAAACCTGTCTTTGATAATCAGTGAGCACCTTGTTACCCTCTAGATCAGTGGTGGTGAACCTTCAGCACTTCAGATGTTTTGGACCACAACTCCCAGAATGCCAAGCCTAGACTACCAATGACAAAGCACTGTGGAAGTTGTGGTCCAAAATATCTGGAGTGCCGAAGGTTCGCCACCACTGCCTAGATGCTGTTGAGCTGTTGTTGGACCCCTAGTCCTGACCAGCACAGCCCATGCAAAATGCAGGATGGGAACTGCAATTCAATACTTTCTAAGAGGGCCACAAGCTGTCCAATCCTCTTTAGATACTTTTCTGTGTTTACAGTATTTTTTTGTAAAACCATGGCACTAAAAATTAAGGGGCGTTGTATACATGGAAGTAAGGTTTTCCCAAGTGTTGGGGTGGGGTGGAGGAGAACTCAATCTGACCTTGCTGCTTCCTTTCCTTTCTGTGTTCTGAAGACTCCTCTCTGCTTTGTTCTTTCAGGAATGGACTCTTCTTCTTTTCAGCGTGGGAAGGCTTGAGGGTGCTGCAACCCATTAAGAAGTGCCTTTTCATGCTAAAAAGAAGGGTTCAATCCTGCAAAAAGAAAGCACAGAGGAGGACAATTGAGCACTCCCAGAGAGGAAGTGAAACAGTGAGGTCCATTAGGATTCTCCTCCACCCCACCTCCTGCTGTTCCCCCCTGCTGTTTTCTTTCTGTGAGTGCTTGATTGCCCTCCTCTCTACTTTGTTTTTGTAGAATCAGACCCTTCTTTTTAGCATGAAAAGGCACTTCTTAATGGGTTGCTCCAACTCCAAGCCTTTCCACACTGAAACGAAGGGTCCATACTTGCAAGAACAAAGCAGAGAGGAGTCTTCAGAACACAGGAAGGAAACAATGTGGGGTGGGTGGGGTAGATGAGAACTCCGGAAGGATTTATTACTTTTCTTTATTTTGAGTCTTAAAAATGGGGGGGGGGGCGTCTAATATATGACAGTGTCTTAATAGATGGAAAAATACAGTATTCCCTGTTCTGTTTTACCTGTTAAATCAGGAAGAAGCTGTTGCCAAGCAATTAATATTTTATGGTGTTGTTTGCTTTACTGATGTTTAGTATTGTTCTATTTATTGATTACATTATCTTTGTCATGGGAATATTTGACTGAAAATCTTAGAATTTTATTTTCTAAGTAAATAAGCAATCAATTCATTTTTTGTGTCACCAGGTGTTTTGATTGTTTTAAATAAAACAAAAATCACAGTTGACTGTGTCTTTATGCATAGCTTCTGGCAACATGCAAGGTGCCATGCGCACCCCCAAGGATTGCCCCTTCAACTGTGCATCCCTAGCACAACTGATTGCACAATGCACCACTAGAATTGCCTCAGGGATCATTGATCCCCCTCAGCTGTTGCAGAACTGGATAGCACGTGCTCAGTTGTGCAACAGTATTTAGGCTTCTGTCTTGCCCTCATTGGCTTCCTGTACAAAGTCAATTGACTTGGCCAACTATTTTGTTCTATTTTGCAGATAGATGAAGAAAGAGAATTAGCTGTGATTACACTGCAGAAGCTAATCCGAGGCAGAGCTATCCAGAACATGGTATGTTATAGCCCATGTCTTATCCATCATGTCCTTTTAAATTCTTCAAGGACTAATATTAAGATGTTTAAGTTCAATTCAGACATTGCATGAAATTTGTGTAAAGTGCCATTCAGTCTCCAGGTCTGAGCCTGAGCTCCCAAATGCACTGCAAATGAGCCATACCCACGAACTGCTTCTCTGTGTTGATCTCTTATTTTTGCTCCTAAAGCAAAAATGATGACACCAAAGCCATCATACTTTGGGCATAAACTGGAGAAGACTAGATTCACTGGACAAGACAATAATGCTAGGAAAAGTTGAAGGTAGCAGGGAAACAGGGAGATCAAACATCAGATGGATTGACTCCAGAAAGGAAGCCATGCCCTTGAATTTGCAAGAGCCGAGTAAGGCTGGTGAAGACAGGCCTTTTTGAAGGCCATTCATTCACAGGGTCACTCTAAGACGGTTACTTCACGTCCTTCCTCGTGCTGAGGTGAACTTGCTTCCAGGTTGAAATCGGTTGTTGTGACGTGACCTAATGCCGGTTCAGCCCCTGTTTCTTTGTACTCACGGGCATGGTGAAGATTCGTTGTCGAAAAGCGGGGGAAAGGGTCTCATAAAAATGAGTGATAATTTCGATCGTTCGGTACATTGAAATATCTATGTCTCCCCCCCTTCCATCCCCAAAAAGACATAGTTACATTAAATATTATCTCGATGCGGGGTAAGAGGAACCGCACGTCCCCTGGGGGCGGAACAAGAAGCGGATTGAGGAGGTTCCCGAGCTCCAGGACGGGAATCTCTAACCACGGTTCCGGCTCAGTTCAGGGGGTATGGTCAGGGCGAACTCGCATTGACCCCACAAGGATGTGAGGTTCCGTTCCTTCGTACCGGTCACCAGCGGGGCCGCGAACAGCAACGAGAGGGACGTGAAGTATCAGCCCAAGTTAGAGGGAACTTAATGGCCCACAACAACCACAAAAGGGCTTGGTATTTTGCTAGTGGACAGTGAGCCTCTTAGTTTAAAGGGAGAACTACTGCTTGTAACAGCCCCTAACCAACAGTCTCCATAATCGTCTGAACTAGCTAGCCTTTCCAAACATTCTTCAAAGCCCCGCCCCCGCCCCAGACACACACACACACACACACACACACACAGACTCTTGAAAAGGCAAGTTTGAAATATCCAGGGATTCCTGGGATGTCTTTTCAGGAACTGCAGGTCCATAGCCTTCGTCAGGAATGGGCTGCTGGGGTGGATAAAAAATGTAACCACTTTATGTTCTGTAGTCAGTTGTTCTCTTTGTAGGGAAGCATGACCCTATAAACCAATTCCAGTGAAACAGAATATTCTTTGTTATTCTCCTTTTTTTTCTCTCTCTTTAATTTTCCCTAATTTGAAAACAGATGTTTGAGGGGAAGGAAAAGAGATTAGAACTGATCCGTGAGTTGCGCACGACTCATGCACTCCAGGAGGATGGGCAGCTGCTGAAGAAAGCCGAGAAGCAAGTTATGTTGGCCTTGCAGCGGCAGCGAGATTTACATGAACACAAGGTTTGTGTCTAAATGTAGATGGAATCCTCAGTACTTCACTGAAGTTCTACCCCGTCTTGTCATCTACAAAAATATGTCCAATAGAAGCTGAAGATGGAAGTGGTGTCCTCATGACACACAAAGCACTGGGTTATCTGAGTGAGGAGTCCATCCAACACAAGGCTCATAAGCAGGTTTAGGTTAAGATCTTAACATTACACCCAATAGCTATAAGGCTGGGCTAACCTCACACCGTTAAGTTCTTAAGTTAAATTGCTCAGGAATCTGTTATTTTCGTTCCCTCTCCAGTCCTTTCTTTTCTGAAAATTAGCTAGAATGCCCAAGAACTATAATTTCAACATTTCACATTAGAGTATCCTCTAAGCATTTTGTATCCAAGAACTATCAAGTACACTTTGTAAATAAATTACCAGTTACTGTATTTGCTACTTGCATAAGGCACATTCTCACCCATCAGTATCCTTGGATGAAAAAGTCAATAATGTTCAGCTTTTTATTTTGTCTCAGTTCTACATCTGCAAAGTATGGCTGTTAATCACCTACAACAAGAAATTGGCATTAGGGTGACCAAGGTTAAGGCCTATGAAACATATAACCAGCATTTTTTCGGTATCTGAACCTTTTATTGGCAAACATACATTAATATATAAATAAACATTTAATACATATATTAAAAGATGCATATGTGCCCAATTAAATTATACAAAGCTATAACTGCAAGTGGTATAAGATGTGACATAACAAATCACAAAAAGCCAAAACAAGGAGCTTTATATGGTATTTGTTCATCTTCCATAGAGTTTAACAATCTAAGGGTAAACACCCTCATCTTTAGGGATAACCAGTATTTCATTTTAATATAATTCTGTTGATTAGGTATAAATGAGTTGTAGTTCTCTGAATTTTCAACTGGAACTCCTGTTCAGAACTTGAAAAGTTGCTCTTTAAGAAGAAGGAATATGCTCTACCAATCCATAACTCAGCAGTCACAGGCCAAGACACTGGGACCTACCTATGAGTTCCACTTATCATTATACTCCTTTTTCAGAATAGTACTTCCCCCCCTTTTGCCCCCATCTGCCTTCAGAAGCTGACAGGATGAGGACTGAGGGAAACCACAGCATATTCTGTACCCAAGAGGCTTCTACTCTTGCTATACAGGCTCTGAACTGTATTGCGGGCTCTTTGAGGGGCATCATTATCAATGTGCTTTTGCTGAATGGAGGGAGCTGCTTAGAAGAACAAAGTGGGTAGCGGTATGTAATAGTCACCTAACACTTCAGAGGGTTCAGACTATTTCACACTTTGTGCTTCTTAATGCAGTCTCACAACACAGACCATTGTTGTGATCTCCATATTGGAGGCTGAAATTAAAAGTCAGAGGCTACCTCATAGGTTTCAAAATACTGCCCATAACACCCGATCATCTCAGGCAGGACATTTGAGGGTGCCGTCGCTGAGCCCATAAATCTTTGACAAGAAATCGGGCTTTCTCAATGGCAGCCCCTCAGCTCCGGAACCAACTTCCTCCTGAGATCTGTCTGGCATTTTCCCTCCCAATCTTTAAGAAACATCTAAAGACATGGCTATTTAAAAAGGCTTTCCCTGGATATTAATCTGTTCTACTAATGATTGCTATTATGTATTGTATTTTGTTTTTATCTGTAGCCCATCTTGCTCCTGTTCAATGTTTTTAATACATATTGTTTACTAGTTATTATGTTTTACTTATTTGTGCTTATCTATTATATTGTATTGTATTGTTTAGGGGTTTGATTTCTCTTCAGTGTTGTAAACTGCCCAGAGTAGCTGTGTTGCAAGGTGGAGTGGTATATAAATTTAATTAATAAATAAATAGCCACCACATTACATTTGCTCATTGCAGTAGGCCATGCAAGTAGTGAAAGCAAAGGCTTCAGGTGTTATGCAAACACTGTAACATCCTGAACAACAAACAGAATGTCTCTGTTCCATATGTTTGGCAGTTGTTTTTTTACAAACCTCAGAATCAATCCCAAAGCTATTCTTCGTTGTACTAGGATAATACAAAGTCTTTCTTGATTATCAGGAAGTAGAGAGCATAATGTTTCCACTGCTATAAGGTAGTTGTACGTTATTTAAAAGAACTGGGAAATACCCCGATGGGCAGTTATGACACATGATGAGCAGATGTGAGACCTGTACTGCCTTGCATACTATCTACTATCTGCTACAAGAGCTCCATAATATGCTAAAAAAAGGAAGAATTTCAGGGATAATAACACTAACAACCTTTTAGCCTCACCTCACAGTTAGGTTCTGGTACTGAATCCCAATGGTTAAGACTCATTCCTATGAAAGAGAACATTGGTTCCTTTATAACAGACATAACAGGGGAAGAGAACGTCTAGAGTTTTATATATTGGTGGTATAATGAAGTATTAATAGGACTACAGTGGTACCTTGTATAAAGGAATTAATTCATTCCAAATGAAATTATGTTAAGCACATTTTCCTTTATACAATTCCCATAGGAATGCATTGAAAACAGAGTAATCCCATTTTTATGTTGTACAGATTTCCCCCATAGCTGATTATGTTAAGTAAATTTTCCCTATCTCCGGAATTTTTTATGTTGTACAGATTTTATGTTATACAAACTGTTTGTTATACAAGGGTCCACTGTATTTATTTTTTCAGTGTTTAGCAGTCTAGATTGGGAAGGCTAGGCTAAAGAAGTGTGCATTGATTGATTGATTGATTGATTGATTTGCCACCTTTCTCCCCCAAGGTACCAAAGGTAGTTCAGAATAATTAAACTTTGGTCAAGATTAAACATAACTTTGAAAACAATATAGTGTGTGTAAAGAAATATCATAGCAGATACATTAATGGACTATTCTTGTGTTGGCTTTAGATGTCTCTCATGGAAAAGCATTTGGCTCGGCTGGAAGGGAGAGTCCTTGCCAATATGCTGGACTTCTTGTCCAAAGAGTTAATTAGGCTACAAGAGGAGCGGAGGATCCACGCATTTGCCATGTTAGCTGAAAGGCAACGCCGAATGCGGGAAGCAGAGGAGAGTGGGCGGCGACAGGTGGAAGAGAGGCGCAGACGTGAAGAGGATGAGATCTTTCGACAGGCAGGTATCAGGGGCACCGTCCTAGAACTTTAGGGCCCCTGAACCGGGTTGCGGGGCAGTTACATCTGCCTTGATATTTCACTAGGATGGTGATGGTGGTGGTGATGATGATGATGATATTTATTACACTAGTTCATAGATTGGAGGAAAACCAAACCATTTTAGTCGATCAAATTAGCAGAAAAATGGGAATATGACTGCTAAAATTGACATGCAAAAAGTAGTCCATATTAAGTATGCATCCATGTTGGATATATTTAAAAAGCATAAAAATATTACTTATAATAAATCAGTATTACTAAAAATTCAGATAAGCCTGTTAGGATAGAATGTGGCATTAGTGGGTTTTTTGTTATGTTAACAGTCTTACTGTTATGTTTTCAAATTTCTGTGATGATTTACAGAGATAAAATGTAGAAATTTCTCCATGCATTTCACACCCTACTCTGCAAATAAAGCAGGAACACCAGTTTCCATGTTGCTTCCCACAAGTTCCCCCTCTTTAACAAGATAATATTTCATTAATCTATCATGCTCTGTGGTCAGTATTTGAAAAGGAAGTGTTTTGGTGTTGGGGGGGCATGGAAAAACAGAGTCGAGATAATAGAGGCAGCAACAAATTCTACAGAGTCTCTGTTCAAGTGGAAATTCTTCATTATTCCTGGTGTCATGGAGAATCAGTAGAACAGAATAAGTCACCCGAGAGGTCCTGTTTCATTAAGGGCAAAAAAAAAAATGTGTAAAACCTTAATAGCACTTTATCCTCACAGAAGTTAAAAATAAAATTTCCCCCGTTGTGATCTCAGAAATGTTGGCAGGGGGTGCAGAAAACTGGAAGCCTGTGATCTGCCCTAATGAGCGGTGAACTCCGCTTTGGCAGTTCCAGAGAGCAGAATTCCTCGAGAAATATTCTCTACACTTATAATTGACTTGCAGAAGAAAAAGCTTGTGTGAACTAAGAGAAATGTTCAATGTCTGGGGTTTTCTCAGGTTGTTAAGGTGCACCAGAGTACAGTGGATTCCTATCTAGAGGATGTCATTTTGAACAGCATGGAAACTACAGCTGACGAACAAGCCAGAGAAGAAATTCAGAGAGTAGCAGCAGAAATTAACAATATTGCTTATGAAATGGAATCACGGTATGAACTGCAGCATTTCAAGACATTATTTGTGATGATGGCATATTGGCAGCTAGCTCAGGTGACTTAAAGGGAGATTAGACATTCATGGAGGAAGGTTATATTAAGAGTTGTGCAATGAAGTGATGGCAGCTAAATGGAACCTCTGTGTTCAGAAGCTGTATATAGTGGGGGGGGGGGAAACAAATATATTGGGGGTGAGACATAACAGTAGTTAATTTGTGAATGAATATGAAGGGAATGACTTGAATTAGAGGGAGTTGTCTTTGAAGAGGTAGGAAATCCCACTTTGCCCAGTGGAGCTTAATCACAAATACATGTCACTGTTCTTAGTCACTGGAGCCACTTAGTAGTAAATTTGGTAACGATCCAGTGTAGTGGAATGATGGATTAAGACTCAGGAGAGTAGATTTAAAATCACTAGTAAGTCATGAAAACTCACCAGTGGGTCTGTGCAAAGCCACTTCTTAAATATCCCATTTACCTTGAAAGGTAAATATCCCATTTACCTTGAAAGAACAACTAAAAGTTTACTCTGATTATGGCTCATAACACGCACACAGTAAATTTGTAAGTTATTTATTTCTTCATTTGCATGAGTAATGAATTTCTGGATGCAGACCAAGGGACTGGGGCAATGTTCTAATATCACTTTTAACCTGTTCATCTTTCAGTGATAATGTCTTGGAACTCATACAAGGGACAAGTACCTAGTCAAATATGTCATGATAACAAAGAGCTAGCAAATTTATTGTAGTGCCAGCTTTTCTATAGCATAAACATTTTCATTGCATAAATATTTGCTGAAATGGATCGTACCCAATGGAGCCTTGTGCTGTAATAAAGTTCCACAAATTGATAGAAAGATTCTGGAAGTTTTGAAGCCATAAAAAAACTTGGACAAAAAAAAAATCAGAAAAATTGGGTGTGGGGATTCACTTTTTCCAAAAGTTTCTGGAAATTTTACACTTCTAGCCACAAAACTCTTTTCTTTTGGTCTCCATACACAGAAACAGATCAGTCTTTTATGTAGTAAATAGGCAAGTCAAACTATTGCTTTCAGGCATAATTAACTATTTTATTAGTTAAATTTCAGACACTGTTGTTAGGGTTTTGGTGTATATAAACAGAGAATTAGAAATTCAGCGAATGAAATAAAGGTTAATTTGATAACTTTTCTGAAATATCTATGTTCGGGTTGCCGGCTGAATTTCAGTTTTGGGGCTGAACCATTATTTCTCTTCAGTCCTATGATGAGACATATATTTGATAATATTTAGCCAATTCTTTTATGGCAATAACACAGCAATTGGTCTAGGATTAGAAAAGGTAATTGGAAGGTAAATGTTCAGCCTTGTTCAATTTAAAGAAATATATTAGAATGAGCTAGCTAATATAGAACACAGTTAACAAAGAAACTTTTGACTCTAAAATAATCATGCTAGTGGTGGCAAGTAGTACTCCACGCCTCCAAAAAACTTTATGCGCCATTCTGCAAACTCTAATATTCTATAATTTCTGGAGTTGAGGTGCCACATCACAAATGGGGCTTTGACAAAAATTGATCTCCACTAACGCCATTTATTTGGGAAGTCAAGTGAGCCATATGAATGCAAGTAATGAAGTTTCCGCACAAAAAGCTCTTGATGTGAAACAAGAAAAGCAGAGGAACTGAAATGGAGGGGGAAATGTGGGATGAAAAAAGAGAGAACTTTTTATAAACACACGTCATCTGCTCTGTAGACGAACTCATCTGCAGTCGGAAGAGATTGTGGCTGAACTAGTTTATAGCTTCCTGATCCCTGAAGTACGAAAAATGGCTGTTAAGGAGAAAGGTAAGAAATGTGGAGGCTTGACTCCTGAAGCTGTTCTGCATTTCAAGCATCAAGCCACAGGGTAATGTTCCTATTGAGACGCTTTAGCCTGAGCCTTTTGTATAAGGTCTATCAAAAAATGACAGAAGTTCTATGTTTGAAAGACAAAGGATTATATCCACTTATGTCTCTTTCCCAGAGCGAAATGCCTTCTCTTTCCCCCCTTTATGTCCCACAAATCTGCCTTGAGGAGTCCGAAGAACATTTGAAAGCAGAATTGGGGAGTGCCTGGGATAAAAGAGGGAAAAATGTTTTGTTGGGATTTTAAAGTTAGCAGTCTCATGCAATTAAATACCCTAAAAATATCTAATGCAATTACTCCCATCGTCACCTTTTGTTTTCTTATTAAATGTAACACTTTTAAAGTCAATTTTGCCATTTGTCTTCCTGTTATAAAACCACAGATTAAAGCACAGATTAAAGCAGATTAAAACAGATAAAGTAATCTGTTTCACCCAGGAACTCCTGGATCTTGAGTAGGTACCATGTGCTTCTTGTACAATTACATCTAGTTTGTGTACAACAGGAGTACTCTGAAACTGTTGTCGTTGTCGCACTGCTGAAGGAGAAAGATCAGTTGATTGTAGGAAAGTGGGAAAAATGAAATAGTCTTAATATTAGAGACTATTTATTTAATTGTTGTCATCTTTTAATCTTTTTATTATCTTGTAGATTTCCTGTGCTTTTTATGTGAACCGCCCAGAGTTCCCTTTGGGAAATTGGTGTGGTATATAAATATAAAAATAAATAAATAAATAAATAAATTTATTTACCGCCCGTCTTCCGGAGGAACTCCGGGCGGTTAACAACACAAACCAGCAACACGAACAAATACAGCAATATAACAAAGCAAAACATGGAAATATATAAAATACATAAATATATAAAACTGTACAGTTAATAATGAAACAAAATTAAAATAAAAGTTAAAAATAGATACTCAGCAAGATGGTGAAAAACAAAAACAAACAGACATTAAAGGTCACCAAATGCCTCATGAAAAAGCCAGGTCTTCAAAGCTTTTTTAAAGGCAGGCAGGGACTGTGCTAGGCGCAACTCATTCGGGAGATGGTTCCAAAGCAAGGGGCCAGCCACAGAGAAGGCTCGGTTGTGGGTAACTGCTTTCCTAGCCTCCCTGGGCATGGCCACCTGAAGTGAGAGCGCCTGCGAAATTCTAGTAGGACGGGCCTCAGTTGATCTCTGGAAAATACGCTCTGCCAGGTATTCAGGTCCCAAGCCGTAGAGGGTTTTATAAATTAAAACCAAGACCTTGAATCTTATTTGGGACGCAGTGGGCAACCAGTGCAAGCAAGCTAGAACTGGGGTGATGAGGTCATATCTACGTGCACCCACCACCAGTCTGGCCGCAGCATTTTGTACCCGTTGGAGTCTCCGAATAAGAGTCAAGGGCAACCCCACGTAGAGAGCGTTGCAATAATCTATCCTCGAGATTACAAGCGCCTGCACAACTGTTCTCAGGGACTCCTCATCCAGATATGGATGAATCTGGGCAATCTGTTGAAGATGGAAAAAGGCAATCCTGGAAACGGCAGCCACCTGGGCCTCCATGCATAGCGCCGGATCCAGGACCACACCCAGATTCCTGACTTTATCCGCCAGCAGGAGGGTAGTACCCTCCAAACTGGAGATAGGGCCACCGTATCCGGAGGAGGAAGCCCCGAAGAACATAACCTTGGTCTTCTCCAGGTTGAGTTTGAGTCTGTTGGTCCTGGTCCATTCCTTGACCACGTCCAGGCACAAGTCAAGGGTCCCCACCGGCTCCACTGCAGAGGTGGAAAAGGAGAGATAGAGCTGCATGAGTAGATAGTAATTATTCAGTACTGTACAGTGGTATCCAAAGTTTTACTTTAATCTCCTTTAGATATGATGGTATCCTGCTTTGCTGTAAAGAGGTACCCACCACTCTCTTTATGCACTTGACCAATCTCGCCTTGACTGCTTTTATAAGCAAGAAAGGCCAAGGATCTGGCACCCATGTGGTGGTTCTCACCTCAATAAGCTTTCAGTCCATGTGCTCATTTCAAAATATTTAAAACTTTACATTTATTCTGATGCAGGGAGTTCTTGAGTGTAAGGGGAAGAGGGAGGCTTTTGTCTGCTTTCATTGCTGTCTCACTTCCTCTGATCTGTTTCCTCTTTCTCTTGTCTGCACAGTGAGACAGTCCCAGAGAAAGCACATTCACGCTGCTCATCAGATCATCCATGGGAACACAGAGGTGGCAGTAGAGCAGCAGATGTTGAGTATGGAGTTTCCTCAGATTGAATTTCCATTTCCAGGCGATGCCTTGCTTCCACCAGCAGATGCAAAGCAAGCTGCTTCGGATGTACAGGATACCACTGCTGTAGAGGATCAAAGCCAGCCTGAGATACCAGTGGAAGGAAATGATGGTCCTGAACCTTCTAGGCCTCCAAATAGTGTAGATGCAGAAGAGAAATAAGGTGTGCTGTATTCTCTCTTATTCAGTAGCTATTTGTTGCCTAAGTAATATGAGTACTTATTATCAGAAACACTGAGAAACCCTACAGCTATTTTAACCTTTGAGTAGTAGTGGATTTGACTATATATTGGCTTCTCTAAAAATAGAAAGTGGCAAACAGCAAAGGTGCACTCAGAACAGTTTTTAAATGTGTGTCTGGCTTCATGTGTAACAATGACTAAGCATCCAGGAGAGTGCAGAATCCATCATGTTAGAGAGGGTGAAAGTTATGATCACCTGCAATGTTGTTTCTATGACCTTTTCATCAAGCATATTTGAGAGAACTCAGCAAGCATAATCATTGCAGTTGTAGTCAAACTGCTACTAATGGTCTATAGCTCATCACTACTGCACAGCAATGGAGCTGCCTTCAAGCCCCACAAGTTACTGCCTCAGTTCTTCCAAGTTTTCCTGTCTTTACTGCTTCTATCATGGTCATTCAATAAGCGTTCAGAGTATGTCGTCTCTTGTCTCAGCCATGGTACAGCGATAAACATTATCCTCCTTGATATCTCTGCTAAACTTTGCTGTGTTTGTTTGTTTGTTTAGAATATTTTTACCCTGCCTTTTTCCTTGGAAAAGGACCCAATGTGGCTTACAATAATGAGGGACAATATACAGCTCAGAACATTTAAGATGCTGTACTACCAATAACAGTTCTAGTTCATCTGTTCTGTCATTTGGCCATCTATATACAGTATTTTTCCATCTATAAGACTATATTTTTATCTTTTAAAAATTGCTTTAAAATTGAAGGTTGTCTTCTACACGGAAATAAGCCGAGGAGAGAACCACATGGTTGCAAAACTAATTTTGGGTTGAAAAAATACATGGGGTTGTCTTATAGATGAAAAAATACAGGTACTTAATCTCTCGAATCTGCTTGCAGTCTTGCCAACTTTACCATCAACCGCATTTCCTTATACACCAATTACCAGTTCTGGTTCTTTTGTGATGCTGAAGTGGAATGGGGACTTTTAACTCAATCATCCCAGAGTTCATACAATGGGGTCATACTACAGGAAATAAAACAAAAAAAATATTCCTGTTAGAGCAGTATGAGAGTGGAACTAATGACCTCCATTGGCGGTGAGTGCTCTGATGCTGGAGGCATTCCAGAGAAAATTGGACAACTATGTGACAGATATGCTTTGATTTTCATTGAGTCGAGTTTGGACTCAGTGGCCTTATAGGCCTCTTCCAGGTCAGTTATTCTATGGCTGATTATCACTTTGCAGCTATGCTTTCTCCAACACTAGATTCCACTGACACCTTTCTGCAAGAATGGAAGGAAGGGTGATATTGCAGAATTCTCTATGGAGATCAGTTGTGCCCCTGTGATGATAAAACAGTTGAATCTTAAGCCCATTTCTTTTCTGAATGAAGCCCCCACAGAGAGGAGAGTAACAGACTTCATCCTGTTATGAGGAAATGGCCCAGAAGGCCATTCACGTGATATTGGTAGTACATTTTCACTGGTCCAAATTGATGACTCATAGAGTCTATGGCTAAGTTCACTTCTTTTGTTGCACCATTTCAACACCATCCTCATTTTAAGTCACTTTATTTGAAATGTGTAAATTTTAAAAGAATATGGCAGAAATCTAGTAGTTTTGTTGTGTGTCTGATTTGGTTTGCACCTGACAAGTCCTAGAAGGGGCACATCAGTTGCCACCTAAAAGTAACCGAACAACATCTACTGTTTGCCTTTGATACACAGTACAAAGCAACGAAGAGTTGGACACGACTGAACGACTGAACAACAACAACAAAGCAACAGAATATCAGCCCATATTTTTTCTGGTCATATTATTGCAGTATTTCAAATTGGGTTGTGAGTCGTGACTGCAGAATAATAAAGTAATTATTATTTGTAAGGTGAAAATGACTAACCATGAATTGCATTTAAATAGTGGCTGCTCTAATCTTTTTTCCCCTTCTAAAAAAAGATGACTGGTTTGTTACAATTAGTTGGAGGCATCTATTTCTACTTTCACATTGGCAAGCTTTGTGTATGAGCACTGCAATCTTGATTCCTCAAAATTACAGCTGGTTTTCAACTCTATGGCTTTGCCCACAACTACTGCAGCAGTTGTTCCCTTTCTGCAGTGGGGGTCCCCCCTCTGCACCCGCCTGTTCCAAGGCATGCCCTTCACTGCATCTAAAGCTGTCCTGAAGGAATGTGGACACTGGGAGGAACATGGCAGCTCATCAGTTTTTTGGAGCCATTCACAGTATTCCAAGTTTTCATAGCACTCCCAATAGGGACTGCAATCCAAATTGCTCCAGACTCCATCACTGTTTTTACATCAGCAAACATGGGAGGACAAGATCACCAATGTTACTTTATTCTAGGCAGGTTGCTTACGTGTAACATTTGTCTTTCAGATGATGATCTCTGCATTCACATGATCGGCCCAGTACCCATGGTTGAGTGGTGCTCTGTTGTTATACTGTTCATATTTTTAATTGAGAGACAGCCCATTGGTATCTGGGAGTTGAGTCATGGCTACTGGACTTCTTTTTTGAGAGATAGAAA
>JAHTLZ010000198.1:8983007-8997705 GCA_023846285.1 Phrynocephalus versicolor | reverse complement strand
ACAACCACACAATCTTCTACCTATTCACCAGTGGTAACTTTGCCCATCTGACAATTTTTCAGAATTCTCTTTGAAAATATTTAAAATTATTACTGGATAAACTTAGAGTCCCAACCACCTTATTTTTTAATACTTAAATGTCTCCAAGGAAATCCAGAACCTGGGCTCAAGCACATTTTCCTTCCCAACTGGGCCATGATAAAGTGTGGGTGCAAACAACTGCATAGTTTGCTGGCGACTTAGAGCAAAAGAGACACTGCATCCCACAACAGTAGCGTGAGGTGTATGGCGTCTTGAAGCATAAATCACCCCACTATACTGTAAGCAAGCACCATTTGTGATAACAGTATATACTGATTGCAGGGCATGGCTGTTAAGGCGCTAGCATCCATTTCCAATTTCAACACGATTACTTCAAGCATGATTAGAACAAAATTACTTCCAACCTTTCAATCTGTCAAGTTTGAAAAGGCAGTTGATCTGCAGTTTCTTCAATTTAACACCTAGATGTCTTAACTTAACCAAACCAAACCAGATCACCCCATTATTACTTTACCTGGTTGATTTTCTTTCCACACATTCAGAACAGCCTGGCCTGTTGACCAATACCAGATACAGATTTTTTGCTGTGTCTATGTCTTCATTAACGATATCTCAGGTGTCTAGCTATTGTCTTTTGGACTTTTCTCTTCTCATAGGATTTCTTTTCCAGTTTATGGCTCTCGTAACAAAAAAGATCAGCTTCCAAGGCTAGGTTTGCTAAGTACTGAGAACCTATATGATGTTGCAGTGTAAAATGACCCAGTAGTAATTAGCAGCATTGAGCAGATCTCAGATAACCTCACTTTTCCTTGTAAAATGTTGTTGTGCAGATGAAATTGGCGGCGGGGGTGGGGGTCAGCTGTGCTGTCTTTAGCTCCCTCTAGGGTAGGGAAATAAATGGATAAAATCAACATCCAAAAAGTTTTGTTCTGCTTTGCCCTATTCAAGTCTCACAAGTATTTTGTATGATAAACAGGATTCTCCTTTATAATATGGTGGAGCTTTTAAAAAAATCAGAGCAATAATCACTTACACCTAGCATCATAAAATATCTGGATATCAGGAAAGAAAAATCATAACTGTTACAGCAATCGGACTAATTACCGCAGAAGGTAGTGAGCTGAAGGTCTTCAAATGAAAACTGGACAACCATTGGTCAAATCTGATTTGACCTGAATTCCTGCATTGAGCAAGGGGTTGGACTAGATGGCCTTACAGGCCCCTTCCAATTCAATCATTCATTGTTACAATGAAGATTCTGTAGTAACAGATTTGATAAGTTGTTGTCTTGAAAGGAACTTTTCTTTTGTGCAGACAGCATATTTAATGCGACTATCTAGGACTAAAGTCCATTTTCAGAGCTAGTAATATGGCAATTTGTTGAAGGAACAGTTCCACAGGACACGGTAATGATTTAATCCTTATGTCCCCAACAAAGAAAATTTCTTAGGAGCTCAAGCAAAACCATGATTTATACAAATGCCTGCATACATTCTGGAGCTGAGTGATATCATTTGGAGGGTCATTATCATAGTGCAGTGGTGGCGAACCACCAGTGCTCCAGATGTTTTGGACCACAACGCCCACAGTGCTTTATCATTGTCAATTTAGGTTCAGAATTCTGGGAGTTGTGGTCCAAACATCTGGAGTGCCAAAGATTCACCACCACTGTCATAGTGTAAAGGTTCTTTCCTTCCTTTCATGGAATCAAAAGTTTTGGTGGAAGGCAGAAATGACTATGGCCAAGATCTGTTGCATGGATGAGACAATAAAAGAAAAGGAGAGCAAATAGAAAATAGTTTGGAGAATGTAGAGGACATAAAAAGATTTTGAAATAAAGACCACACACTGTAATTTTAAATTTCATGTCCAGGCTAACCTATTTTTATTCAATGCAAATTACAGTACCAGTTAACTATTTCTGAACCAAGTCACACAGAACAAAATGTATTTACAGAGGAGCCGAAGGGAGGAAATAAAATAATAAAACATTAAGCATACTTTCCACAAAAAGTTTATATTTAAAATGAAAATGTAATCAGTCACAGAGGCATTCAAGTAGTAATAAATGTTATACATGTTTTGTTTCTTGTTTGAATCAAGACAACTCTGCATGTGTATGCAACAGTTTGTATACAACCCACAGTCCATTATATATATTTTTAGATTTCTGCTTTTAAGATGGAAGTGATTGCGCTAATTTGTGTACAAGCCCAAGTGATCTACCAGCAACATAGTAACAAACGCAAATTTTACAGGCAAGCATATTGTTTATATATATAAAAAGCTGTTTATATATATAAACATTTTCCCCAGAAAACGAAGAACAAACAACACAATGGAGGAAGATACGTATCTCAAGCTAACTCTTTAGGTACTCATTTTAATATGCCGTTTCATTTTGCTTATATTGTCTTGTCACAGAATGAAGCAAGAAATTAGCTCCTCTAGAGTTCCTGAGAACTCTAAGGTGCTCTGATGCATCTGGAAAATGTAGGTCCTGGGCTAGATACTGAACTGTGCTTTTCATTACTGGCTTTGACCTAGTGACTGAGATTTCTAAATGAGAAGAGTTCATTGATAATATTTCTTAAGAAGCATTACTAATCTGGAAACATTTCAAATTATCACTAATTACAGACATCCACCATTACTTGGCTTATTAATAAGAGGAAATATGTTCAAGTTTTAGCTAGATGACTTTAGAGCAATCTATGTTGAAAACCTTTTTTTTTTGTTTTGCTTAAATGAAGGTCTTTCAAAATGCAGGTAACTGGTGTCTTGACTGATTCTCAGTCTGGGACACAGATAACATCGTTAGTGCCACCTCAGGGACATACATGCACCATGGCCATTTGCAGACAAAGGATAGATCAAGAGACCATGTTGTACTTCATTTATAAACAAGCCACACAAAATAAAAATGCCGAGTGGACTGTCAGAAACAAAATGGTATCACTGACCTTCGTGTCACCAGAAAAAGTGCAGCCTCTGCCTTACTGGAATGAACACAAGATGGTTACAAGGAAAGGAAAGGAAAGGAAAGGAAAGGAAAGGAAAGGAAAGGAAAGGAAAGGAAAGAGAACAGCAACCTTTGGCTTGATTAAAAAGTTCAGCATTTTGCCATTGAAGAAAATCTCATGTGGAACACTTACAAGGTCAAACATACAAGGAAACACATTTTGAAAGCAAGGCTTCTCTGTGTTGGGCACAAGAAATTAAGGTCAAATTCAAAATGACTTTCTTAGGAAAATAAAACTTAGGGTTGTGGTGGTGGTGGGGAGGAGGAGGGTGTGTGATCATTTGTATCTATGCACTCCCAACAGCTCCAATTCATGTCTAGCTGAGAACACTTGCAAGGCTTCTAGCTCTGTAAGGTACAGAACGTTTGTGTGTGATCGATCCCAGTTTCTCCCCAACCCACCCATCCGTTACAACTTCTTTATCAAGCCTGATTTCGCCTCCACAGGAACAAAGAGACCCAACCAAAGCATCCAGCTGTCCTCTTTGAGAACCGTTGAAAAAAATGCACTGGGAAAAGACGAGCAAAATGTAAAGCTGCCACGTAGTTGGCAAGATGGCAAATAGAAAATGAAACCGGTCACTGCTTTTTGGAGGGACGAGGGAAACGTTTAAACATCTGCAACAAAGCTATGGTTTGAAATGAAAAGAGTTATGGTGCACTGCCTTTTAATTATGCTACTGACCATAAAATCACTGAAAAGAAGAGAAGCAAAGATATTTCCGTGTGTGAGACATAGCTGTTACAAAACAAACAGGAAAAAGAAAGGAAGAAAAGAAAAATAAAGAAAAATAAAATAAAAATTTAAAAACCATGGAAGCAAAGGCACTCCAAACTATATTGATATACTATACATCACTAGGGTTATTGTTACAATAATACAGGCCGGTTATCTACTGTACAGAGTTAGAACTATATGGCTTTAAAAAGCTCGCCTACATTTTGTCTGATTATTAAAACAAAATTAACTGCCCTGAATGGTAACTTTTTGCTCATCAATAGCAGTTCCTGTGTCCACATTATTTACATACAAAGCAATAAAACTCAAAAATTTAAGAACGAATGTACAAACTTGAATTTGGTGAGGAGCTTTTGTCAGCTTATTTACAAAAATGGTACTGAACACTTGGATCTAGATTTGTATAAAATTTTGCTTGCAAGTCCACCATGATCCTTGAGAAAATAAAACCAACAGGATCCCCCTTTTTTATACACACATGCACGCACACGCATACAAATAATTATTTCTTTTAAAAGAATTAAAGCGTTTAATTCTTCTGTCCTGCTAGCTTTAAGCTATCAAAAAGGGGATATGCAAATCCTAGGGTGCCACTTTATCTTGTCCCCTCAGACTGTCCTGCTATCAAGGAAGCAAAACAAACTCTCCCTGTCCCTGGTCTGCTTTTTCAGGTGTCTCCCGAGCAAAGATCACGGTGGTCCTATCTCAAAACACAAGAGGGCACTTAGTCGCCCATTTCAATGCAAACAGAACCGCTTCCACGCCTCTTTTTCGCCACCAGTGGTTTTGCAACAAAAATCAGAACAAAGAATGGTTTAAAGAGTCCTGCCTCTTAAAACTCTCTTTTACGTGAAACCTCTTCAGAGTCGTCTGGTCTTTGAGGCAAATGAACACTTCCTCTTTAACCGCTACCCCTTGAACTGGACCGGCCTGGCTTTCCCCCTGCCCCCCCCAAAAAAAACCGCCTGAGGAAAGGCATATCAGAACTAGGGTGAGGTCTGGAAGCCAGGTTGTCCTCAAGTGACAGCCTCTGCCCTCCTCCTCCTCCTGCTGGCTCTTCTCGGGTCACATCAGTTCCAGCACATTGGCCGACAAAATAAAAACCCCACGAGCAGCAGGATGACTAA
Source organism: Phrynocephalus versicolor (assembly GCA_023846285.1). Classification (NCBI taxonomy): domain Eukaryota; kingdom Metazoa; phylum Chordata; class Lepidosauria; order Squamata; family Agamidae; genus Phrynocephalus; species Phrynocephalus versicolor. Next base: position 8,992,775 of record JAHTLZ010000198.1, on the reverse strand, counting down.
GGCTCATCTGATGAATGTAAGGCTAGAGAGGCCCGTCTGTCAAATCTTATTTCCATCTCCCTGCAACTACAATGGCATCCCTTCTCACTGCCTCGCGGGGACTTTTCAAGGAGTATTGCTTTCACTTCAAAAACAGAGACACTCTTGACCGCTACAGAATAACCCAGAACATGGACACCAGAAACAGGCATTTCTGCTTCAGTCAGACCAATTACAGATTAAAAATAATAAAAAGCAGCACTGTATCTATGTATATATTTATATTATATATATATATATATATTTATATATGTATGTATATGTATATGTGCATATATACACACACACTTAGCTTTCTATCAGTCAGCAGGAACTAGTAAACTGATCTATCTACCTATTAATATTCTACCATTGTGATAACAGCAACTGCTGAAAATCAATAAATAAAGATTAGAAAATAAGAACTCGAAAATGGTGACGTTAATTACAAATTCTAGATTTGCATTCAAAATTACCTGTAAAATAATGTATCAATTTGAAACCTCTAATTCCCATTGAGATCTTATGTCCATTCACATTATAGCAGCTGGCCTTCTTTTCCCATTATCATCTTCAAGCAAGAAGCCAGTTCCGAGTTTAAAAAAGGGTGGGGCAGGATGCAGAAGTGCCTTGACGCTGGCCTCCGATCCAGTTTCTACACCTGGAGATGACATACATTCTCCTCCACTTATTGGAAGAATGCAAATGATTGGCCATGGCCTCTTTTTGTGCTTTACAGATCTTTTCATGTTCAGCTCCAGCAAGTGTAGGGTAGAGGAACGAGCATCTCACTCAAGAAAACCGTCTGTGTGTGTATATATAGCATACCTATCTGCAAAGCCTTTCCACGTGAAAACGAAAATTTAAAACCAAGATCTGCCCCTTCCTCTTCCAAGCTTTATTCCCACCGTAAGTCACTCTCCCTTTGCCCACAGCACCCTCGGGCAATGCAGCAATATTTTAGCACTTCACCCTGCCTTTCCTCTCCACCCAAAATCCCCAGCCTATGATATTCAAGGTGAGCAACTCCTGCTAAGCTCCTGACCAAATTCAAGTTGTGCACTACACCAAAAGTTGAAACTTCACTTAAAAATACGAGGCTTAAAAAAAGGAGCTTCAGCAGATTAAGGGTTTTCTTTCATTTGCTTTTTGGCGGGCATGATATAGGTTCCTGATTCTGAAGTAGAGAACAATAGTTTTTGAAATGCCAGGATTGTCACGGGAAGAGACATGGGTGTGTTTGATTGCTCCACTTCCCCTCCTCCCACCCCACCTCCTCCCCTGCCCAAAGAGCCTGCAGAGTGAGCAAACAATGAAACTGGCTTGTATCTCTATTTTACAAGGTTAAATAAGAACAACAGTAATAAAAAAATTGAACACTATAATGAACAGTTTTTCCCCCTCTTTACATTTTCTTTCCAAATGTGACCAGTGTTGCTGAGCGAGGCTCAAATTTACTGGCGATTGTTCCTGTACAGGCTACTGCTCGTGACCACTTCAGGTGGAGTTGGAGGCTGACGCTGAAGCTACATTGTTGGTCTGAACGCGATCTCCGGCATTAGCATCTGTAAACATCACAAAACAAAACAGACCCACAGGTTACAGACTGAAAATGTACCTCTCTCTGGAAAAATCTCAAAGGGGGGGGGGATCTGGGAATTATCTAATAGGTAGATGGAAATTCTGCTCCTCTGGCGAAGAGCCCTGCTTGGTACCAGAATATCTAGTTCAGACTATATGCTGCATTCACAGCTGAACCTGTCCCACGTGTCATGGCTACTGGGAGTTCAATGAGAACCTCTGAGAGTAAGCATGAGTTCAGCTCAAATGATTGGTGCAATGCCAGCCAGCACCAGCACATGTGTCGTAGAGCATTCCATCTAAATAGGTCTAAAGTAATTTCATGGCTGCTATTCCTTGCCGCTTTATTCTTTCCCTTTTTACCCCTTCCAGTACTTTTTGGAGTAACCTTCAGCACAAAGAAACATATCGCTGTACAACTGCAATGACTTACATTCAACCACTGGTCTCCTCCTTTCTTTTATCATCCTGCTGTTCAAATCTGGGGTGTCCGGTAAGCTCTTTAGGACTGGCTGCCTTTTCCCTTCAATTTCACTATGTGCAGACGGAGTCATGACAGGGACTCAATGACTCAACTCAGGGGGAGGGGGAAATAAATGGGCAGCAACAGCAAGCAACGAGGAGCCCAGTCCTGCTGCAACAGGGCAAGGGGAAATAAAAAGGGAGAACCCACCCCAAAGAGCAGTGCCCAAAGGAAAATGGGGAAGGGATGATGGTGATAGGGCAGGGATGGCGAACCTATGGAACGCGTGCCCAAGGTGGCACTCAGAGCCCTTTCTGAGGGCACCTGACATCGCCCCTTCATAGCCACCTGTATACACGTTAAACTACTGTATTGGCACTTTGCAAAAATATTAGTGGGTTTTGAACTGCAGTTTGGGCACTCGGTCTCTAAAAGGTTCGCCATCACTGTGATAGGGTGACATGCCCAGAAACACCTTTTTTTGTGCAACAGGCAGAAAGTGAATCCTTGGAGGCACAGACAGGGAACAAGGGAAATTGTGACATGCCTAAATGGTCTCCTCAAGGCAGAGATAACGAGTGAGAAAGTCCAGTTTGTAAAAGCTCACTTTGCAAAATACTGATGGCAGTAAAATCCAAGTGTGGTAAAGCAATCTAAAAAACATTCCTCTAAACATAGAGAATAGCATGTAACATGCAAGGGAAAGGTGCTAGATACCCAATGCAGTCTAGCAGAGAGAGTGATGGAGTAAGACTCAGGAGGCCTGGGGTCAAATCCTCTCAGCCATGGAAACTCATTGGGAGCGTAGAACTGGTAAAACCACTCCTCAAGTACCTCACATACCTTGAAAGCCCTTATTAAGTTTACTATAAATTGGTTATGATGTTATGCACATAACATAACAAAGATGAGAGCCTGTGAGCGTCCATATATTGTTTGATTCAAACGACCATTGTTCCCAACCACTTTGTCATGCTGCCTGGTGGCTCATTGTTATTTGAAAGACTCCTGACTTTGATAAAGAATGGTAGACAACAGGTCAGAAAGTCCTGATTTTATATATACTGTATGCATGAGCAATTAATCTAAGCACCTCCGATCTTGCCTGATTTCGGAAGCTAAGCAGGGTCGGCCCTGGTTAGTATTTGGATGGGAGACCACCAGGGAATACCAGGTGCTGTAGGTGCCTGGAGTAGGAACTGGCAAGCCACTCCAGTATTCCTTGCCAAGAAAACTCCATGGACATGGGGTCACGAAGAGTTCGTCACGACTGTAACAACACAACACACATGGGCAATTAATACCTAGTACTATATAGGATTTCAGATAATAGCGAGTAGCTGAATGAAAAGTGAAGAGCACTGCAAATAAAACTGCTGATACTGCAATGCCTTTCATATAAGCCAACACTTTTGTTACATGTAGAATCCTGTTACAATTCTGGTTATTCAATTATCTGGATCACTTGTTCCTAGGAAATGTCATCAATATGCTGGTAACACTCAGGTGTTAGGCTCTGTAGAAAAGTGGCCATGGAAGGCTTGGTTGAAGAAAGGATTCCTGTCACTTCCCACCAGAAGAGATGTTGGCTGCTGGTGGTGGTGGTGGTGGAAGTGGTGGTGGCAGCGGCAGCAATAAATGACTTCTGGAGGGGACAGAGGCAAGAGCTCATAAACCTAACTGGATGGCTTGGAGGTATGCTGTCACCTTGGTACAATGAACCGGATGTGAGAACAAAGCTTGTTGAAGCTCATCAAGACCGCTATTCTTTCCTTACTATCCATGCAGGAACAAATGATCCTGCTGGGTACAACCTTCCATGTACTACAAGGAAGAGGCAGGACTGTCCTTTCCCCCTTTACTCCTTCCTGTTGAAGGATGTGATCCAGGGACAGAGACAAGAATGAGTAAGTGGCCCCATAGTGGCATCACGTCAAGTGTTGTCTGAGTTTCCCTGAGTGAGAAATCTTATACACCTCACAAGGATTAGGAGAAATGATTCTGCTAGGAGGGGCCAAGACCGCCTTCTGCTGATTTCTTATGGAAAGGGAGAGAATATTCCAGAGAACACAAGATATCAAATGATGGGAACAAGGGTTTCAATGATGCTCCAGAAGCTGGAAGGAAAATGGGAAGAGATAATTGAGAAAGAAGGTGGAGGAAACAACACATGGCTTCTGATGTCTCCATGACAATGCACACAGCAGGGAGAGCACACAAGATGAGCTTGAAATCTTAAGGCAGAAAAGCAAACATATAGGCAAGAATGAAACCATGTGAACTAGAACTCAGGATGCAAGAAAATGTACTAGCGCAAAGGATACCTTAATATGTAGTCATGTGGGCTAAAAAGAATAGACCAGGCATGTCCAAACTTCGGCCCTCCTGATGTTTTGGACCACAAGTCCCAGAATTCTAAGCTTAGACTGCCAACGGTAAAGGATTGTGGGAGTTGTGGTCCAAAACATCTGGAGGGCCAAAGTTTGGACATGCCTGGAATAGACAAAGCCTACAGCAGGGACAGCACTATGTGCGGAGTATGTATATACTTGGAAGGAGATTCATTTGAAGCCTGGAAGGCTGAGGTAGAGCACACCGTCCCTTGCAAGCAAAGGACAGGAAAACAACAACACTACCTTCTGTTAGACAAAGTCTTCAACAGAAGACTTTGGGGATACTCTTCGAAATCAAATTACCATCCATTTTTGACCTGTTAACAAGCTTAGAACCATATGCATTTTGAACCTGGACTGTTTAAATGAGAAGTGGACACCATATGGCCCTGCATGTTGGGATAAAACTCCCATTACACCTCACCAATGATTATGCTGGCTAGCGTCGTTGAGCACTGTCGTCTGACAATGTTTTTAAAAAACAGGAAAGGTTTCCCCTTGCAAGAAAGGAAGTGGGGAAAGGGAAACATCCTAGTCTTAGGCTTCTTCTCAGTGATAAAGCATAGATTAGTCTTACATGGAAACAGGCTCAGGATACAGGAATTACAAACGAGCCCAGAACAATTCATTCCCCACTGCAAAAGTTCTACACTCAGAATCATCAAAACAAAATAAACAACACCTGCCTCTCATATACGAAAGCCTGTAGATGTGTGTGGATGGATATTTTGTAAAACAATCACAAAACAGTGTTTGAACCTTAAGAGGGACCTGTTACTTGATTTCCAAGTGAACACTAAAATAATGGGTTTTGAGAGTAATGTACCAAGACACATAGATGCCAAATCTTGTTAAAATCTGGCTTTTCCAAGGACTATGGGTGAAAAGATATTTCAGATCAAGTTGCTACCTTTCCCCCTTACCTAACCTTTGACTGAAGCTTATTTCAAAGTCTCTGTGTATGTGGTTAGCTCCCTAACTGTAAAGATTCAGACTACTGTGAACTGCAGAACAGATCATCCAACTAGTTATTTTTGTGGCAAATTCCAACCTGTCTGGAAAATAAAATAATAATAATAATAATAATAATAATAATAATAATAATAATAATAATAATAATAATAATGGGATTGTTTCTTATCAATGTGTAAGTCACCCCAGAGGTGGGACGTGGCGTGTAAGGGTTTATTTTACAGAATATGGGGTACATTTCATGTGAGATGAGAAGCAAGAAGCCTGAATGGGCTGGTGTTCTGTCTCCTCACACCTCTGGAAAGGGTGGAGGGGTCAGGCAAGGAACGAGCTCTGTCAGTCCTTCAGGATGAAACCCTATTCGATGCCAACAGGGCCTACCATGATCTGCCAGCCTAGATCCACTTCCTCTCCCAACTTGCTGCTGCAGAATTAGGTTATTTCAGAATATTTAGAATTTATCAGCAAGAACTAACCCTTTACTCCGATATTTTACCATTTGTCTTTCGAACTATTATTAAGCCATAAGAGGCTCTATCCTGTTACCCCTTGGCTAATTCAATTTCTGAGCAATCTTATCTCCCTTTAATATGAGCTTCAAGTCCCCAACTTTCCCCCATACTCTGGTATTGTCAATACTTCTATGCATAGGCATAAACACAGAGGATTGTTTAAAATTTTGTATTTTATTTCCTTTTTTTAAAAAAAATCACACATACCTGCCGTGTGGGATGATGCCCTGGGAGCCTATTTAAGACTTCCGTTTTGCAACAAAATCAAGATACATCCAGAGGCTGGTGCAATTATGGTGACTTGGTATTTGGATTAATCAGTCAAAGAACGGTTGCCATTAATTGTAAAATAATGTTTCTATAAGACTACAACCAGGCTTTCGAGCACATGCAAAATGAATTAAAGCATGTTAATTTATGTTCCAGATCTGCAGATGACATGCCAACATCTCTACATGAGAAACATGCATTCTTCCACACGTGTGAACTAGTGTGCCTTGAATGTTTCATCAACTTTACGTTAGAAATTTAAAGAGTCTGTCTCAGATGAACGAACTGTTTTGCTAATAGGACTGAAAAGCTTGTTGTAATATAAAAGTGATTCATGAAATGAACACACACACACACAGAGAGAGAGAGAGAGAGAGAGAGAGAGAGAGAGAGATTGTCTCACCTGAGGCTGCTGGGGCGTTTGTAGGGGTTGAAGCAGCAGCTTGATTCCGAGCATGAGCAGGTATGAGTGTTGAAGCCAGAGATGGATTACTTGACAGTTCTAGAAGACAAATAAGAAGAGTAATTACCGGCTATGACAGTTGGTTCAGCAGATCTCTTATATGGGTATTTCAGAGAGTAATAATGTCTGTCTGTTGCAGACAAATAATACATAAGCAAAAAGCAAAGCAAAGCAAAGCGTTCTGCTTATATACCGCCCCGTACCACTTCAAGTAGTCTCTGGGCGGTTTACAATTTTAATTACAGTGTGCAGGCTACACATTGCCCCCCCCCCAGCAAGCTGGGTACTGTCACTTTTAAGCTTCTTGTAACATGAAGTTTCACGGCCACTGAGTCCACTTCCCCACATCCTGCTGAGGTTACCGTGCACTATTTCTGCCTTTGTACAGTATCTTTCGAGGAGAGCTGTGATAGGTCAGGACAAGAGTCTCTGAACCTTACTTTGCCCCAACAGCAGTCTTTACATCTATGGAGGCATGCCCACTAGGGAAGTTACTTTGTCCAAGGAACGTTCTGCCCAAGCGGCAAGGGAGGAGACCATATGATGGGAGGGGAGCCGCTGGCTAGCAGGGAGACCGAAGAGAATACAGGAGGAGAGCATATTGTCAGTTAAAGCGGGCAGCTGAGAAACAATGAAATTTCGGAGTAAAACAAGAAAATGAAGTTTTTAACGCTATTTATCCTGTTGAAAAAAGTGCCTATTTTGCTTCCCGAGAATCAGATTAGCCATGGTAACATTTATCACATTGTGTTGGGGCAACACCAGTCCTGGGGTGCAGGAGGCCCCAAACAGGCCCACACAGCTTGCTCCAGGAGCCCTTGAGTTCATTGACTGCGATCTCGCGATAAACTGGGACTGCAGTATATGAACTGCAATATACCTGGGGGATAATTGTACCATAATTCTTGCTGGTGTAATCTTAATACAGTGGAACCCTGATTTACAAGATTATTCTGTTCTGAGTGGATGCTCGTAGGTCAATTATCTCGTAAGTCGGGGAGCGGTTTCCCATAGGAATGCATTGAAAGTCAAACCATTCCAAAGGGATGGATTTCAATGCACCCCTATGGGAAACCGCTTTAAACAACCCATGGCTTCCCCCTCCCACTGGGCATGTTGAGGGGAGAAGCGGTGGGGGGGAATTCCCACCCCATCCCAGTGCTGATCAGGAGGCGTGCAGGCCTTGGGGGGGGGGGAGTTTAATAACCCCTGGGCTTTTAAAACTTTTTTCTATCTAGAGCTGATCGGCGCTGGCATGGGGGGGGAAACTTTTTAAGCCCTGGGCTTTTCAAACTTTTTTCCCTTCCCCAAGCCCAGCACTTTCCCCCACCACAGCGCAGATCAGCTGGGACTGAGCTTGGGGGGGGGAGAGATCTGCACCTTCCCCACCCCAACACACCCCATTGCCTCAGTGGCTCCAAGACAGGGGTCCTCAACCTATGGCCCGTGGGCCGTATACGGCCCCCAGGGAGCCTGAATCCGGCCCCCGGGAGCAACAGCATACCCCCCCGCCCATGGGGGCCTTTGAAGTGTGGGAGATCTTTGCCTGCCGGCTGCTTGCCTGCCTGCCATTCACGGATCCTCCTGCTCCTCCTCCTCCTCCTGCCTCGATGGCGGCGGCGGCGGCTGGGGCTCGCCTGCTCCCTGCGCCGAGGGGTGGCCGTATAAGAGAGGCAGAGAAGCCAGCCAGCAAGGCGGGAGGAAGAGGAGGAGGAGGAGAGGTGGCGGCAGAGGCAGAGGCAGCGGCGGGCGGACAGAGGGACGGACGGACGGACACGCATTGGGGACGGGAGCTTGCGGAAGCCTCCTGCGCTGGATCGCGCCCATCCCCGATCGCAACCTACCCTTGATCTTCTTCTTCTTCTTCTCTCGCGCGCCATCCTCGGGGCGGGGGGGGGAAGGGTCACTGGGGGCCCCGCTCGCTGGCTGGCGCACTCTCTCCTGGCCAGCCGCGCCCCCCCTCTCTTTTCCGCCAAGCGCGCGCACGCCCTGCCTGCTTCCCTGCCTGCCGTACTACCTTCCTCCTCTCCCTCGCTCCTCTCTCTCTCTCTCTGTTTCCAGCAGAGTCGGTGGAGGGAGGGAGGGAGGGAGGGAAGGGAAGGGAAGGGAAGGGAAGTGCGGTGGCGGTTTAATGTGGTGTGGCGGCGAGCGTGTGTCAGGGACCTCGGGAGCTGCGGAAAGGGAGGCGGCGGCGTCCTCGCTCGGCGTGAGAGCCGCGAGGGTGCCTCTCCTCCCCATCCCCTTTCCCCTCAATTACGGGAGAGGCATTTCTGGGTCGCGCCCCCCTCTTTTTTGGGGGGGCTTCTTCCTTCGGGCATCCAAGGACGGCAAGTCGCCCCCCCTCCTCCTTCCTTCCTTCTCTTTCAGGCTTCTCTGTTCGTGGTCTTGTGTGGGGCGGAGGGAAACGGGGGGGAACCACCCCAAGCACGCTCTTTGGGCGGGGTGGGGCTCTCCCGTTTTAATTATTTATTAATTTTTAATATCGGCTTTGCATCCTTTCCTCCTCCTCCACCACCACCACCACCACCACCTCCCCGCTGTGTAAAGCTAACTGGGAGACCATCGGGCAGGGTAATAATAATAGGGAGGGGTAATTTATTACATCGTGAGGCGTGCAGGAATTGGAGAGAGAAGATTATGAGGGCTTTTTGTTTTGATGTCGTTCGCTCTTTATTGTTTTGCTGTAAATTCCCCCCTTGGCTGATACCCCCGTATACTTGTTCCATTAGCACTGTTTTCTAGTATTCGAGGGAGGGTTGGAGGCCTAATACACAGACCCTGATACACAGACTTCACGAAGAGGAGAACAAGAAAAAAGCGACCAGGTATTGGTGATGCCAAGTGCAGCCTTTTTGGGGGGCCTACTTCTAGGAGAGCAGAAACGCATGGGGAGTTTTTTTGTATTCAGTCTTCAGAATTTAAAATTCTTCATTTCCCACCTCATCTTCCTTTCTTGAAAGAAAAGGAAATACTAATATTTCACTCAAAGTATTTTAGACTTCAGGGTTGCAGTTAGACATTGGGTTAACCCATTGGGTTGTTGTTGTTGTTATTATTATTATTATTATTATTATTATTATTATTATTATTATTATT
>JAHTLZ010000198.1:8915137-8982997 GCA_023846285.1 Phrynocephalus versicolor | reverse complement strand
TTATTATTATTATTATTATTATTATTATTATTATTATTATTATTATTGCATTCTTTTTCCTGTTTTTTGTGCACTACAAATAAAATATGTTCAGTGTGCATAGGTATTTTTTCATATTTTTTTCAAAATCTAGTCCGGCCTCCAACAGTGTCTGAGGGACAGTGAACCGGCCCCCTGTTTAAAAAGGTTGAGGACCCCTGCTCCAAGACATTTAAAAAACCCTGTGCCTCCCCCCCCCATGGGGTGCGTTGGGGTGAGGTGTGGGTCCTTCTCCCCCAAGCCCCGCATGCCAGCTGATCGGTGCTGGGGTGGGGGGAAACTTTTCCCCACCCCAGCGCTGATCAGCTGGTGCGTAGGGCACTGCTTCTCCCATCCCCCTGGGGCATGGGGGAAAGGTGCTCTTTGTTAAAAATGTCTATAAGCAACTGAGCAACTGGGGGGGGGGGTTTGAGAGAAGTGCCACACAATATTTAAAATTAAATTTTACCCACCAAGGCAAATGCTTTACAATGACAAAGAGTCATTTTAAACGACCACCACTTCCACCCCCAAAGCGCCATTGTTACTCGGGGGAAACCCCATCTTAGTCGTAAGGCGGGGGAACCAGAACCCCAGACATAAGTCGGGATTCTCGGTTGTTGGGGTCGTCCTAAATCAAGGTACCACTGTATTTATAACCATACGAAGGTTTCAATTTTAGAATAACTTTTTAGATTAGTTTTATAGCTATATTTTTAAAACCCCTACTAATGTAATTATACTAAATAAATTTTATTAGTAGACTGTAATTTTTGTTTTATTTTATTAAAATTAACTGTCTCTTCTTAGCCTTATTATTGCTTGTAATTGTATTGCTTGTTATTCTAAACTACCCAGTGTGGCCTTTGAGCCAGATGTGCGGTATATAAATTAAATTAAATGAACGAACGAATGAATGAACAAACAAACAAATACTATTAGAAACACACTATAAATCTCATTACCTCATATATATTCCTTTATTTGCTTAAATATGCCTGTTTATTACAGGATGTGCTTAAGCAAAATATCTTTAGATAGCCTGACTGGTTCACATCTGAAAAATTTAAAATCATGCCCCTCTGTAGCTCACTCATCTTCCTCTTGTTTGTAATCTGGAAACTAAAAACAAGCTTTCTAGCTTTATCAGGTCCCAAATGATTTCTCAGTGTAGAATGTCTGGAAGTTGAGTCATGGCAACGGGACTTAACATAAGAACATAAGAACATAAGAAGAGCCATGCTGGATCAGGCCAAAGGCCCATCTAGTCCAGCTTCCTGTACCTCACAGCGGCCCCACCAGATGCATCTGGGAGCTCAGGATATCTGTCTACTGATACCACTCCCCTGCATCTGGCCCTTGAAGTATCCTGGTTTAAAGCCTAGAGATTACACATCTCCATCATGGTCTGTAACCTGTGATGGACTTTTCCTCCAGGAATCTGTCCAGTCCCCTTTTGAAGGCATCCAGGTCAGATGCCATCACCACATTGTGTGGCAGGGAATTCCATAGACTTAAAACACGCTGGGTGAAAAAATATTTTCTTTTGTCAGTTTTTACTCTCCCAGCCCTCAATTTGAGTGTATGTCCCCTAGTTCTGGTATTTTGGGAGAGGGAGAAGAGCTTCCCTCTATCCACTTTACTCATACCCTGCATTATTTTGTATGTCTCAATCATATCCCCCCTCAGGCGCCTTTTTTCCAGACTAAAGAGGCCCAAATGTTTTAGCCTTTCTTCATAAGGGAGGTGCCCCAGCCCACTAATCATTTTAGTCGCCCTCTTCTGCACCTTTTCCAGTTCCACTATGTCTTTCTTGAGATGTGGTGACCAGAATTGTACACAATACTCCAGGTGGGGCCTTACTATTGTTTTGTATAATGGCATTATAATGTTGGCTGTTTTATTTTCAATCCCCTTTTTGATAATCCCTAGCATGGAATTGGCCTTCTTCACCGCTGCCGCACATTGGGGAGACACCTTCATGGAGCTGTCCACTAACACACCAAGATCTCTTTCCTGATCCGTCACGGATAACTCACAGCCCATGAGTTGATAGATGAAGTTTGGATTTTTTGCCCCAATATGCATTACTTTACATTTGGTTACATTAAAACGCATTTGCCATTTCTCAGCCCACTCCCCCAGTTTAGAGAGATCCTTCTGGAGCTCTTCACAATCTTCTCTGGTTTTTACCACACGGAAAAGTTTTGTGTCATCTGCAAACTTGGCCACCTCACTGTTTATCCCTGTCTCCAGGTCATTTATGAACAGATTGAAAAGCACCGGTCCCAGGACAGAGCCCTGGGGCACACCGCTTTTCACTTCTCTCCATTGTGAAAATTTCCCATTGACACATACTCTTTGTTTCCGGGATCTCAACCAGTTCTCAATCCATAAGAGGACCTGCCCTCTTATCCCCTGACTGTGCAATTTTCTCAGCAGCCTTTGGTGAGGGACTGTGTCAAAAGCCTTTTGAAAATCCAGATAGACTATATCAACCGGTTCACCCAAATCCATGTGCCTGTTGACCTTTTCAAAAAATTCTAAGAGGTTTGTCAGACAAGATTTACCCTTACAGAAGCCATGCTGATTTTCTCTCAGCAAGGTTTGTTCTTTTATGTGTTTTAAGATTTTCTCTTGGATGAGGCTTTCCACCATCTTCCCTGGGACAGATGTAAGGCTAACCGGCCTGTAGTTTCCCGGGTCCCCCCTCCTTCCTTTTTTAAAAATTGGTGTGACATCTGCTATCCTCCAGTCCTCCGGCACTGTGGCCGTTTTAAGAGACAAGTTGCATATAACCGTTAAAAGATCTGCAATTTCATTTCTCAGTTCCCTAATAACCCTTGGGTGGATGCCATCTGGGCCCGGTGACTTGTCAATCCTCAATTTATCAATTAGTCCTAAAACCTCCTCTCTTTTAACCTGTATTTGATTTAATTCTTTAGTCAAGAGGGGCGGCTGAGGCAGCGGAATCCGCTCAAGGTCCTCTGTCGTGAAGACAGACGCAAAGAACTTATTCAATTTCTCTGCAATGTCCAAGTCTTCCTTAACATCCCCTTTTCCTCCCTCACCATCCAGAGGGCCAACTGGTTCTCTGGCAGGTTTTCTACTTCTAACATATTTAAAGAAGCTTTTATTATTACCCTTTATATTGCTAGCCATTCGTTCCTCAAAGTCTTTCTTTGCCTCCCTTATCATCTTCTTACATTTCTTTTGCCAGAGTTTGTGTTCCTTTTTATTTTCCTCATTTGGGGAGGATTTCCATTTACTGAAGGACCTCTCCTTGTGCTTTAGAGCCTCTCTAACTCCACTTGTTAACCATGCCGGTGTCCTCTTGGACTTAAATGAGCTCTTCTTTCTTTGTGGTATGCACTTGTGCTGGGCCTCTATTATTGTTGTTTTAAACAGGCTCCATGCACTCTGAAGAGATTGGATTCTTCTAACCTTCCCCTTCAGTTTCTCTCTAACTAGTTTCCTCATCTGAGGGAAGTTTGCCCTTCGAAAATCAAGGGTTTTTATGTCTGATTTGGTTGACACTCTTCCTCCAACACGCATGGCAAAGGTAATTGCAGCATGGTCACTGTTCCCCAGAGGCTCAGTGACATTCACACCCCTGACCAGGTCCTGAGTATCACACTTCTTTTCTTGTGAGACTGAAATGTTTCAGTACTCATCCAAGCAGCTTTGTCAGTCTGAGGAAATTTAGTGGCAAGGCATGCAATTTATAGTTCACCTTGATTTCACATCACCCTGGTCTGAATAGGCTAGTTAGATGGACAGTAGCCTGAACAGGCTCCTTAGGTGGACAATGGCCTGAATGGGCTCGTTAGATGTACCATGGCCTGGGGTGCTCGGAAGTCCCACCTATGCCACACCCATTAAGTACGGGTCATTAGCTGTGGTCTTGCTGGTGGAGGTGTCAAGTGCTTCTGATTTGTTTGGGGATTTATGAAAGGGCGGCATAATAAGTAGCAGACAGATTGTGCCCAAGTCCCCCACCTGTGTTGAGAGAGGGGTTTTCAATATACACATGAATGGCTTCCATGAACCCTCTCTCAAACCACTTCTCTTCTGTCTAAGATGTGTACATTCTCACCTTTGAATGAGTGCCCTTTGTGCTTCAAATGGAGGTACACTGCTGATTCTGATTCACTTTAGAATGAATAATCCAAAGGAAGAGAATATTCATTCTACACCAGCAAAAGAAGCTACTGCTGTTAATAGTGAAATAAATAATTCAACAGTTCTCTTCATCCATGTGTTTAAGTGACTTCCACCAGTTCACTGGTATGACTTTCTTTAAAGCATCAGCAAACATTTATTTCCTGAATGGTTTCCCCTTAACTCTGAAGTTTATTACACTTGGAATTACAGGTGGAAGCATAGCTAATTCCATTTCCTCAGCACTTCAGGTTTGACCTAGGTACCAGATATTGACAATACCTTTGAGAAAATGAACTGTAGAAGATGCTTGCCCTGGTTGTTTTTTTCATGCTTCTAATTCTATCAGTGTGTAGTTCTGTTTTTAAGCACTAACTTAGTTCCTTCCAACATTCAACAGCATCAGCAACAAAACAGCTACTTTTTAGTATTTTGTTTAATGCTTCAGAATGCTCAGCACATGTTGAACATTTCTCTTCAGCCCAATGTTGGGGATTTTGGCTGTGACACTGCCATCTATTTTCCCCTGATTATGTTCACAATCTGTCATCAGAAGAGGCCAGTTCTTGATATACAGTACTGTTCAAACCAGTTCACTACAGACTTTCATCTGATATCCTACGGGAACGTTAGCTTGGTTCCACCCATTCCTTTGAGAACTGCTGCTGGAAAATGATTGTTACAGAAGTATCTAGCAATTTCAATATTAGTCTTTATTTCTGGAAGACTGAAGTCTTAGGTTAGTAGATGTAGCAAACGAATGCTACAACCATATGCTATTGCCTTTGTATTGCCTTCACGCTCTTCTAAATTTCTTCTAATCTTGGATACATTTGCAGCATTGTGATCAAACTGCATACTAGACATTTGAATTTTTGTTCACATATTATAATTGTCATTACTTCTCCTAAGTAGCTGACAGAAACATGAAGTGACAGTAACGTTCCCACCAAGAATAAGAGTGGGAAGATCCTGCTTAGCCAAGAACAAGACGTGCATTGGGTTGACCAATTCTAAGAAACATTAAATCCACCTGCCCCAGGTGCAACATATGACTGCAATACAATCACTCCCATGGATGGATTGGTTGTTAACATGGAGACTAGTTGATGAAGCACGCAGTACATTACAAACTTTTTTTGGGGGGGAGGGGGAAAGCCCCAGGTCTGGATTAGATTGCACCAGAAATGTTGAAACAAGGAGAACAAGTAGCAATGAATATGCTAACAAAGATGGTCAGTGAATGTTGGCAAAACAAATGTGTTCCCACTGAGTGGAGAAAAGCTGTGATTGTTAGACTACAAAAGAAAAGAAAAGAAAAAGGCGATGCTATTGACTGGAACAACTGGCTGGGTATCACAGTGCTCTCAGTGATTGGCAAGATCTTCTGTATCGTCCTCCTTCACCATGTACAAGAAGCAGTAGATCAATTATTGAGAGAACAAGCCAGCTTTTGACAAGGAGGATGATTTTGCTCTGTGCAGATATTCACACTCCGGAACACTGTGGAGCAATGCATTGAGTTCCAAAAGCTACTGATTATCAATTTCATTGACTTCAAGAAAGCTACTGATAGTCTCCCTATAGAGACTCATTGTGGAAGATTGTGCGGTCCAATGGAGTACCTGAACAATACATTAGTACTCTTCTGAATTTGTATTTGAACTCCAGCTGTTGCATTAAAACAGAGGATTTATCGATTTCTTTAAAATTAAAGCTGGCATGAGGCAGGGATGCATTCTTTCCCCATATCTATTCCTCCTTGTTATGGATTTCATCATGAGGAGGACAATGGGCAACCCCACTGCAGGCATGTCATGGAAGGAAAATTCCCACCTCACAGATATTGACTTCACAGATGACACTGCACTATGCAAACCATGACAATTAGCCTGCAAATGGAAGCATAAAAAGTGGGATTGTGCAAAAATGTAGAAAGCACAAAGACCATGAGTGTTCAGCGGTGAACAAAGATCAATGTTATAGTTGGAATGAAACTCTCTGAGGAGGTTGACAAGTTCACTTATCTTGGTAGCATCATATCCAATGCTAGAGATACTGGGGGAAAAAAGATTTTAGATGCTGGATTGGCAAAGCATCTGGTATGTTCCAACGTTTGTGCCAAATTTGGCCTTCGTTGTTGATCTCTATTGCAATCAAGACCCACTTGTACACCAGCACCACTATTCCAGCTGTGATGTATGTTAGTGAAACATGGAAAATGACAAAAAGAATGTAATCCACAAGAGATTTTTGTGGAGGATACTGGGCAACTCTTACAGGGACCAGGTTACAAATGAGGATGTGTTGCAGTACAGTGATATCTGGAAAGTAGATGAAATGGTGACTAAACGCTGGACGTGCCTTTCTTAGGCACATTCTTCGATTCCCTGTACACCAAACCCCCAAGAATGCAATGCACTGGACACCTCTCAAAGGAAAAAGAAAACAAGGAAGACTGCAGAAGAGCCGGCGAGGAACTTTCTGCAAATATTTAAATATGGTGAACAGTACAGAGGAAAATGCAGAAATAGAAGCTGTAGACCAGATCTACTGGAAAACACCTGTTGCTTGACCCACCTGGCAGCACAGGCAAAACTATGTCTAACTAAATCTTGTAAGTATTCCACTGTGCGTGCATTTCTTAACAAAGCAATTATTTCTGCAAGGAAGACTTTTCCTTCTTGTGTTGACATATAAGCTCATGCAACAGGCTCACTGGGGACATTACACCACCCATCAACACTTGGGTCAATAATTTCACCCTCTAGACCTGTTGCCCATTGCTTTATTTCTGTCATACACTTTATCCAGCAGTTTCCCTGAAACTTCTACTCTGCTGGTCTCAGTCACTGAAGCATATTACTAAAGTGCCTTCAATCTAATAGAAAGAAAAGTTTGTCGGGCAAACAAACTGTGTATTTTTTTTAAAAAAATTGGCTGCTGTTGTGTGCCATCGAGCTGTCTCTGACTAATGAGGACCCTATGCATGTGTGAAGATGCCCTGTGTTCAAACACCCTGCTCACCACCTGAAAACTCAAGCCTGTGGCTCTCATATTTGATCTGTCTTCAACTTGCCCATCATTATTGTCTTTTCCAGAGAATCTTAACTAGGCACATCACGAGAAGGCAGTTTCTAATATTTCTGTCTCTAGAGATAAGGTTTGACTTGCTCTATGACCCACTTATTCATCTTTCTGTCAAGAGTCCAGGATATTGGCAAAAGTCTTCTACAGCGTAGTACAAAGGAAACAACTGTACTGTATAGCACACAATACACAGAGATGTTTTCATTCATGAGTAACGGGTGAGAAATACTTAAGCTGTTATCATCCGGTAATGGTGTGTATTGGCAACTTCCCATGGCAAATAACTCTGTAACACTGAGTGGTGTATCACTGGGACAGAAATCTGGTAACTGATCTTGCTGTCAAATTGGCACAACTGCCATCAAATTTAGGCAGCAGGGACCACCCCCACGTCATGAAGTATGGTTCCCAGATGAGAGAGAATGGTGTCGGCAGTGAAAACATATGCACAGCTTTCACCTCTATGACCTTCCACTCACCACAGTCAATGGAAACTAGAAACAACTTCTCACAGGTTCTTCAACCATCTGGGGGAATATGATTTTATGTGTGAATTTGTTTTGCACATCTGTTTTAATTTTCACTAGTGGGGAGCAGCCACTGCTATGGGAGGCAAACATTACTACAGTAACCCCCCCCCCCCGCCTATCACGGGGGTTAGGGACCCACCCACCCGACCCGCGATGCCTGAACATCTGAGATATCTATTCCCCTTGACGACGACGCCAGCACACCCGGGTCCAAGAAGTCTTGCGGCGGCGCGCGGCGGCGGCAGGGGGGTCTGACCTCCCGCCACCGCCCACCGCGCCGCCTCGAGACTTCTCGTCCGGAGCTGTCTCCATTGAAATGCAATGCCAATGCATTTCAATGGAGAAAATTTTCCCCATTGGAAAACATTGGCTTAATGCATTGCAATGGGGAAAATTTCTCCTTTGAAATGCATTGGCAATGCATTTCAATGGAGATTGCAGGGCAGCGTGATCACCCCCCGCCGCCCCCCAGCGGCCCTGAGGCTTCTCGGAGGAGCACGGGGGCAGCGTGTGGCGATGCGATTGCTGCCCGCCACCTGCCCCAGCAGCCCCGAGGCTTCTGGAGGAGTGGGGGGGCGGCGGCGCGGGGTGATGTGATTGTCGCCTTCCTCCCAGCAGTCCCAAGGGTTCTCAGAGGAGTGGGGGGCAGCACGGGGTGATGCGATCGCCCTCCGCCACCCCTCTCACGTGGCCCGAGGCGCAGGTACTGCGATCCCGCTATATAGTGGGACCACAATACCTGAACCACAAAATGGTGGGGGTGACTGTACTACTTTATTCAATACATTAATTTTAACAACCATTAATATTTGTTGTGAGTTTTTCGGGCTGTTTGGCCGTGTTCTGGAAGTTCCTGGTGTTTTGCCAGACTCTGTGGCTGGCATCTTCAGAGGGCAAGGAGTTCACTCTGCACTCTGGGGAACAGAGTGAGCGAGACTGGGGTTTATTAAGTTGTGGGAAAGAGGAATTTCTGGCAAACAGTCCCAAAAACTCACAACAACTTCACATCCCAGCCGTGAAATTAGAACCATTAATATTACAGTATATCCTTTAAAAATATCCCTTACAAAGTAAATGGCGAAGGAGATTAAGATTTGTATCTCTTTCGTCTGGCAGGAGGTCCAGCCGATGACAGCGTGGCAGAAGCCCTCTGAAAAGGGTCCAGAAGCCAGCGTGCCTGCCCTCCCCAAGCGCTGATCAGCTGGCCTCCGGGGCTTCAGTGGCTGGCAAAAAAACTTTGAAAAGCCCAAGCTTTCCCCCACCCAATCAGCCGCGTTGGGGGGGGGGAGGGAAGTGTGGGGTTTTAGAACTTTTTATTAGTCCCCTAAGCAAACCTTGTGTTTAAAGAGCACATTCACCCTCCCATCAGGCGTGTTGGAGGGCAAGTGCGGGACTTTAAAGCTTTCTTAAAAGTCCCCTAAGCAAGGCCCACGCACCATCTAATCAGCGCTTGCTTTGGCGGAAAAAGTTTTTTAAAAAGCACGCGCTCTCCCCCACCTAAACGGGCTTGTTGGGGGGGGGGGAAGTGCGGGCTTTTAAATTTTTTCTTTTTGTCATGGAGGCAAGCGCCAATCACCTGGCGCGTGGGTCTTCAGCAGCAGCAGCAAAAAAAGGAGGGCGAGTGGGGGGGGGGAGAATGGCACAGGGGTTTTAACGTGCTTTCCCATAGGAATGCATTGCTTCAATGCATTCCTATTGGAAGAAAAGCTTCTGGTTCTGGCTACACTGCAGCGACACAACTTGGTAAGTTTTCCAGCTTATCAAGTTCGATTCTTCCAGATAAAGGGGCTCCTAAGGGTGTAAGTTTCCCTGAAGGGAAAACAAAGAAATGACAGTGCCTGCAGACATGAAGGGAAGCAGGAAAATGCCTTACAACCCACTGGGGGGAGATCTAATGCTGCCTTGTGTTAACTGGAGGGAAAGTGGGCTCTAATGCCACTAACAAATGAATAAATCTACAGTGATCCCCCGCCTATCGCTGGGGTTAGGGACCTGACCCGAGCCGCAATAACTGAAAATCAGATGCAGGTCAGGTCAGGTGTGGGGGCCCTAACTGGGGGCTCTTGTACTTACCCCCATCCTGGCGCTGCCCCTGGGAAGGCCCCCGCAGGCCCATTCGGGGCAGCGCCAGTCCTGGGGTAAGTATGGGAGGCCAGAAACAGCCTTTTCCTCTTACCCAAGGGGGGCTTTTTCATATATTATGGTCCCGCAATATAATGAAGTTGTTTACATTACAATATGGAAACATGAAGTGGTATTTGTGTGTCCTTTTCAGAGACTATAGTATTTCAAGTTCACAATAGTCTTAACATTTCAGGATTTTAAGGTGATCTAGAAACTTGGCCCATGTGTTACACGGTTTTATGCTACAAAGTCTTATTCCTGGAAGGTCTGCAAAATGTTAGCCAAGAGAAAAACACAATAGCAGCCTGCCAGATTTCAGATTTCTAGAGTAACAAAAAAAAAACCAGCAGGAAAAAAATACAATTTCTTATTAAAACATTATTCTTGGAATACCAAGCACAGAAAGACATTATTTACACATTGGGAGGGGGAGGGGAATGTGAACAACTGAAAGAGTATTGGGGGTAATTCATGCAAACACCTTGTAATTCATCACATCGTTACAATCGACCATCTAATTTTCAACCCTGTCCTGTCTGAGTGCACGTGTGTGCAAACCGCTGCCCACAATTTCCGTCATGACCAAACAAAAAATGGTTATTACAGGGGACCTTGATCACAATTCCACATCATTTTGGGTACCACACACCAAACAACAACAATCATCATGGATTTTCTTTTATACATTCACCCTGGTTTTGCTGGATGAGCACTGAAAATAATTTAATGTGTGCCTAAAATAACTAAACAGCTAAATAATATATTTTACTTCAATAGACTTGAAGTATCATCTGTGATTTAATTATGGATAGAACCATCAAACTAAAAAAGGCTGAGAATGGAGGCAGTGATTTTTATAGCTGAACCCACATGGGTATTTTGCATAGTACAGCCCCCTGCTGTACTGTATAGTTCAGGGCTGTTCAACTTTGAACAGGCCAAGGTCTACTTTTTCCGGCCCAAAGTGCCTGAAGGCTACTACACTAAAACCTCTACTTACGAATTTTATCTGTTCCGAACACATGCTCATAAGTAAAAACTTTTGTAAGCAGAACAGCAGTTTCCCATAGGAATGCATTAAAAACCAATTAATTTGTTCTGGAGGGAACAATGGACCTTGAACTGCCCCGCTCGGCTGAGACAGTGGGCTGGCAGACCCAGAACTTTGCTGGGGCAGTGGTGGTCCTTGGGATGGGGGAGGGAGGGGTGGAGAACGCATCCCCTCACTTTTTTTATTGATGGCCAGTGGGCTCCTTTTGAACCCTTCACGGGCTACCAGTAGCCCGTGGTCTACCTGTTGGGCAGGCCTGCTGTAGTTCATATACTACAGTCCATGTATATTGCAGGACCGCAGTATATGAAGGCAGGGGCCCCAGGTGCAAGCTGCGTGGGCCTGTTTGGGGCCTCCTACACTTACCCCAGGCCTGGCGCTGCCCTGAGTGGACCTCTGACGGGCTTCCTAAGGCCCCAGAAGTGGTTTCCGGGGGAGGTCTGTTCAGGCAGCACCAGGCCTGCGGTAAATGCAGGAGGCCCCAAACAGGCCCCCTAGTCCCAGCCCAACCCAGCCAAGGTAAGTCTGAAACAACATCCAGACAAGGCAAGTTAAGTGTTCCAAGACATATTTCTGGCGAATGCCAGATCAAATGTCCTGGATAACTTCAACATCTACACTGTCATTAAAAATGGGACTGGTGAGCATCTATAAACTACATGAAACCATGTCAGTTGGTTACTCATCCAACCTATAGGTGAGGGTGATATGGTCCCTCCCCTATGGGGTGGAAGGGATGACTGGGATAGGGGAGGGAGTCTCATAACACCACATCCTGGTGAAACTTATTGTTATGGTAACTATTTCACCTCTGCTTTGCTGGGCACCTATAAGAGTATGCCATCAGAGACCTAAGGATAATTGTTAGAACAGAAACATAGCTGTTAAATGACTAATAGGGATTATGCCTAACCAAATGAACAATGTATGCATGCCAAAATACCTACATAGCCTTCCTAGATTTGAGGCAGAAACAGATAATGGTTATTGAAAAAGTATGTTTTTAACCTCACAACCATGAGCTATTTGAATTATGTCATACATATGTATTTTAGTGGGTTCATTCATTAGTTACACAAGAAACTATATAGGTGCTATAATAAATCATTTTTGGATTTATAAAAATGAGAAGTGGTATGGAAATACTTGTACCATAGGAACAAAGTGTTAGGATTCATAGTTTATGTTAATGAAGGTAGTGGTTGCAAATCTTCCTCTGAATCATGCAACAAAGATATGGCAGCGCACACTCCTCAGATTCAACATGACGTACACAAAAATATAACAAATGACTACAATTTTTGGAATATTCATTTGAACTGGTTTATCTAAGTCACTGCACTGAGGCAAACTTTAAGTCTAACATAGGTAACAAAATCAAGCTGCTTAGAAGTAAGCGTTTGCACTTTCCTATGTGTAGAAATGGAAAGTGACAATGGCTCATATCTGAAATCAATTTGATTACACATCATCAAGAAGAATTGGCTGCAACAGTAGTAACGCAATAGGTAAGAGGTGTACTGTAGCTCAGTGGCAGAGTCCATGCCTTGTATGTAGAAATTCACAGTATCTGGCATCTCTAGATAGAGCTCGGAAAAAGGCACTCCGGTAGCAGAGGGGGTGGGTGGGGGGAGGCTCCCTCCCCAAAGCCCTCTGCAGGCCCTGAGATCCTGGTGCGTCAGACACAACTGGGCTGCCTTGACAGGACGGTAGCCGCCTGGTGTCCCAAGGGGACAGGACCGCCCGGAAGGGAGGCAAGGAAGACAGGTGGCCATTGGGGTGGACGGACGGACGGACGGACGGACGGACGGACGGACGGACGGACGGACGGACGGACGGACGGACGGACACAGAGCCATCTGGGGCCCAAGGTGGGAGAGAAAGGGCAGCCCTTCCCTCTCTCTCCGGGCTGGCTCTCTCTCGGCCTTGCAGCCATCCTCCTGTTATCCGGCCCCCACCAGAGGCCCTTTGTGTGCGGTGACCCGCCTCCCCCTCCACGCGCAACCCAGCCAGTCGGCCGGCACTTACTCGGCTGCTTGGCCTGGAGCCAGCAAGCTCATGAAGGCGCAGGCTGCGTCCACCAGCACCAGGACCGTGCAGGTGTTGGAGGCATTGCACCTGCCCAGGGAGGAGAGAAGAGGAGGCCGGAAGGCACGCAGTGATTCCTGTCGGCCAGACTGCCCTGCAGCCCCAGACGCCGGGCACCGTGTGCCATGGCAGGCACCCACCACCCCTGCAATCCTGAAAGGGCGCACGGCCCTGGTGGGCTGGCCTGATCCGGGCTCACAAGCCCTGCTAGCGGGGAAGGCGCTCAGTGCTCAACCTTGGCTGGACCACCCTGCAGGCCCAGGTACCAAGCACCGCATGCCACAACAGGCACCCGCCGCCCCGGCAGTCTTGGAAGGGTGTGTGTCCCTGGTGGGGGACACACGCCCCCACCAGGGACACACGCACACAGGGACTCCCTCAGTTCTCACCGCCAGGGTGCCTGTGCTGTGGGTCCCAGCTGCCGCAGACATTGGCCCAGACCCAGTGTAGGTGGCTCTGATTGGCCCCTTGTGGCCATTGAGCTGAAGGGAAACCGTGCGACACTCACCCTCCGCCGGACTGCGCCTTGCAGCCGTTGAGCCAAAGAAGAGCCAAGTTAAGACTAGAATCTTAGCCCAACAAAGCCAAGGAGGGGGAGGGAGGGGCATGCCAGCCAGCCGCAGGCCAACCAAAATGGCCTGACGGACTGGATCCAGCCAAAGGGCCAGACTTTGGACATGGCTGTCTTAAGGGTTCTGTAGTGGTTTATTTGGACTAGTGTCAGGAATTATGAATGAGAACCCTGAACAAAATGAACTAATGGAGGCTTTTCTTTGTATGTTAAAAAAGATAAAAGGAAAAGGAAAAAAAGGGAAGGTAGAAGAAAAAGAAACAAAATGCATTTTTATGCAGCACACATTCCTAGTAGAAACTGTGCTGCCTCATCAGCTTACAGTATTTGTCTACTAACAACATGCCATCCCAACAGTAACCCCTTCCGAGACCAAGGGACCAAGATCTAAACTGGTTTCAGTCTGAAACTGACATTTTCCAAACGGTGGTGCACCATTCACAGGACAACCCTGTGTATTTCTGTTCAGGCATCAAGACATTAAGTACAACATGACATACTTATAGCTAAGTCAGTATGGAGTAACAGCTAGAATAAGCAATTTCCAATAAACCTTCTAATAAACGAATTAATAAGGTATCATTGTTGAGTCAGTTTATGAAACTGTCTTTAAACACAAGGATTTATTAAAACTGAAGAAAGAAAGAACCATCTCACACAGAGGAGGAAATGTGTAATATATCATGGAAATTTAACTGATAATTTAATGAAGAAAAATCATAAATAATCAATTAAAATTTCTGTTAATTGTGTTGCAGCCATATTTTTAAAAGAATTACCTCTAAGCCATGTTAAGTTTTTATTTAACAATCCATGGGGCATTCTGGCTTTTCTATTTTATTTGCTGACCCATTTGCCAACTAGCAATTTCATTCGCTGGATGACAATTTGACTCTACAACTCAATTTCCAGGCCAACTGCCATATCCAAAACCGAAAAGCTAACCCTGAAATGTCATCACACTTGATCAGACCTGCAACCTTTGAAAACAATTGAAAACCATGCCATGGTACTTGGAGGCAAAAAACACCTACTAACTTAATAGTTCAGGCCACAGCTATTACTCCTATTACCACAATAGGATTTTGTCCATCTGCGTCCCTATAACAGCTATTTCAAGGATTTCCAATTCCAGCACTCCAGAACAAATACTGAGAGTATGAGGAGAATCATATACCGTATATACTTGAGTATAAGTCGACCCGAGTATAAGTCGGGGCCCCTAATTTAAACCCAAAAAACTGGGAAAATTTATTGACTCAAGTATAAGCCTAGGATGGGAAATACAGCAGGGCCTGGTAACTCCTCCTTTGTGAGCTGGGTGTGTGTGTGATGTTTAAAATGACTTTTAGCCACCGAGGCAAGTGCTTGAGTTGGTGGCTAAAAGTCATTTTAAACATTGTTTTAAACTGACTTTTTAAAAAGTCATTTTAAACATCGGGGGTCAGGAGAAGTGGCACACAATGTTTAAAATGACTTTTAGCCACCGACCCAAACTTGCCTCAGTGGCTAAAAGTATTGACCCGAATATAAGCCGAGGACCCCTTTTTTCAGCCCAAAATTAGGGCTGAAAAACTAGGCTTATATTAAGGTATATACAGTATTTGAATCCAATCCTCAACTTATTCTGCAATTAATTCTTTAAGTCTGGGAAACCCAAAGTTCTAAATTATTCACCCATGATGTGAAATACAATTTTATTTTTAAATAATCATGCAAGACTGCACCAATTTATTATCTATCTATGAAGCAATATTATCTCCAACCAGCAAAGGAGAGAGCTTCCATACGATAATGAGAATTCTGCCACAAACACCTGCTTATTGAGGTATGGGATGCAATCATACATCTCACAACACAAGTACCTGCATATTTTTTCTGTAACGCTTCCTCTATTCAACTCTTCTCCTTATATCCAGTCCAAAGACCGATTTCCCCCCAAATGCCTTAAATTGATTCCACTTTTCTGTCGTCCCTACCTGAGATGATGCTATATTTATGCCACAGGAAATTTTGGCATACAATTTTCTCTAAGGCTTCCATGTCTACCTTGAGTGGTGAAATTAAAGAGTGCAGGTTTCTCGCGTCCACTCGGTAATTTGATGTTTGGGTCCCGTAGTTCATCAAAGAAGGAGTGTGCACATGCTTCCAGTGGAGTCAGGCGTGCCGTGGGAGTATATTCCAGCAGGCGGCTACATAGCGCTATTGCTTCTGGTGGAGTACGGGGCCGGAAGACCTAGGGCAGAACAAAAGGGAAGGCTGTCAACATTTCTCTTTGTTGTTGCTGATAGGCAGCAATTCTGCACAACTAAACCTGTTGGAAAAAGAATTCTACCCACTGCTTTTATTAACAACACAACACCTTTAATATGTTCAACCCTAAACAGCCTTCTACGCTGAAAGGATTAATTACATGGAGTTTTCTTGTATCAAAGTTTTTTGTTTTTTTATTAAGGTGAAGTTACAAGGCCAAAGGGGAAAAATGACAGAGCTGAGAAACCCTTCAGAAGAAAAGAGGTCCCATTCTAAACATAACTAATACACAGCCAACCATGCATTATGGAATAGAGGAGAGAGAAAAGCAACTGAACCAAAATCCTGAAGATGAAATTATCATAGTAGCCTTCCCCAGGCTGGCACCTTTCAGATATTTTTGGACTATGAGGTTTCACCATCCCCAATAATAGTCCAGGAAGCCTGGGATAGGCAGGAGTCATGGTCTAAAACCCTGGCTTAGGGGAAGATAGAATAAAGAGATGCATTTATTTATTTACCTACTTATTTAACACTCTATCATTCGATATAGGACCCCAAGGTGGGTAACAAATGCTTAGCCACCTTGTGTTACTAAAGCTGCAGCTAACCGTCTTTTGGACAATAAATTAAATTTATCCTGAACATGGATTTAGTCTAATAGCCAGGATGACACTTATCAGCTAATAGTTTGGATTGATTCTTTAATAATACATAGAAAAATCAAGCGATTTTTCATTTTCAGGCATTTGAAAATACAGGTGGAAGAGATTGAACCAGTATTCTATCTCAAGACATTTGCTATCAGGGATTATGAATCAGGATCTAGAAGACACTGCCTTGAAAATGTATTCTAAACTTTCCACAAGCACCACTGCTGCCCTACATCTGGTTTGCTTTTGTTCTCAGAAACAAATAAAAATTATATAGCCACATGAGAGATTACTTAAACAGTTTCTTTCATTTATGCCATTCATATGCAATGATGCTAAGTATCAAATCCTAAGACAAATGAATGTGAAGTGAATGTTGGTGAACGTAATTCATGAACAGAAAAGAATGTGCCATATGCAAAATCAACTGCAAATCTCCCCAAATTCTAAGAAGGACACTTTAGAACTCAGCTGAAGAGAACCTACTTCAAGGAATTCCCAACCAGGAATAAAGAGGATGGTTGTGCTTATCTATGCATTCTCAATCTGTCCAACACTAATAATGATATGCTGTCAAGTTGAATCCAACTTATGGCAATCCCTCCCAGAGTTTTTTTAGGTACCAATTACTCAGAGGTAGTTTAACCTTCCCTCCTTCTGGTGGTACACTGGGACTGCGCAAACTGGACGCCATACAGACATGCTTTTATCCTAGGAGGCACACGGGGGACTACACTACTGGCCCCTGGCTCCACTACCCAGCCTGCTATACAACACAACATACTAACTTAAGGTATGAGCAAAAGCATAAAAATCAGAAGGCCAGATTGAAACAGGCCAACAATAATGCCACCGTCTGCAGGAATCGATTGTTTCTAGAATTATTGAATTTATTTATTTATTTGTGTGTTTGTTTTTACATTTCTAGACCACTTTCCCCAAAGGAACTCTGGGAGGTTGACATGAAGGCCAAATAAGAAAGAACAATTAAAATCCATGAACAGACCAATAACCATCAAACAAATCAAATAAAACAATAAGACCGGGTTTTAACTGTTTTAGTTATTCTTGTTGTATATTATATAATTATTGTTTTGTGTCTATTGGCGCTTGTTCGCCCTGTGTAAGCCGCTTAGAGTTTCGTATGAAAGATAAGCGGGGTATAAATACAATAATAAATAAATAAATAAATAAGGCAAAAGCAAAAGCCCAGCAAGAGGCTCAAGCAGTGGTTCCCAACCTGGGGGTCAGGACCCTTTGGGCAGGCATGTCCGAACTTCAGCCCTCCTGATATTTTGGGCCACAACTCCCAGAATTCCACGCCTATATTTCCAATGGCAAAGGACTGTGGCAGTTGTGGTCCAAAACATCTGGAGGGCCGAAGTTTGGACACAACTGCTTTTGGGGGTCGAACAACCATTTATCAGGGGTCGCCAAGAGCCAGTGAAGAAAAAGGCACAAACAGCTTGGGTATGGAGGAGGAGGGAGGAAGAGTGAGTGACAACTTGATAGGTTGAAGGGGATGTCAGTCAATGTCACCGGAGGCTGCAGTTGGCTGAGGGTGCCTGTAGAGGGAAGTTCTCTATGGCACTTGTGGCAGTGGCCTGCCAAAGGGAGCCTGTGACCTCTTCCAAGCAGGGCAAGGGGTCACCACAAAATAAGAAACTGTATTAAAGGGTTGCGGCATTAGGAAGGTTGAGAACCACTGGGCTAAAGGATGGAGGGTAGCAAAAGGACAACAAAACCAGGAGGAGCAACACAACATTACCAATCGCCATGGCGAATCTCGCTGGGCAGTTTGTTCCACATAGCCAGGCTGGCCACTGGGAAGACTCAATTATGGCTGGAAACCTTACGGGCCTCCCAAGGCCGTGAGTGTGCCAGCGATGCTCTGGTGGGCTGGGCCGATACTGACCTTTCAGAGATCCGCTCTGCTAGATACTCAGGTCTCAAGCCATGGAGGGTTTTGTAAACCAAAACCAGTACCTTGAACCTTATTCAGAAGGCAACGGATAGCCAGTGCAGGTGGGCCAGAATTGGTGTGATACGGTCAAAACAACCCACACCAACCACCAATCTGGCCGCCGCATTCTGCACCCACTGCCAATAGCCGAACAAGGGTCAAGGGAAAATCCATGTAGAGGCTGTTACAATAATCTACCCTCGATATGACCAGCACCTGCACATCTGTCCACAGGAGTCACCATCAAGGTATGGGCGAATCTGGGCAATAAGCCGAAGTTGGTAAAAGGCCAACTTGGAAATGGTTGCCACCTGGGACTCCAGGGACAATGCCAGATATAAGACAATGCCCAGACTCCTCACTCTTTTCACCAGCTGGAGGGCGGACCATCCCAGACTGGGAAGAGGGCCACTGTACCCAATTGGTCCCTACCCCCCAGAAGAATAGGACCTCGGTCTTCTCCGGGTTGAGTTTGAGCCTGTTGGTCCTGGTCCACTCCCAAACCACAGTCAGGCTGTGATCAAGGGTCTGGACTGTCTCCATTGCAGAGGTAGAAAAGGATAGGTACAGCTGTGTGTCATCAGTGTACTGATGGCAGCAAGCTTCATATCTCTGGATGACCTCAGCCAGCGGTCTCATGTAAATGTTAAAAAGCATGGGGGAGATGGCTGACCCTGAGGCACCCCACAAGGGAGTGACCAGGGAGACGACAATTCCCCTTCCAGTCTCACTCGCTGGGCATGGCAGTGGAGGAAGAAGTGGAGCCAGCACAAGGCTAGACCTATAATCCCCACCTCAGACAGCCTGCTCAGGAGAATACCGTGATGAACAGTATCAAAGGCTGCAGACAGATCAAGAAAGACCAACAAAGTAGAGCAACCCCTGTTGGCCCCCCTCAAGAGGTCATCATGCAATACAACCCGGGCAGTCTCAGTCCCATGATGTGGCCTGAACCCGGACTGGAAGGGGTCCAGGACAAGATCTTCCTCTATGAATGACTGGAGTCGCTTGGTGACACCACCTTGCCTAGGAAGTGAACATTGGCAACCGGATGGATGGGCCAAGCTTCCCATGGGCTGGGGCAGCAATTAACAAGGAAAAAGCCAGCAAATTATGATCTGACCATTACAAGGGTTGGGAATATAAGTTCCCAATCCTCAGACAGTAGTCTTGGGACGGGGAGGAAAATACCAGGTCCAGGGTATGCCCAGCCTTAGGCATGGGACCAATGACATATTGGGACAGAGAGAGGCCATGGACTCCATGAAATCCAGAGCCACTCCAGATAGTCTAGGCCCAGCGTGCACACTGATATCACCCACCACAACTAGGCGGGGGAACCTCAACAGTGCCACTGAGATGAACTCGAAGAGCTCTGGTAGGGACAGTGCAGGGGTGCAGGGAGCACGGTACACTAGCACAATGTCAAACCTATAACACTGTCCCACCAATAGGTGCAGGCATCCCAACCCTGGATACAACAACAGCATGGATTTGCGGACGTAAAGAGATTTCCTGTGAACAATGGCCACCCGACCCCACCCTCATCCCTCCGATCTGCCCAGATGCTGGACAAGAAACCTGGGGGGCACATCTGGGAGAGAGAAACTGCCCCCTCTGCACCCATCCAGGTCTCAGTAAAAAAGGCCAGGTTGGCCCATTCATCCAATATCAAATAATAGATGATAGGGATCTTATTATGGACTGACCTGGCATTTACGAACAAACAGGACAGGATGGAGGCCCGGACGGAAAGACTACCTGGTATGTGACAGAGAGCCGGAGGATCAGAACGGGCGACAGGCACAAGTTGCCTATCC
Organism: Phrynocephalus versicolor; assembly: GCA_023846285.1. Taxonomy (NCBI): domain Eukaryota; kingdom Metazoa; phylum Chordata; class Lepidosauria; order Squamata; family Agamidae; genus Phrynocephalus; species Phrynocephalus versicolor. The sequence continues at coordinate 8,962,675 of JAHTLZ010000198.1, read as the reverse complement.
CGAGTTGTTCTTCCCCGATTCACCCTCCAGCCCTTAGCGTATCTCCCACAACCAGACACCACCAGAACTGGAGGTCCAACTAGCACCAGCAATTGTATGGGGTCCTCACAGGGTAGGGTGGGGGCCAAAAACATAACAAAAATACAGGCAAATAATCTGATCCCTCCCACCCCACCCCAAAAAGACACAACTCTCACCCACAAAAAATAATAATAAATGCAATACAAATAGCAAGCAAACAGAATAACAGGCAAATAAATGCCACACAATGCAAAACAGAACAAATAAGTAAGTACAAAGCAATATAACAAAGCAAAATAACAAGACAGACATGCAGCAGCAGACAGCAAGGGTAAGCAGGAATCAGGAGGGCTCAAAAGAAACTAAAAGAACCTGCTTGGCTGGATGGGGGCAATATCACAGTTATTCTAAGAGAGACTTGCTTAGCTGTAAAACAGAGGTGAAATTAACTCTTTTTCTTCCTTCCATGGGGCCCGTGGTGCAGTGGTTAAATGCATTTACTGCATGTAAAACTGTGCTCACAACCTGGGGTTCAATCCCAGGTATCAGGATCATGGTTGACTCAGCCTTCCATCCTTCCGAGGTCAGTAAGATGAGTACCCAACTTGCTGGGGGGGGGCAATGTGTAGCCTGCATATTGGAATTAAAAACTGTAAACCGCCCAGAGCCTACTTGAAGTGGTATGGGGCGGTATATAAGCTGAACAATTTGCTTTCCCCTGGCAAAGAAGTAAGTGGCAGCATATCCCTTTTCCAGGTGTAAAATAAATAAATAAATAAAACTTTAAAAATTTAGTTCTGCTCTTGAGCCACAGGAAGACATTACTAAGTTACTTTCAAGTTAGAGAGCTATTGCATTCCTTTAATATTTTAAGAGCAACTATGGACTACCTTGGCAAATACGTTTTTCCAAACTTGTATTTTACAAGGCAGTTTTAATGTAGCAGATGAGGAATCAAATGTTGGAAAGAAAGGGAGCTAAAATCTCCTACTCTTCTTCCTGCTTGTGTCATTTTTACACACAGGCATACGGTAAACTCCCACTCAATGCCACTCCATGTTTATTTCCATTTGTGGAGCTCAGCTTTATGGGTTAAAAGGTCCTGCGGATATTTGCTTGGGGAAAGAGTATCATTCCTACCTGCACTTTCCCCTCATCAGCATTCTCCCAATCCCTTCTGGAGGGCTGTGTGACCATCGAGAACAAAGGGGTCATGTATGAGTCGTGAAGTGGAATAAAGCAAACTTTTACTGAACAGGAAGCAACCCCTCGATAAGGCTCTATAGTTTTAATCTGAAATAATAGGTAGCAATAGTCTTAAAAGCTAGACTCCGTAAAATGGGGTTCTAAATCTTTAGCAAGTATCTTCATCATATTTTATTTGTTTCTTCCTTCCAATTTCCTTCTCCAGTGAGTACACAACTTGCTTCGGGGGCAGTGTGTATCATATATAATTAAATTGTAAACCACCCAGAGAGTGCTTGAAGTTTTATGGGGCGGTATATAAGCAGAACACTTTGCTTTGTTTGCTTTCTTCTCATCTACAAAAAGTACAGTTTCAAGAGAAAATGGTAATGGTGGTGGTAGAGCATCTATATTTGCACTTTTTTGCATTTAAATATATATGCAGTTGGGAGTACTGTAAATTCTTAATTCAAATTCAAAACAAACTGACATTTTCCCCATATATGAGAAATTCCAGATCTTATAATAGGATAAGATACTAACATACTATGGAATGTGATGGAAATACAAATATGGGTTGAAATGTGTTTGCTGTAGGCATTTGCCTCTTTTAAATTAAAAATGCTCATGCTATTTTTCTTTGTTTATATTGTAGATGAACTATAGTTCTGGGAAGTTTTATCATCTCATCTCAAGTTTGGAAAACTGGTAGTGCCCAGCATTAGCATATCCTTCATCTGTTCTATCAGCAAGATGTAGTTAATACATCCTGCAATAAGGGCTCTTCCCAGTTCTGTAATTCCAAGATTTGTTGCTGCTGCTGCTGCTGCTGTATTTATTATTCAAAAATACTGGGCACAGTCAATCATTATAAAAAACACTGACTGGTAGTACATAACAAATACAAGTTGTAACCAAAATCCTAAGTATCTTACGTACTGACATAGCATATATGCTGTTCCTATTTTACTACTACTACTACTACTACTACTACTACTACTACTACTACTACTACTACACCATAGTTTAGATTCAAGTAGGTGCCGTAAGTGTATACCCTCATGACATTTAGGCTGCTCTTTCTCTGCTGGATCTTGGGATGAGTAATTTTATACAGACCCATCAACAGCAATACCAGAAAAACAAAATACCATGCCCATCCCCATTCCATAGGCCTCTAATTGAAAAACAGAGGCAAAATATTTAGCTGACAGCATCAATTCTTGATCCTCATTTTTGCCTCTTTTTCCTCCAACAACTGATATGAAAAAATATTTATATACATACCCGCACTCCTGAGGTGAAATGTCCTGTTCCTGACGAGTCCTAAAGATGATAATGCAGTGAAATAATCCAAACAGGGGGAGTCAATCCAAAAGAATTGTCCAGCAAGGAAAAATATATCCAATATCATAAGAAATCCATGGTGATGGGGACATATTAAATGTTTAATACAATTAGAACCTTTAAACATATGTCTTGATAGCAGCAATCAACTTCAAAAAATTGATTTTGCAAGGGTGAGGCATAGTATAGAAACATTTTATTTTAAATGCATGTTCCAATGCCAGTCACTTTACTAAAGTAACAAAAAAGTGAAATAAAATGTCTATGTAAAAGTAAAATGATATTACATCTTCAATATTACACTATAGTTCTCCTCCCTGTCCTGGATAAAGACTTCCACAGACACGGGAAAGAAGATGAGGCATGCTTTCATACACAGGATTACTCATTTTTTTTCCTCTGCTCATCTGTCCCAAAAGCATAAGGTGAAAAATGTTTTTGAAACCACATATGTAATAGATATAATGGTTTAAGTTTCATTTCTAAGACGGTCGCTTTAAACTTCTATAAGCTACATGTGTATCAGGCCGCCGCGGATTATTCGTCATCTTGGATTGACTTCCCCACCAATGGATTTTTAACATTTTAAGTGTTTTGGCTGCCACCTTGTTAGGATGCTTCAGGAACTGGACATGACACTTCAGAAGTTCTGTTCAGCTCTTAACTGTTGTGTCCCCCGTCCCCCCCCCCCCCATTATCACAGCTTCTTTCCTTACGCCCTCCTACCCACTGAGAGGGGTGGGGAGTTGTCTTTTTCTTCTACAACAGTCCTCTTGACATGAAAGAAACATGCGGCATAGTTTAACTCTTTCTATGATCCTGTTCTACTATTCTATTCACCCACTAAGAACTACACAAAAGCATACAAACAATGAACATTAAAAGCAAGGACTGTCACAGTTACAGGTCATACAGTCAGAATAATACATCTCGCCAACACTTAAGCACAATGAGGCGCATTTCAAGCCAGGGATGGTTTCAGCGTTCGATTGTGCCTAGGTGCAAAAGGGTGGATGGTCGAGCTCGCTGTTAGCTGTGAACTGCCCTCACCATTATGTTTCAAGAGAATTTAGTTACTGTGTTTAATGTAGTTTTCAGTGAGGGAATTGCTCAGGTAAATAATCCGCGGATTATTTTTTAGTCTGCGGACTAAAATTTAGCACTTGGTCGAAAAGCCGGCTCTTCGCGCTGAAATCTATTGCAGTCTAAGACAGTCTTGGCAAAGGAAAGGAAAAGCTAAGAGCAAAAAAGAGAATGCAATTTGGCAGACTAACCTTTAGTATGCAGACTAAATACGGCCAGGTAAAATGCACAGGAAAGCCACAAGCAGAAAAACTAAAACTAAAGCAGAACATGTGAACATTGACAGGAACTTTTTAATATTACCTTGGTTTTTTTCAGAAGTACTGTAGAGGTTATTATCATCTCAGGCCTATTACTATTTTCAGCAGATTTGCTTCCCTTATTCGTACAACAATAACACAGGATGGAGCATATACGTATGTTTGGCACCTACAACAAACATTGCACCTGAAGAGGGCTGATTGCTAGGATACCAGCTAGGCTGCTGCACACATTCCCCCAACCTAGTTCTCCATCCAAAGTTAAATCAGCATTCTGTGGACTGGATTTCCCTTTCACACAGATCCTGTCCTCACCCCAAAAAAGAAGTTTTGTGCTTCAGGCAAGCTCAAGACGTTTCTTCAGACATCTCTCATTTCCAGTTGGGGTTGTTTGGCTACAGAAGTGCAAAGGGAGGGAAAGCCTTCTTATTTTGGGGGTTTTTCAGAGGAGTGACGCTGGAAGGAGAGAGTTCCACTGTGATCACCAGTGGAATGCTGGGTTTCGGTTCTGCTGATGGCAAAGGGAGAGGGTACTGTGGGGGCCAAGGGCCTCCTCCTTGTGGAGGATCAATGTCCTCAGAGGGCAGAAGGTGAGCCACCAGGCCAGGACAGCCAGGGAGGCAGATGGACAAATAGCAAGAGGTGGGAGTCAGCAAACGCCAGACCCACGTTCCAGGAACAAGCTCCAGGAGAACCCAACAGAGCTTGAAGCTGTGCAGGAAAAGACCTTCTGCATAAAGTAAAAATGTCAGGATTACTCCTTCCTACTCATGTTGCCTGATGCCTCCTTTGATTCCTCACTTATATTGGGATGCAAGGCAACTGCACAGCAGCAGTTGTCCAGGGCACAGATGGTGCGTCTTTCAAGTGACATCAGGAGCAGCCAGGGCACCAGGCATGCCTATCTTATCCTGGCAGGACACCGGGGTGGGAGGCGGGGAGTAGAGGCATCAGGCAACACGCAAGGGCAGGGTGCTACAGGTGAGCCCTATAGAATGTGCCTGTTGCAAACAGCAGCCACACAGCTCACAACAGTCAAGAGGCTCAGAGGGATGTGCTGCGGCACTGGAGTCTAGCTGCAGAAGGGCAAGTTCTGCTTATCACAGACAATGAGGCAAATATGGTGGCAGCATTGCAGGCTGGCTGGAAATATGAAAGAAATGTGCTTATGCCAGCAAGTATTGCACTTCTGTTTACATTTAACTTGTTTAATTTTAATTGTTTAATATATACACTAATCTGAAATATAACACTGCTAAATATTATGTGGAAAGATTTCCAACATATGTTCCATTATGAGTCCAGCAGGTGGAGCTGACAATACAAGCAAACTCACAAAATACTACACAGCTGAATCCTCATCCACAATTTGTTCCAAGCTGAAACTGGCCACTAAGCTCATTTTTCTACCGGGTCACTGAAGAGGTTAATCCTCAACATCAGACCCTGAATCGAGTGTGTGATGTTGCTCCAAAGATGTCTTTAGGTATCATCCTTCAAGAATTTCTGCGGTGGCTGTTGGGAGCATGGTCTCCAGTGGTCCTTTTCCTTTTGAAAGGAGAGGACAATCAACCCACCCTTTCACCCTATTAATCTCCAGTTTTCCTCAACTATGAAGGAGCTGATGCCGTTTTTGTTGCCATTGAACAAATCAGCAATCCAAATGAATCTAAATCACCCACTGCAATTCAGTTCCACAATTCTCTGGCAGCTCTGCCTACATTTGTCAGGAGTAGGTAGGTATCTGGGAGTTGAGTCATGGCTACTGGACTTCTTTTTGAGAGATAGAAACGTTTCGCTGTTCATCCAAACAGCTTCATCGGTCTGAATACAGCTAGTGCAAGAGACCTTCTTATAGTCAGCTTGACCTCTTGTCCCCTGGTCTGATTGGCTCATAAGATGAACAAAGCCTGAATAGGCTCGTTAGGGAGACATTAGTGTCCATGGCCTTAAGGTAAACAATGGCCTAAGGTGCTGAAACCCATCAAGAATGGATCGTTAGCTGTGACCTGGTGGTGAAGGCTCCTTGATTTGCCTGGGTACTGTGCAAAGTACAGCCTGATAAGTAGCAGACAGACTATGGCGGAGCCCCCCACCTCTGTTGAGGGAGGGATTTTCAATGCTAACATGAATGGCTTCCCTTACTCCTCTCTCAAACCACCTCTCTTCTTTGTCTAATATGTGTACATCCTCATCTTTGAAAGAGTGGCCTTTGTCCTTCAAATGGAGGTGTACTGCTAATTCTGGTCCTGACCTCTCCTATGTTGGGCCATTCTTCTGTTTAATGGCTGTTTAGTTTCTCCAATGTAGAGGTCTGAACACTCTTCACTGCATTGGACTGCATATACTATATTGCTCCTTTTATGGTTTGGTATCGGATCCTTTGGGTGGACAAGTCTCTGCCTTAGTGTGTTCATGGGTTTGAAATAAACAGGGATGTGGTGTTTGCCAAAAATCCTTTTAAGCTTCTCCGACACTCCCGCCATGTAGGGAATGACCAGGTTCTTCCGTCGGGTCTGGGTCTCAGACTGATCCCTTGTTCTTCTGGGATGGCCCACTGCTTTGTTGAAGGCCCACCTTGGATATCCACAGGCCTTAAGTGCTGTCTTCAGGTGCCTGTCTTCCTTCTTCTTGGCTTCTGAGGAGGTGGGGATGCTCTCTGCTCTGTGGCTTAGGGTCCTGATGACTCCTAGTTTGTGTTGTAATGGATGGTGGGAGTCAAACAGTAAATATTGATCTGTGTGGGTGGGTTTCCTGTAAACTTCTACTCCTAGGCCACGGTCAGGTCTGATGATAACTGCACAATCCAGGAAAGCCAGCCTGTTGTCTTGGGTGTCTTCCCTAGTGAACTTAATATTAGGATCCACTGCGTTGATGTGGTCTGTAAAGGCCTGTACTTCCTGCGTCTTTATTTTAACCCAGGTATCATCTACATACCTGAACCAGTGGGATGGTGTTGTCCCTTTGTTGTGGTGTCCATAAATGTTATACTGGGTGACTAAGAAGCTTAACTGCCAGCAGAAGGGTAGTCAAGCCAGGAGAGACAACAGCACTGCTCTACTGAAGGAGACATTTAATTTGGCTCAGTTTGCAGGGCTTCAGAAACATGAGAGACTGACAGTGTGGCCTCTCTGCAGATGTCAGACAGCTGAACACCTCTTGGGAAAGCAATGGAAGTAGATACTGCTCCAGGAGAATGCCCACAAACAGCTTCAGGTAGCAGCTAGCCAGTGCTTAATATGATAGTAAACACTAGGCATTCCAATAGCTATTGTGCAGAGACAGGCAGACCCTGCCTGACATCTTGGTAACATCTAACAAGCCTGACTGTTCATTTGAAGGGTTTAAGTTGAGGAAACCTCAAATGATATGCTTTATCACATGTCCAAATAATGTAAGGCCCTCACAAGGTCCAATGAGGGTGACAGGAATGAAGCAGGGAGAACAGTTGGTTAATGTGATAATCTGAAACAACTTGGGGGAAGAAGGACATGTCTTGGGGGGCACTTTAGCTTTAAAGAACTGTAAGAAAAGCAAGGCATGACAAAAGGCACACAGGTTACTAGTCATCCTAGCTGAATTAATGTCAAGCAAACAGTTGAATAGGACACTCGTGTCATCAATGTTTCTCTTGAATGTTTCTCCTCAAATTTTAGAGACTAGGATATTACTGAGGATGCTAGACTTGGGACTAATGTAGATGCTTTAGATACTAACTTGCAAGTATCCACTATAATTAAGTGAAGGAATAATTGGTAAATTACTGCAATGGCAAATTGCATAACAAACGATGGAATGTTCTACCTATAGTGTCTTTCTTATGAAAAAGTTGTTAAACTCCTATCTGAACCCTCTTCTACAAGCATAGCCCTTATATACAATTTTTTAAAAGATGGTAAAGACTAAATTATTTAAGTTTACCTTTTAAAATATTGTAATTAATTTTAGATTTTTACAAGGTTTTTATATCTATGGTTTAAATATTGTATGTTACACTGGGATATATTTTAATTGCATTTCTGCAAATGAACATCCAGAGAATGACTACTGTGGTGTAGGAGGTTGGACAGATTAGCCAGACCCTTCAAAATCGTCTTGAGAATAGGGTTTTTGAAAAGAAATTTAGCATGAGATCCCACATGTTGGTGAGATACAACTACTGACAGGCAAACCCTAAGAGATAACTAGCTTAAAAAAGAGGTAACTTACCTGTAACTCTGGTTCTTCGAGTGGTCATTCTGTGCTTCCACACAATGGGTTAATGTGTGCACATACAGTAGCTCCTCGGAATGTTCTAGAAAGATGTAAAGTTGAAGGACCTCCCACCCTATATAAGGTGGACCCGCCCCCCTCCTACCTCAGTTCCGCTTTTCCGCAATACACAGTAAGGTGCTGACGTGATGGAAGCGGGGCAGGAGGGCGGGTGTGTGTGGAATTACAGAATGACCACTCGAAGAACCAGAGTTACAGCTAAGTAACCTCTTTTTCTTCTTCGTGGTCTTCTGTGATTGCACACAATGGGTGAATAGTAAGCTGGACTTACTGCAGGAGGGTAGTCACGGCATAACTGAAGACAGCACCGCACGGTCAAACTTGGTCTCATCATAGGCCCTGGTGTCAAGCCGATATTGAGTGCCAAAAGTTTGTGAGGACGACCACGTGGCAGCTTTGCATATGTCCGGGATAGATATCCCCTTGAGGAAGGCAGTGGATGTAGGCATTGCTCGGGTGGAATGAGCGTGGGGAGGCTGAGGCAGCAGTGTTTGCGAGAGCTGATAGGCCAGGGTAATGATCGCAACAATGGCCTTGGGAATTGACTGTGAGGACATAGGTGAGCCCTTCTTAGGTCCATATGTGCAGAGGAAAAGTCTGGTGGTGGTATGGAATGATGAAGTTCTATCAAGTTAATAAGACATGTCCTTTTAACATCTAAGGAATGCAAACGTGGGTAGAACAATTGGCTGAGATATATGGAAATCAGAAACAACTTTCAGTGTACAGAAGCTGAACTTAAAGCTTTTCAAGAATTGATAAATAGATATTGTAATGCTGGTAAAAAAGCAAGCTAATCAGCTTAGTTGTGTGGGGGAAATACTATATAACCCGGAAAAGTTAATATGGTGGGAACTCGAATCAGCTGAGCTAAAAGGAGACATAAATAAATACTTGTTTAGAGTCCCACAAAAAGATATCAGATGAAAAAAACCCTCTTGAGTTCCTTAATAACTACTTGGACAAAGTATGGGAGGAAATTGGCACCAGAAGGATTCCCTTTTTGTTTAGTGATAGATCAGGAAAACTTCCCCACAAATATGAAGAAATATGGAGAATTATTTAAAATAACGAAAGTGGCAACATTAAAAGAATGGATTAGGAAGATGAGAACAAAGCAAGAAATTAAACGTATACTACAAGCTAAGGATTTAACATGGATGAATTATGCTCAGTTAGAAAGTTGGATGAAAGATTGGATTAGGAGAAACACACAACCTAGAGAATATACAAAGTTTGAACAGTTCTTGTTAACATATGAACCAGAGAAAGAAAATCCAATGAAAGGAGCGGTAGGTTAAATATATAAAATAATCGAGGATTCTCTAGAGGAAAGGGAGCAAGAAACAATAAGAGAGGTTTAGAAGCAAGATAAAGAAATAAAAGAAGATGAATGGAAAAAAAATGGAACATGAGGATTTTACAATCATTATCAGTCAGAATAAAGGAAAATTATTTTAAACTAATTTTTAGATGGTATATGACACCAGTCAGACTGAACAGAATAAATCCAAGATATTCAACCTACAAGGCCATCAAGTTCAACCCGTTAGCTCGATGCACAAATACAAATCAAAGGATATCTGTCAGGTAGTTGTCCAAATTTCTCTAGAATGCTTCCAATAATGGAGCACTGTCCACCTATTGAGGTAATCAGTTCTATTGTCATGCCGCTCTAACAAGTAGGAGGTTCCGTTCCTCAGTTCGTTTTTCACCCTGAGGGGCATTTAATAAACAGATGAAGTTTTCTCCCAAGATTATTTTATGAGTCGCAGCATTGGCTTAATGAACGCCAGTCGAAGAGGCGGGGCTTGATCTAAGGAGATGTCATCAAAGGCTTGGTCATCCTCGCCCAATGGTGGCTGCACAACGGACAAATTTAGTGCTTTGGCTATCTTGGTGATCATTTGTGAATAAGATTTGTAGTCCTCCGATGGGGAGGGAGGATGCTCATCATTGACGTCTGAAGTCGGTGTTGGACACTTCAGAATGGTCAGAGTTATCCGATTCCATGTCATCATCAGAGTCCTCTCTAGTCTGAGAATTAGAAGGGTCCCCGTCAGCTCTACCTTGTGCTGAAATTGAGGGAGTGCCTTGTTTATCTTTGTGAAGAGGTCGTGGCGCTGACGCTGCAGTGGATGGGCCAGTCTTAGGATGGCTTCGAGATCTCGGTCTGAGGGGTGTTGGGCGTCGGACAGCAGCACAGCAGCGCGGTTGTCATCAGCAGCATGAGACTTGCCATTTGTGCCATCAATTGTAGGATGGACTCGACACTTGTGTCTGCGTCGTGGCGGAGAGTCAGAAGTTGAGGGAGACCGGGCTCGATGTCTGTGTCGAGGCAGAGTTGTGGATGAGGGGGAAGAACGACGTCGCCATTGGTGGGATGGTCTAGTGGTGACGTCAATAAAATTGGGTTGCAAATACAAAACCTCAGGGTGTTCCATCCGGCACCTCTTCGGTCTGTAATATTGGTTGGCGTCGGAGAAAGAGTCGTTGGGTTGTTGTGATGGGGCCGACGTTTGTGTCTCAGGGTGGAATCAGTAGAGGAAGAAACAAACTCCTGCCGGTAGCGGCGGTGCCTCCAGCGGCGAGACAGAGTTAGCAAGCGGTCTTAAGCCCATTCAGCAGCCTGGGAAGTGACTGATCCATGTAGCTCTCTGTGGCTACGGGGCTTTCGGGTGGAGTGCCGTTCGTTAGTCGGAGTAGTGTCCCCAGATGTTGAGTCGGCAGACCCATGGCCTTGAGAATGGTGGATTTTTTTGCTCGTGGTGGAATCAAGCCCTTGCGTCTCCTTGCAGTGGGAGCGGGTGATCAGCTCCGTGAGGATGAGGTGGAGTCGTAGCGGCGACGGCGTTGCTCAGTAGGTGGCGGGTTCGACTTAGCCACCCTAGTTTGCACCACAACGGACGATCCCAAAGACAGGCTACACTGCGAACCGGGCAGGGAATGGTCTTCCTGCAGCATGGTAGGGAGCTCCGTAGCCCATTGTGTGCAATCACAGAAGACCATGAAGAAGAACCCTTATGCTTCAGGTGTAAGAAAAATGGGGGGCAGCATGAAATAATGTTGCAATGAAATTCTCATGGATAGATTCTGCTAACTGAACACATTTTCCCTACTTCTACACATACAGACACCTAGTAGAAGGTTTCTTCACTTCCCCCAAAACCTTGGCTAATGCAAGTGAATTCTCCAAGCATGGATAAGTGTATATGGAGGACAGAACCCTTGTGCTGGTCAGATCTGGAATGGGCCACAACCTAAATTTGTCTCTTGCCAAATGTTGCAGAGTGATAAACGATTGGGGACACCATGGTGCATTGGCATTGGCATTGTCCATCTGCAGTTTGACCACTGCCACGTGAAGCATGGGAAATGAAAGAAAAAAGTAAAGCAGCTGCTCTGAGCAATGTCTTGCAAGTGCTGTCCTTCACCTACTTGGAATTTCTTACATTTCTGAATATGCTAGGAAGCAAACTCATCAATTTGAGAAGTCCCCCATCTCTTCCTTATGGTTCTGATGACCTTTCTTAACAGTGACCATTCATGATTCTGGAAATGAAACTTTTATCAGAGAGTCCACTAGTTGATTCTCTCAATCCATCACATATATGGTGAATAAAGTAAAGCAATGTCTGCTGCTTATATATCACCCCATAGGGCTTCAAGCTCTCTCTCTGGGTGGTTTACAATTTAATTATGTAGGCTACACATTGCCTGCCAGCAAGCTGGATACTCATTTTGCCAACTCTGAAAGGATGGAAGGCTGCCTGGGGTTGAACCTTGGGTCATAAGCAGTTTTGGCTTCAGTACAGCTCCTTGGTAGGTAAACGTGTCTGGTAGCATGCCACTCCACAACTAAATCATTACAGATGGGTGGTTGAGCAAGTTCTTCCTTACTTTTTAATGTAATACACGATGGTAGTATTTTCTATTGCCACCTGCACAACACTTCCCAGAAAGAGGGGATCAAAATTGTTGAGGGTTTTTACTACTACAATATCTACAGCTTGTTGGTGTGTAATCTCATTTCCATTTCTGTCCACAAGGTCTGAACATTTCTATCTCTGCAATGAGCATCTCATCTATTAAAGCTGGCATCTGTGGTGAGGGCAGTTGGCTGCATCTGCTGAAAGGGCATGCCTAGAGATTCTGAGATGTGCATCACCACTGCAATTGCTACACCAACTCTTCTGTTATTGTATGACTCTTTTGCTTTGAATCTCCTACTGCTTGGAGTGACATCTGGCACAAGAAACCACTGCAGCCATGAGGCCTAGCAGCATTCATGCCATGAAAGCCTTCATCGCTGAGCTGGGGCAAAATTAATGTATCAGAGTTATGGTCCTGGGACACTCTACCAGGGAAAGATATGTATGGGGAAATAGGCCACTGATAAATTTGCTGGTTCTTCATAACAACTATGTATAGCAAGGGGTAACACCAGTTCATCCCCACAAAGAGATGGAAGAATCTCTGGATAAACCTCTTGGTCTTCAAAGCAACTCTCCCTGACAGCTCCTGCTGTACAAAGACTGAAACCTTGCTGTGGTCTTGGAGTGTAATCTATTACAGAAATAAGAGGATCAGTGCTAAAGTTTCTGGGTTGGTCCTGGCTGGTCCTGATTTACTCATGAGAAAATTCCCTTAGTTAGGGAAAATATATCTGTAAGGACTTAGCCAGTGACCTTCATGAAGGTCTCAATCCAGTGACTTGGAGCCTTCTAGTGGAGATTGCTAGTTCTGGAGAAGTAATGAAGACGGGATACTGATACTGAACATGGATCTCAGGTGAACCAGATCTCTAGATTGGTCAATTTGTAATTTGAGATGGTGAAGGTGACTGTGCTACCACAGAAGGCCCTTTATCAGCCTTTGAGTTATCTGTTTCTTTGCCTTTTTAACCTTGAAAAAACCCATCTCCAGAGCCTTCTGTTTCCTTTTCATGATTGAAACCGGTGTTGATGCTGATGTACTCAAAACCAACTAATCAATATTGACTTTTCTTGGTGTAACTAACTTACTGGAATTTTGGGACATCTGTGCTGGAGGCTCTGATTATTGCTACAAGGCATCTAAAATGGCTGGACAGCTCAGCAGTTTAGGTATCTGACTGTGGAGCCAGAGGTTGGACATTCAATTTCCCACTGTGCCCCCCTGCCAGGGGCTAGACTCAAGGGTCTCTTCCAGCTCTTGAGTTCTCAGATCCTCAGATCATGTGCTGCTTGGAATAAAAGAAACCTCAGGGATGGAGCCAGTGGATCATTCTGCAACCAATACTATTCTTTACAAACATCTATGCAAAAGGAACCACTTCAGCCTAGACCAGGCCTGCCCAAAGTCCAGCCCAGGGGCCATTCTGAGTGGCCTGCGGCTGGCTGGACCGCCCCTCCCTCCCCCTTCTTCGCCCCATGTTTTTTTAAACAGGCTCCTTGTGCTTCTTTGGTCCCCACCTTCCTTCCTTCCTCTCTTGGTTTCCACCTTCCTCCCTCCCTCCCTTGGTCCCCGGCTTCCTTCCTTCCTTCTTCCCCACCTTCCTTCCTTCCTCTCTTGGTTTCCACCTCCCTCCCTTGGTCCCCGCCTTCCTTCTTGCGGGTGGGGTTGCAAGGGGTCAGTGGGTGGGGCTTATGGGTCTGTGGGTGGGGCTTGCAGTGGGGTGGCAGGGTTGGGGAGCAACCGGCCCCTGATACATTCTCAGCCACCAAATCTGGCCCTCCTTACAAAAAGTTTGGACACCCCTGGCCTAGACTGTTGAGTGTGCAAAGCACAATTGGTAAAGTTCTTGCAAAGGAGGCAAAGGAGGGATAGAGGGACAATGAGTAGGAATTTCGTTGGGGTAGGCCTTGTGTAGCTTAAATGGGCCCATAAGGGCTATCAATGAGCAACTGCGAACATGTGGCTACCTACAAAACTAACCAACAAACTATACTAATGCACTATTTATTCAGTTAGCTACACCCCATTAAAGCAGAGACACAACAAACACATAAACAACCAAATTACAAGGAAACTCCCAAATCTCCCTCGATGTTGCCTTAGTGGTGGAAAAGAGGCACCTGAGGGTAGCTGTGGAATATGTCTAATCGGGAGACTGGATGGAGTTTCTTGGTATGACAAGCCTGTAGAATTTCTGAGAACTGGTGCGTAAGTACAGAATAAACCCCAAGTGTGATTCACATAGACAAAAAAGCATTTTAAACAAGCAAACAATGTGTAGATACTGTGGAGAAAGTGTGCTGGAAAATATATGCCTTTGATATAATCCAGTAAAATATTTGTTTCAAGATGACTGTTAAAGATAATCTATGATGGGCATGAAAGTTCTGACCTATGTTCTTCATAACCCTTATTAGTGCCATGAAATTGATATCTTCATGTTAACACAGATAGATTTTCTGGGCTTTCATCTAGAAATCAATGGAGTATTAGCGATGCTTGCTTCTGTAAGGCAGGTCTATCAACCATGATCTCTGCTGATTCTGATGGCACACGAAGCTTTGAGAGAATAGGGCTAATATGGTAGGTCTGGAAGCATCCAGGGCATCTCTGTCCACATGGTCACCCAATCAGAAATTCATATGGTCAAACGCCAAGCCGGGAAAACAAAATAACTTGAGTTTCCAATTACCTTCGGGGGGGGGGGGGGGGTTCGCAATGAATGACAGCAGAGGCAATATGTGTAAAAAGCCCAATTCATCATCCAAAAGTGACAAACAGCTATTCTAAGCACTTTCACATTAGTCTTAATTTCTTTCACTGTCATAATGCGAACCCACTAAAAGCAGGAGATTCTATATTCTCCCTAAAGATCCCAATTTCCATCTTGTCTCTAGTGTATGCCTGTCTCCTTCAACAGCCACACATACAGAACACTGAGGACACAACAGAATTCTGTGGAATCCGCAAGGATTAAATAACATAGGGCACAGCAGTACCTGTGTCATATTAATCTCAGCCTTGTTAAGACTGCTAAGAACCGAATTAATTATGGTCCCAACGTGGCCTGATCACCTCTAGCAACCTACCTGATTTGATGGTCAGTGGCATCAAAGATATTGCACAGAACACACTCAAGAGTCCAGCAATCACAGTTATCGAAGGAGTTTCTTTACCGTGTTTCCCCAAAATAAGACAGTGTCTTATATTAATTTTTGCTCCCAAAGATGTGCTAGGTCTTATTTTCAGGGGATGTCTTATTTTTCCATGAAGAAGAATACGGTACACATTTATTGTTATCTTATTATTGGGGAGGCCTTATTTTCAGGGGGATGCCTTATTTTTCAGCAAGAGGCAAAACCGTAAATAGGTCTTATTTTCAGGGAAACAGGGTAATATACTATGGCCTGGACTCAGACTGATCAAGGTCAAGATTACTTTAAACCTGAGTCTGGAAATGTTTCTGGACCATATATGCCAGAATCCTTCATCCATGTTTATAGTGATATGGTATCTGAGCTTAGATAATTTTGTTGCATATCTTTTTTATAGAATTTGGCATCATCCTTTCTCCTAATGCTGCTAATTGTGGACCACCAGCAGACTAACCAAGGTAAGCCCTTCTGTTAACATACCAAATATTCCCTTTGGTAAACTGGCCACATGAGACTGCTTATTGAAGGGCTACGTTAGTTGTTCTAACACCTATCTGGGCTCCTGATGATATGTAGTGCAGAAAGAAACAATGGGTGTGAGCAATCAGACATGGTAATCAAACGATTGCTGCTCTTTCTATATAGCACAGCCAACTACAGATTCCTTTCCCATCATCACGTAGACCCAGTGAAATGCCTCACAAGTGTCCCTCACAGATGGGAGAATACAGCTTTAGAGCTGCACCACTCTATGCATCTGTAGCAAAGAGAACTGGGCTCTAGCTTCCAGCTGCCATCAAGCAGCATAACTGAAGGAATTCACTTTCTGCCCATGTCGTCTCATCCCAGTGAGGGCCAAAGGGACAGCTCAAAGATACATTTGAAGAACGTTGAGAAGAAAAAAGATATTCAACCAATCATCAGCCACACCAGGGGGGGGGGGACTGTAAAGAGTTTGTATCCCTCACTTCCCTTTAGAAAGCCCACATTATTTGACAGAGCTTAAGGGGAAGCAAAACTTCCACCAGAGCAAGGAGTGCCAGAGTATGTGCATGCCTGTTGTCATCTTCTATCACTATAAAATGCTGTTAGGTATTCTTACAATTATTTGAGTGAGAAATAGCATATAAATTCTGAGTACAAATAAATAAGCTATGGATACTACCATAATAGTACCTACAGTATATTGAAAGGAATATGAGGAAAATTACGTTATATGTAGATTTTTTTTCTTGGATATATCACACCAAATAACCCAAACCTTATATTAAGAGATCATTCTCAATATAGTTAGCAACATTTACACTCAGAAATTCTACCGTCTCCTGTTAAGAGAAACAAATTATCTTCAGAATACATCGGGAACTAGCTTGCTGTGTTCAGAGCAAGGTACGCAGCTACAAAGGTTTGGTGGATCCTGCGCCACTTTCCCTCAATAGGTCCTGCTGTGGACTGCAGCAGTACCCTCCCCAAAAGACAGATGGGAGTGGTTAATGTCCACTTCCAATTCTGCAGAGGCATAACAAAAGCATGGGAGTACACTTTGTTCTAAAGGCAATCTATATTTCTGGACTTCTTGATGTCTCAAATTAATTTTTAGTAAAGTTGTGTGTAAATATCTGCTGGGGGACCACATGTTGCCCATTTTGATACAGACATTCAGAGAATGTATACAAAACATGAACTACATGGACAGTCACTTGGTTTCTTTGCTAAGATACAAAACATTCCTGATGAGTATTCAGCAACTGACATCGGTAACAAAACATTGCAGTGCAAAGTGCTCTTTGTTCAAGGTTACAGCCAGTCATCTGTGCCTGAACTTAGACTGGGGCATTAAGCTGCCCTATCTCCTGCCCGCCAACCTCCACTCTCTTCAAGAGATGATCAACATTTTGGGATCACTGATCCCACTGACACATTTTCCTTTCTCCTAAATAATGTTTGTTCTCTTCTAAGCATACTAATATCTCCCTTGTTTCTCAGTTGCTGTGTAGGCATGGGTGTTTCGTTTTGGAAGTGGTCCGATTCCGAAACGCCATGCAGGAGCCCAGCTGGCATTTGGAACCAGTCCAACACTCCAGAATGAATTCAGCCAATCCCTTAACTTGCTCTGGGGTCGCGCACAGTTAAACTCCAATGAGGAAGAAGCCTCCGACATAATCTTTCATTCTCCCTGGTGCTGGCCAATCAGGATCTGTGCAGGGAAATGCATTGTCCTGCCTCCCTGTCTGATTGGCCAGCACTAGGGAGAAGGAACTTCTTCCTAATTGGAACTTCTTCCTCCCGCATTTCATTGCGGAACTGGACCATTTCCGAAACGAAACGCCTATGCCTATTGTTGTGGTATAGCAACTATCCAAGCATCACTTGTCAGTTGACCCTGGTATTAGAGGAAGTGATGATCTCCAGGAAATAAATAATTTCTGTATGAGAAGATGATAAGTTCACCTCCACAGAAATGTGTGTGCTGATACCCCCCCACCCCCAATATCCCATCTGCAGCTCACTGTGCCCATTGAAAACTGGTTCCATTTCGGCAAAATTCCAGAATGACTTAGTGCAGGCTAGAAAGGGCCATAGTTCTGAGGGGAAGCACACACTACACTCTCTGTGAAGCATGTTATAGTGCCAGTGATAAAACTATTGTACTGAGAATGGATACCAAGAGTATGCAAGAGCACTGAGTAATATATTGCCATTAATGTGTAGGCCCTGATGCTGGGAATAGCCCTCTACCACATCCATCGTTATTTCAAAAAGACTCACCTTAGTCCATGGATGTGCCTTAATCTGAGGAAATTTAAATTCAGTATAGTTTGGATTCATTTCTCTAATCTGTTCTCTTGTAGGTGTTCCAAGAACCTAGAAACCAGGAAGACATATTATTATTATTAACAGCTTGCTCTAAGAGTACTACAGTATTATAACCATATTCCTCAACATGCAACATCCTTTCAGCCAAAAAAAATATGGACATATAGACTAAACATGAGCTTTTCATGCAGAAATGAAAAACTGGATCATGCTCAAGTGCGGTTTTTTTCATGTTTATAAAGGACTAGTACAAAAAAAGTTTTGTGTTCTTTTGTGGAACCTTCTGTGGGCCTTCAACTCTTTGGTTTCTGTCTAAGCACCTGAGAATTTTTCCATCCAGTAAACCAACCCACAAGAAGTAGGGAGAGTTTCAGAAATGGACATTTAGAATCTGTAAAAGGAACTAGCACCTAGTGATGAGTGGCCTTTGCTTCAGTTCTTCCCTGTGGGATTGCTGTGTGTGGAGTTCTTTGTCTCCTCCATGCTCAATTCCTGCCTGCTTGTTGTACTCCTTTCATTTTCTGCCCCCCTTTTTTTCTTGGTTCGGGTGTGTGTGCCCTATTTCTTTGGTTTATTTCTGCCACAACCAGGCAGTCTGGCTGTGTCAGTGTGACTCCTTCACATAGACCATAAGTAAGCACACACAGTGATGGAAGGCCAGCAGCAGCTTTTGCGGAAGATGATTTTTCCTTAAGGTTCTCAAAAAAATAGTCTCTACTGAGCCTTCTTCACAAGCTCCCTTGTGTTGATACTCCAGGACAGATCCTCCTGTAACTCAATGCCCCCCAAAAATCTAAAACCTGTAACCCCCTCCACATCAGTTCCATCAATTCCAAGTGGCTGAACATCGTTTTTCTGCCTCCTCTGTTTTCTTTATGTTTATGTGCAAGTTATTAATTCTACACCACTTTGTCAACTGTTCCACCTCTGTAAGCCATCTCACTCTCCTTGCCAGAGATGAGCCCAATCACAGTCATGTCTCCTGCAAATTTAATAATTCTATTGCTAGTATAGGCAGAGACACAAGCAAACGTGTAAAGAATATAAAGGAGTGGATTAGTACAGTACTAAGCATATTAGAGGTATAAGGGCCCAACCAGACCCGCTGAGAATGATCTGACAGAAAATCCAAAATCCATCCACAAAGTGATGGCGGAAGCCCTAGACTTCCCAATTTAGACCTCAAACATTGTGGAATAATTGTGTTAAAAGCCAAGCTAAACCCCACAAAGGGCAATGTAGCATAACCCCCACCCCTCGCTCTAAATGTTCAAGAACAGTGTGGAGAGAACACACACATGGAGAGAAGGGGCTGGATATGTTTCTTTGGTTTGCTATTTTCTTCTCTGTTGTGGGGTGCGGCACTTTCCCTGACTTTTAAAAACTCTTATTTTTTAATGTACTATCCGTTTATTCTACTACAGCATACATTTTGGAGGGTATTGGGAACTGTTTCGTTTGATTCTTGGTGGATATGGAGGCTGGAGGGTTAGGGTGGACTTTGCACACCAGTGAGCTGTAGGAGTCAAGTCACCGATGGCTGGACATCACTTGGGACGCTTCTTCCTTATTCTAGATTATTTCTCATAGAGTATTGGCTGCTTTGGGAGTAGACTGATTCTGTGCTGCTTGCCTGTTTCTGGAGTAGTTTTAAGGGTTCTTTGTGGCTTTTGAAGTGCCAGAAAACAGGAACGGAAAACCTAAAACAGGCTTTTTCTCTTATGTAGAAAGGGCCTGTGCACATGACAAAAACATATAAAAAGTGCCACCACTCAAAGCAAACTACAATGAAAGAAATATGGAAAATTTCACTGGGCACATCCCAAGCACAGACTCCAAATTGAGAAAACTATACATCTGGTTTTCAGAGTAATCAATCCAAATATGGCTCCATTTGCGACTTTATCATTGTCTACATACACTACTGTACTCTAGAGAAACAAGAACATGGTAAATTAAAAGCAATTTCAAATATTTACCATAATTAATACTATACAGGTCACTCCTAAAGTGCCTAATTTATCTAAATCACATTGTGTACTAAATTACTTAAGTACTGGTCTGGAAGGATCTAATTTTATTGCCACATGGTACATTCTGAAACCATCCCTTTTTTCCATTTCAAGGAGTGACTCTTCTGTGCAAACCAACTAGGAGAAAAAGTGTCTGAGGAGACTGAAGAAGGTCCTGTTTGTGGCATCTGTGATGACGGATACACAGATGAAACATCATTCACAGGCAGAACACCATCAATGGATGCGATCTTGCCACTGTGGAAGGAACATGCGGATGTGAGTCTGTCACCTCTTACTTCAGTGCTCCCTGTTCTTCAGTTCCAGGCACAGAATCACAGCTGGCCCTAGCCCTTTGTTATTTCTCAAAGTAACACAAATTCATTCTTTTCTGGAGTTTCTTTATGGGGCTCTCCTGTTATCTTAGGAGTGGATCAAAGTGTATTTAAGAAAAAGCTAGTTGCTTTTTGGGTCTAGCTGAAGGTGCTGAGACTGTACAAATACCAAGATCTTCTGGAGAGCTATCTATACCTTGATAGGAATGCGGGAGAAAACTTTTGCTACTATTTTCCCCAATTATGGAATGCACCTGAAATCTGTAATCATTTTCCTCTCAGTACCTCCCTTTTAAAACTGACTTTTCATTGCACATTGCACTGATTTTAAGAGGCTCTATATCAGAGTTTGGGTTTTATTTATACTTGAATGCTGTTTCTCAGGAAAAAGGATAAAAAAGGAAATGAAAAAATATGGGTGCTTGTCAGAAAGATCTAAAAGCTGCATGTATGAAGGCACGTGAGAGACCTCACTCTATGCCAAAGCTTAGAAAAAAATCTACAAGTAAAGAACACAAGCATAAAGCAAAGCATTCTGTTTATATACTACCACATATAATTTATTTATGCAAGCGACATCGTGCCTTCCCCCAAGCAAGCTGGGTACTCATTTTACCGGCCTAGGAAGAATGGAAGGCTAATTCAACCATGAGCCAGCTAGGTGGAATTGAACCCCAGGCCATGAGCACAGTTACAGCTGCAGTACAGCAGTTTAACCACTGTGCCACAAGGCTCTTCTGAAACATTGACAGACTACCTATAATTTTGCTGTTAAGAATCACTTTTAAGGCCAGATTAATAAAATAATTGTTAGCTGCATAAACAATCATATTCCATAGGTTACATGGTTGGCAAAGCCAAAGGTTTTTATCATACAGAGCTACTAAGTGGAAAAGCCTGTCTGCACAGTAGTGCAGAATCCCATTAATTGCACAACTGCTGTTGGTAAGCAGAGGGAGAGTTTTCTTCATTAAATTAGTACTTGGACAGGCAGTGTGATGCTGGATTACTATGCAGCTAATACTTTGAACTTTTGTTGTTTTTGTTGTTCAGTCGTTCAGTCGTGTCCGACTCTTCATGACCCCATAGACCAGAGCACGCCAGGACCTCCTGTCTTCCACTGCCTCCCGGAGTTTGGTCAAATCCATGTTGGTTGCATCGATGACATCGTCCAACCATCTCATTCTCTGCTGTCCTCTTTTCTTTTTGCCTTCCATCTTTCCCAACATCAGGGACTTTTCCAAGGACTTCTCTCTCCTCATGAGGTGGCCAAAGTACTGGAGCCTCAGCTTCAAAATCTGTCATTCCAGTGAACATTTAGGGTTGATTTCTTTCAGGATGGGTGGATTTGATCTCCTTGCAGTCCAGAGGAATATCAAGACCCTCCTCCAGCATCACAGCTCAAAAGCATCGATTCTGCGGCGATCAGCTTTCTTTATAGTCCAGTTTTCACTTCCATACATCACTACTGGGAAAACCATAGCTTTGACTATCCTGACCTTAGTTGGCAAAGTGATGTCTCGGCTCTTTAGGATGCTATCTAGGTTTGCCATTGCTTTCCTCTCAAGGAGCAGGTGTCTTTTAATTTCATTGCTGCAATCACCATCTGCAGTGATCAAGGAGCCCAGGAAAATAAACTCTGTCATTGCCTCCATTTCTTCCCCTTCTGTTTGCCTTGAGGTGATGGAACCAGTGGCCATGATCTTAGTTTTTTTTTGATGTTGAGCTTCAGCCCATTTTTCCACTCTCCTCTTTCACCCTCATTAAGAAGTTCTTTAATTCCTCCTCACTTTCTCCTATCAGAATAGTATCATCTGCATATCTGAAGTTGTTGATATTTCTTCCAGCAATCTTAATTCTGGCTTGTGATTCATCTAGTCCTGCCTTTCGCATGATGTGCTCTGCATATAAGTTAAACGGGCAAAGTGACAGTATACAGCCTTGTCGTACTCCTTTCCCAATTTTAAACCAATCAGTTGTTCCATATCCAATTCTGACTGTTGCTGCTCGTCCCACATATAGATTTCTTAGACAAATAAGGTGGTCAGGCACTTCCATTCCCTTAAGACAGGCATGTCCAAACTTCAGCCCTCCAGATGTTTTGGACTGCAACTCTCACAGCCCTTTGCCATTGGAAATACAGGCTTGGAATTCTGGGAGTTGTGGTCCAAAACATCAGGAGGGCCAAAGTTTGGACATGCCTGCCTTAAGAACTTGCCACAGTTTGTTGTGGTCCACACAGTGAAAGGCTTTGGCATAGTCAATGAAGCAGAAGTAGTTTTTTTAAAAAAAAAAAAAAACTCTCTAGCTTTCTCTGTAATTCAGTGCATGTTGGCAATTGGATCTCTAGTTCCTCTGTCCCTTCAAAACCCAGCTTGCACTTCGGGGAGTTCTCTGTCCACATACTGCTGAAGTCTACCTTGTAGAATTTTGAACATAACTTTGCTAGCGTGAACTTTGTGGGTATCGTATAGCAGCCCAAGAGAGATTTTAAAAATGCAGAAATAGGCCTTGACACTGGGAAATGTTTCAAATTTTTATCTCTTATACCAGTGTATAAGACCAGGCCACCCAGGGCAGCTACCTTTTTCATGAAGTATCTTTTATGAGTACTACAAAAAAGAAAAGTGTTGTAGAAAATGAGAGGACCCTCTCTAGCTTGAGTTTGCCTGAAAGTGTGACCTGCTGTCAAGCATTGTTGAATGGTTAGGCCTGCATGTACCGAATGGTATACTACCGGTGCTGGAGTCTGGAAAAAAACAACCCTCCCATCACTCTCAGTTGGGAAGTTTGGCTGTAGATTAGTGATTTCCAACCCTGGGTAACCCTGCAACTGGCCACGACAGCTAGTGCTGAAGGCTTTGGGGCATTGTACTCTAGGAACACCAGGATTATCCAATGGTGTAGGTAGTGGTGCAGATAGTATAGGTTGGATTACAACTGTTGAGTACATTCCTACAGGCCCTCTGATTTTGAAGTTTTTTTCAAGTTGGTTTAATCTAGGTGGCAAGAGCAATTGCTATTACTGATGTGGTATGTAACAGAAGCCTTTTATACATCTGAAAGGAAGATGGGTACAGGCATGATAAATACACTGTACATAGTACTTTGGGAATGGGAGGGAGTAACACTGATTGACAGGAAAGAGATTATGATATCTATGTCTCCAGCTACAGTAATTGGTTGGGGGGTGCAGTTGCCTCTAATGTATGGCTGGGTAAGGAATAGCAGGTCTATTAATCGCAAAGGATATTTAAATTCTGACCTAATTATGAATGATAGAAGTTCAAAGGAAGTAGTTAGCTTCTCCCACTGCATCCGTCAGAGTTTCTTGTCTAGCATCAGGGGGGCGGGAGCCTTGCTCTAGAATGGATTACATGGATTTCATCTTCCAAACCATACAGCCCACCAATAAGTGTTGAGTATCTATCTACACCTAGTGTTACAGCCTCAATTCTGTTAAGTTTACTAGCCATCTTGCTGTCTAAACTGCTGGGGTATTTCTGGGCATGACAGTAAGTTTGATGGCCCCAGACAATAATATTCACACTAAAACTGTCTTGCCAGGAACTGCTTTGAATTTCATAACTGTCTTGCCAATCATAGTCATTTCAGGCAATATGTGATCAAATTTACGTAGCAAGACAAACTATAAATATTGTATGGTTTGCATGTGCCAGGTTAGAAGGAAATGCTCTGTGGGTATGGACGTCAATTTAAACTTCAGTGGCATCACTGATGAGGGTCAACCTTCAGGTGGCCCAGAATAACTTCTTGAAAGACGGACGGTGCCTAGAGGGTTTTTCAGCAGGTTTGGCAGCAGTCCTGGTCTGTCTGGTATCTGCCAGGAACAAGAGAATGTCTGTCTAATTTTTACCTGAGGAAATTTTTATTCAATAACATTGTAAGAATTGAAATCCAATTCTAGATCAAATGTTCATACATAGCCCAGGATATGGGGATATTTTTATAAATAATAACCAGAATGTAGCATCTGATGCCATTAACTACACTAAAAATATTATAGGATGGAAGAAGTCCAAAAGAATATTATTATTATTTTTAGTCTATAGGAAGTCTGCCATCCTTCTGAACACCTGGCGTTTACTTTAAAAATCTGCTTTTCATTGAGAACATTACTTTAATTTCTTAATCTTCAAACCTCACTTTCCACAGCAGGAAAAGTTTTGGTATGTGGAAATGCGTTTGCTCACATTCCCCCTTCCCGATCATCCACTCTCCCTCCCTCCCTCTTTCTTCTGTTTTCTCTTTTAGCCTGTGTGAGAGAAGAGAGGGTTCGCCGTCAGCAGACACAAGGGTGGAAAACCAGAAGAAGAAAACTGAGGAGCCAATTGTGGCAGATCTGACTGAGTGGGTAGACCCGCCCAGGCAAGAAGAGCGAGAGGACAGGGGGAGGGCTCAGACAGTACAAGAAGGACCGACCAATAGCGGAAAGCTATTGGATTATAGATGTAAGCCCGGATGAATGGGAAAAGAGATGTCAGGAGGGAGAGAGGGAAAAAGAAAGACAGCAGGGGAAGAGGGAACAGTCTGAGGAAAAGAAGAAGGATGAAAAGACTCAGACGAATCCCAGGATCACAGGGCGTCAATGTGATCAGGCGACCCAAACTGCAAGGGATGAGCCACCTGAGGCGATCCTTCCTTTGCCTGACCCTCCTGGCCCAACAGGTGGATTGACCCGTGGCGCCAGAGCTGTGACAGTGGCCCGAGGTGGGGGAGCGGTCTCAGTATGGATTCCCGGACGGGGATAGGAGACACGCCACAGCGGGGTCAGACACCATTGTTGCGGGACTCCCTGTTATGGGCCCATTATCCCGAAGGGGCGTCTGGACCTCTAATGAGTACCAACCCCTTCTTAGGTGGAGAAGAAGTGTCTCAAATGTTTATCCCTGAGGGATGTTATGGAGTTCACCGTTTGTTCAAGTTGGAACTGTTAAGGATGTTCAAGATAATGTGACTGTCTATGACATGAATAAAAGTTTATTTCGTTGGAAACAAAGCGAAGAGCCTCCTGGTCCTTGTGCAGCTACTTCTCACTCCTTCCCAGCTGAACCCTCACAGCCTGTAAGGTCCAAAGAGGTGGGGAGCAGGCATCTCTGTACTGTTTGATTTATGAAACTAAATAAATATGCTGGCTTAAAGCGACAAAGATCTTACAAACAACCAAAATGAGCAATCTGGATGTGAACAAGGTATATTCTGGAAACCAGCGCTGCTGATCAAGATTAGAACTACATGTACAGATTTCCTGGACTTCTACAACATCCAGAGTCAACCAGCATCTCAACTGACAGAAGCAACATCTTTTCTAGATAAAGCTTCAATTTCTTCCTCAGCCACAACAGAATGAATTCTTGATGTTTACATACCATCCTCTTTCTACATAACCCAGACTGAATTCCACAGACTGAATTCCGGAAACAGGCAAAGACCTTTGCCTTCAGGCAAGCTTTCCCTGAATGATGGACTATCTACTGTGTCTTTATATGAATCTACCATACATGGCTACGCAGTATTTGTTTATAACCACATATAACTTTGTGTTTACATCTCTCCTTGCGTGGCTGCATAGACACTATGTTATCAATTGTTAGCTTTAATGTTGCCTTCTAACGCTGTAAGATGCCCCTCAATTCCCTGTTTCTCAAACTGAATATGTCTTAATTGTACTGGGCTGTATATTGTCTCTCCTTACTGTAAACTGCCTTGGGTCCTTTTCCAAGGAGAAAGGCGGGTTAAAAATATTCAAAAACAAATAAAAATAAAAATAAAAAGTTTTGACTCCAAACATTCATACTTGCTAAAACAGACATTGCTAAGAAGATTTACTGAATCTGTTTTGGAAACTAAAAAACAGTCCTTTGCACCAACTGACCACAATTAAAGAAAGGTTAGTACCATGCTTATATTTATTGATGAGGAGGAATTTAGGTAAAAGTTAAACACATGATGATGATGATGATGATTGATTGATTGATTGACTGATTGATTGATTATCAAAAATAAAAAATGCCATACCTTGATTATTTCCACCAACTGATCTACACCACTGTCACCTGGGAAAATTGGTTGTCCTAGTAGTAATTCTGCCAACACACAACCTGCTGACCAAACATCTGGGGAGAACAAAAGCATGTTAGAAAGTGGATATATTGAAGATTATATACAGCCACCCCATATATATACTGCCACAGAACATTACACAAAAAAATGGGAAACATCTTCTCTCTCAGAACAAATGGTGGCCTGAGACTTGAACAGCAGAGTCATTTTGCCACTTCAGATTCTGGTTTCGATCACTGCTTTGACTACAGCCCATCCTTGCATAGAAGGAAAGTTCCTACTCCAACTTCATACACTACCTTAGAGAAACAGTAAAATGGACTTTCACCAATAATTAGTCCATATAAAACTTGGAGTTTGCATGAAAATATCTCATGTTCAAAGTAACACAGGAAAATTATATAGAAAAATAATACTTCAGAGGAATAATAGTAGTAGTGCTAATGACTGTAGTGATTCCAGTATGTGTGGATGTTGTATTCATGGTATCGGTGTCTTCTTGCATGCATGGAAGGTGAAAGTGACTGATAAATGGATGCTCGGATATTGATGCATGATGCTGGGCCCTGATTGGTTGGTGAGAATGAATGTTGGGCTGAAATATGAGAGATGTGGCAGTAGACTTGGGAAGCTGGATCTAACATTGGTTCTAGGGTTGCTGGGGTTTTGTGCATTAAAAGCTGTATAGAGTCGCTTGTATATGTGTGTGGGGAAGAAATAAAAAGTTCAGGTTTATTTTTGTTTGTGTTTATATATCCAGGGACTTACTTATCTGTTCCTTTTCCCTAGTTACTCGTTGTTCCAAAATACATTTATTTTGTTCTGTTCCAAATAAACTCTCCACATCTGTACTTTCATAATTATGTTTTAATATGCTTTTAGTAGCAATCAATCAAAATCTTTCAACTATGTGCCAGCAGACTACACCAGGAACTCAAACAATAATTTCATCTAGATGCTCTTTTCATATACCACCAATAAATAACCCCATGGTCAGGATCTTCTCTTAACATTAATAAAAACAAAGTACTCAAAATCAGGTCTAATAAATGCTAAATATTTTTGAGAAACTGAACCACAAGATTACAGTACTTATCATGGTGGGGAGACTTTGCTTACTTTAATGTAGCCTAAAATGATATTTGTGTTTTTTGCAGCCCTTATCACACTGTTGGCGTATTCATCTTGAGATCTACAACAATTCCATGACCTTTCTACATGCAATATTGCTGAGTCAAGTATCCCTCATTTTGTAACTGTGCATTTGGGTTTTTTTTCCTATATGTTGAACTTAGGCTTTGTGGTACTCTCTTACCTCTTCCTAGTTTGAGAAGAAGCCATTGATAAAAATTCTCTTAGTGTGATTCTGTAACCAACTGTGGATCCAACCTGACACTTGTTCTCTTCAGCCCACACTAAGCTAGTCTGCTAATCAGAATATCATGGGGCACTTTGTCAAATGTTTTGCTGAAGGCAAGGTATATTATGTCTGCAGCATTTCCACTATTTAAAAGGGAGGACACACAATCAAAAAATCAGATTGGTCCGGAATGACCAATCTGTGTTGGTTTCTAGTTATCACTGCATTGTTTTCAAGGTGTTATAGGATGACAGCTTTGCAATTTGCTCCAGAGTTTTCCCTAGGATTGATGTCAGGCTGACTGCTCTGTCACTCTAAATGACTGAAATAAGTATGCTCCTTTTTTAAAAGTACTTCAAATAACCCAGCTCTGTTACTTTGATCTCATCAGACAATGAACAAATACATACCTATACTGGAGGTATAATCAGTGGCTCCAAAGATCAACTCTGGTGCCCTATAATACCGAGAGCAGATGTAAGAGACATTAGGCTCTCCACGAACCAGCTGTTTTGCACTAGATAAAAAAAACAAAAAAGAATGAAACAGGTTAAAAATTTATTGTAATGCATCTAAAAATACATACACTTGTTTTAAGGTTGGTTTTAAAGCTTCATTTGCAGCAGCAAGTCACAGTATTTACAGCGCCCTGGATACAGTTTTCAAGGTACATAAGAAACGTAAGAGTGATTTAATCAGGGCTAATTCCCAAGGAGTTTCCATGGCTGTACTGGATTCAAAGAACCAGTTACTTACCTGTAAAGGTGGTTCTTCGAGTGGACCTTCGTGAAGCCACACAGATGGGTTTCCCAGGCGCCCCTGCGCCAGAGGTCGGACTTCCCTAGCAATAGGAAAGTTTGTTAGTCTTCGCCCCCGCACCCTGTGCATGTCCGTGGGTGTTCCCGCCTAAACACCTCAGTTCCTCTTGACCGCCAGGATGACAGGTAATGGATGTACCAGTCAGGGCGTGACAGTCCGAGGGGAGGCGGGCGGATGCTGTGTGGCTTCACGAAGGTCCACTCGAAGAACCACCTTTACAGGTAAGTAACTGGTTCTTCTCCAGCGTGGCCTTCGTGAAGCCACACAGATTGAAAGCAGTACTCACTGGCAGGAGGGTAGTCACGCCGTCGCAAAGGAAAGCACTGCCCTCCCAAAGGAAGTGGCCGACCTCATGCGGGCATCCACCCTGTAGTGGGTCACGAAGGTTTCAGGTGTTGACCAAGTGGCCGCCTGGCAGATGTTCTTCAGGGGTACACCCTTCAGGAATGCCGCAGAGGAGGCCAAAGCTCATGTGGAATGCGCTCTGATACCCAAAGGTAAAGGTATCTTAGCTAGTTCATAAGAGAGCTTAATAGTCTGAACCACCCAGCAGGCAAAACGTTGTGAAGAAACAGGAGAACCCAGTATGGCAGGGTCATGGCACACAAATAGTTTATTTGACTTTCTGATAGATTTGGTCCTAGAGACATAGAAAGCTAGGGCCCATTTAACATCAAGGGCATTCATGTCACATTCAATCCTGGTTGTCGGATTGGGAAAGAAGGCTGGCAATACAATTGGTTGTGACACATGAAAGGAGGAAACCACTTTTGGCAGAAAAGTGATATCCGGGTACGCTACCACCCTGTCCTGGTGGAACTGCAAATATGGAGGATCACACCTAAGAGCGCAAAGCTCGCTGGACCGTCTAGTGGAAGTAACGGCCACTAAAAAAGCAGTTTTTAGGGTGAGCAGTCTGAGGTCTGTAGACACCATTGGTTCAAAGGGAGGGCGTTGCAAGGCCCGAAGGACCAATGACAGAGACCACTGAGGTGGAATCGGTTTCCTGTCAGGAAAAGTGTTCTTGAGGCCTTTGAGAAACCGCTTCATTCTAGGGTGTCAAAAGAAGGCCGCTGCTTCCGAAAACTGTGGTTGGTAAGCCACAATCGCTGAGAGGTGGACCCGAAGAGAAGCTGAGGTAAGTCCTGAACGCTTCAGGTGAAGGAGGTATTGCAAGACCCAGGTAAGAGAGGGATTACCTGGGTCAAACCCCTTATCTGCCGCAAACAGTGAAAACCTCCTCCACTTATAGGAATACAGTTTGTCAGTGGAGGGTTTGCAGCAAGAAGAAATGATGGTGTCGATCAAAATAGAATCCTCCATGCTGTGAGCTGGAGGTGATCCAGATCTGGGTGGAGAACTTGGCCCTTGTCCAGTGAGAGAAGTCCTGGAAACGGGGCAAAGCACAGGTACTCTGAGGACATTTGTTGGAGAGACACAAACCAGGGCTGTAAAGGCCACCATGGTGCTATCAGTATGATGTTTGCCTCGTCCTGAAAGATCTTTATGACTACCTTGTGTATCAGAGGAATAGGAGGGAAGGCATAGAGGAGGTCGTTTGACCATGGGAGGAGGAGTGCATCCCCTAAAGAGTGACGTCCCTTCCCCGCTCTGGAGCAATAAGCTTGGATTTGGCGTTGGAGTGGGAGGCGAAAAGGTCCACACGAGGAAAGCCCCATTTGTTGCAAAGAAGGCTGAAAGTCCTGGGATGTAGTTCCCACTCGTGGGTCGCCTGAAGACGTCGGCTGAGGTTGTCGGTGTCGGAATTCTCGTCTCCAGGTAAGTGCATCGCAATCGGGTGGATGTTGTTGGAGATGCAACAATCCCAGAAGTGGATCGTGAGCTCCAGAAGACGCTGTGAATGGGTTCCGCCCTGTTTGTTGATGTAGTACATGGCGGTTGTGTTGTCGGTCACTGCCAGTACTACATTGCCGGAGAGGTGTCGGATAAACGCCCGAAACGCTTTGAAGATCGCCTACAGCTCCAGCTCGTTGATATGGCGCTGTCACTCCTGTGGAGTCCAGGTATCGTGGATGGAGAGAGAGAGGCAAACAGCACCCTAACTCGTGTTGCTGGCATCCGTAGTCACTTGTATTGTAGGAAACGGATTCCGGAAGGGCCGGCCGGAAAGGATGTTGGTGCGGCTGGACCACCAGTGAAGATGCCGAGGTAAGTCCGGAGGAATGGTGAGGAGTTTGGTGGGAGGGTCCCGAAGAGGATTGAAATGACTGAGAAACCAGGCCTGGAGAGGTCTGAGTCGAAGCCTGGCATGAACCAACACGGAGGTCATGAAAGCCATGAAACCTAACAGTCTTTGCACTTGGACGGCTTGGAGCGGACGGAACTGCTGTAATAGTAGAAGTGTTTCCGCTATTCTGTCTCGTGGCGGAAAAGCCATAGCACGGGTGGAGTCCAGAATCGCCCTGATAAAGTTCACTACTAGGGAGGGATCGAGATGCGACTTTTTGAAGTTGTTTTGTAACCCTAAAGCTTCTAGCGTGTCTAGGATGGTGGCAATGTCCTGGCGTGCCTTGTCCTCCGAGTCTACAATGACTAGCCAGTCGTCGAGGTAGGGGAAGACCACTATTACTATGGTGCGGAGAAAAGCCGCCACTGGAGCCATGCATTTGGTGAAGACTCTTGGTGCTGTTGCTAAACCAAATGGCAGGGCGGAATATTGAAAGATGTCTTCCTCTACGGCGAATCGGAGTAGATGTCGATGAGCTGGGTGGATCGAGATGTGGAAGTACGCATCTCGTAGATCCACACCCCCAAACCAGTCTCCCCGGCGAAGGAGGGGGATGATCTTTTCCAAAGTTAGCATCCAAAACTTTTTGTAAACCAAAATTTTGTTTAGAAACAGTAGGTCCAGAATTGGTCTTAATCCACCGTCTTTCTTTGGAACAGTGAAATTACGGGAGTAAAGGCCCTGACGGGCGAGGGTCCATGGAACTCTTTCGATGGCCCCTTTTTGGAGAAGTGAGGAGACTTCCTCTAAGAGCCAAGGAGAAGGGGGGTGAAAAGTAAATTCCCCAACGGGGGAAGGGAGCGCAACTCTAACAGATAACCTTGTTGGATAATGGCGAGGACCCAATGGTCTGAAGTTATGTGACACCAAGCCGGAAGGAAAGGGTTGAGTCGAATACTTGAGTAGTCAATAGTCATCCCTGGAACGACTATCTCGGGGCTTGTTACCCGAGGAGGTAGACTTGGGCTTCTTAGTCTTGGAGGAGAAGCCTGGAAAGGTGGAAGAACGAGAGGGGCGGTCCCGTTGTGGTTGCTTGGAGGAGGATTGTGCAGCTGGTGGCCAAAAATGTCTCCTTGTTTGAAAACGAAAGGAAGGTTTGGAATGCTGAGGGATGACATTTAATTTCTTGGCGGTATCCTGTTTCTTATGTCAAACTTCCATGAGATCGTCGGTGCTTGTGTTGAACAGGCTGGATCCATCGAATGGCAGAGTCTCTATCTCTGCCTTATGGTCATCAGTGAGGCCTGTAGTACGTAGCCAAGCATGCCTGCGTAGAGTGCTGGAGGAATTTAAGACTTTAGAGGCGGTATCAAAAGAGTGCTTAGAAGCACGCATTTGGTGAGCCGCCAACGCCATTGATTCTTTGTACAAGGCGGAAGCTTCGGCTCTTTTTTCCTCTGGGATCAACTCTAGAAAGGGCTGCAAGGGTGCCAACAGGTCACGTTGATATGCACCTTGATAGTTAGCTATCTTATGCTGGAGTATGGCATAAGAATAAAGGTTTCGTCCCACGGAGTCCAACTTCCTGCCTTCTTTGGAAGGTTGTATTGGAGTCTGTTTTGTGCGTGATTGCACCTGTGAGGATGCCACAACCACGGAATTAGGCACTGGGTGTTTGCTGAGATACGGTGCCTTATCATCGTAGACATGGTAGAGTGTCTCCAACTTACGAGAGACTCCCGTGTACGCAATAGCCTGAAAAGAATCCTCCACCATAGTCAGGAAAGATGGGATAAGAGTCAGGTGGACCGGTGCCGTTTCCTCACTAGCAATCCTTCCAAAAACATGACAGACCCGCTTGGGTTGGGGCTGGTGGATTGGAAGATCGTCTTAGACATGCGCACTAAGAAATTAGCCTAATTGCGCATCGAAATCAAGGAGGGTGGTGGAGATTTCTCCTCGATTTCAGAGTCTGGAGATGTCACTAGTTGCATAGAAGCTGAAGCCGAGGCCTTGGATTTGACAGACTCATTGCCGGAAGGCTCGACTTCGACCGCCAAACCCGACGAGGAGGCAGCAGCCATCTGTTGTTCGGATTCGAAGTGGTCAAAAGTGTGTATCGACCATTGACAGCCATCGAACCGGAGAGAGAAGGCCGGTATAGGTAGAACCGCAAGAGCAGGTGGTTGAAGGTGATGTTCTTTGCGGCGCCTCTTTCTTGGAGGGGCGGTCGTATCCGAAGGCTCCTGTGACGGTTTCGGAGGGGTCAAAGCGTGAGCGACCGCAGAAACCATCGAATCCGTCTGAATAGACACGGCAGCATTCTCGACTCCGACAGACGCCGACAGTTGGACATGCTTCCATTTGGTCTTCCTCTCATGCGGGGGTGATGAACCCGAGAGGAACACAGGCGGCAACGAAGAGGCACGCTCTTCGAATTCAGTCTCCACCGTAGGAACGGGAGAGGCGGCGGCCTTCGACGCCAGAGAAGGAGAGCGGAGAGTGAGCTCTCTGGACCAACCGGTCCCTGAATCCAAGATGGACCGACAGGTCCCAGAGTCCAATGTTGGTGTAGAGCCGACCAAAGTAATGTTGGAAGGCAAGGCCGCGTCATCGTCGGATGATGAATCCGATAAATCGGATGGCAACAGTTGTTGGTACTGTGGTCGGGAAGCCAACGGGACCGCGGCATTGGCCGAACCGGAGAACTCAGTTTCGACTGTAACCAATGGAGAGGCCATAGAAGGAGATGCAGGAGGTTTCGAAACCGTAGCCGGCTTAGAAACCTTCGGCGCCTGTGGCGCCGACTTCGAAGTTTTGGGCGGCTTGGAGGCCTTATGTAGGGAGGGGCTAGCTGGCGGCTTCGGTTTCGAAGAAGACACGCCTTGCAAGACCGGGATTTTCTTGGGCTTGTCCACCCTCCCTGCAGCCTCAGACTTACGGTTCAAATCCGAAGTCTTCTGCTCCATCGGTTGAGGTTGGAGAGACCGTTCTAGGAGGTAAGTAGCGAGACCGTTGCGGAGGTTCTTGAGCGCCTGCAAGCTGAATCACTTACAAATAGGGCAGGCCTCGGGATGATGGTGTTCCCCGACACAAAAAAGGCAACGGTCGTGACCGTCGGTGTGAGGGATCTTCGCTCGGCATCTGGAACAGCGTTTAAAGGGCTGCGCGAAAGACATCGGTCAGTAGACAGTCCAAAGTTCGAAAAACCAGAAAAAATCCAATGAAAGTGAGAAATTCGAGAAATTCGCATGGAGACTAACAGAAAAGAACCTCTAGCCATGGCAGTTAAGAGGAACTGAGGCGTTTAGGCGGGAACACCCACGCACATGCACAGGGTATGGGGGCGGAGACTAACAAACTTTCCTATTGCTAGGGAAGTCTGACCTTTGGCGCAGGGGCGCCTGGGAAACCCATCTGTGTGGCTTCACGAAGGCCATGATGGAGAACCCAAGTGTCTTGAGTTCTAGTCTGTTACTGAATTGACATCTTCCACTCTAAGATCCATTTTTGAATTAAATAATTCATCCCCATCTGTTCTCCCTCCATACAGTTCACTTTTTAAATTGAGCTTGGTTCCAGTTGCTTGGAAAAACAAGTATCCTCTTGAAAGTGGTAAAGGCCTTTAGTATGGTGAGATACAAGAGGCATCAAACAAGCCTTAGCCCAAGACTGCAGAATCAGACTTCACGAGCAAGGTAGGTAAAAGTTGAGAAACGTTTATCATGCTCAGATGTGCATGGATAGAAAACTTTCTCTACCGCCGTAGATAGATGACAGGAAACATCAGCAACAGTCCCAAGTGTAGAAGACCAAACTGGAAGTCCTGGACTGAGGGCAAAATGAGAGGCAGTGAAAGAGGCTAGGTCCAAAGCCAGCAGAGGGTGAGCACCAGTCCAAGTCCTCTGGGGTGAGAGGAAAACCAGTAAAGAAGAAGTAAAGGTAAGGGTTCCCCTTGACCGTTAAGTCCAGTCATTTCTGACTCCAGGGGAGGATGCTTATCTCTGTTTTTAAGTCAAAGAGACATCGTTTGTGGTCACATAGCCAGCATGACTAAATGCACAAACACAGAGAACATGGTTACCTTCACACCAAAGTGGTACCTATTTATGAACTTGTATTTTTAGGTGCGTTTGAACTGCTAGGTTGGCAGGAGCAGGGAGAAACAATGGGAGCGCCTTCCATTGTGTGGATTCAGACTGCTGACCTTTCGGCTGAGAAGCCTAATGGCTCAGCAGTTTAACCTGCAGTGCCACTCGCATCCTCAAGTCTTCTCAGAAATTTCATACTTAAAAGACATCCTTTGCTTTACTACGTACATGTTCACTAAAACTGCATGATACCTGGAGGCTGCCTTCTTAGGCTTTGGCAAATGTGTCGGGGGATGAAGTCAAGACAGGGTTTTCCCCTTGCCAACATAGGACTGACCTTAGTAATGAAAAGAATAAGGCAACCATAGATGAAGTTGTTACTAACAAATCTATGGAGGACAAGGCTATAAAACAGTGAACTGCCACGATGGCTACACATGACTTGCACTTCCCGAAACAGTTTGCTCCTTTATATCAACTGCTGGGAAACATCAGCACAGCCAATATGTGCTTGTGCTCATATTCAGCTTCTAGGCATCCCACAGCCATTCAGTTGGTCACGATGGAAAAGAATGCTACAGTAGTTAGGCCCTGACCTCATTTAGCAATTCAGCAGAACCACACACTTACAACTGGCTCCCTGACCATGGCTGGTAACATGCACCACGGAAATCAGACACTCTTTTTACATTATGCTCAGTGCTCAAATAGGGGTTTAGTTCTCGGCAAGTTTTCACAAATGCAACTTCTGCTTTTCTCCCATTCCTCTCCTTCCCTGCTTCTTCCTCTAATTCATTTCCTAGACTCTCTTCTCCCACTTTACTGTCTTCAAACTTCTCCCTTACATCAACTTCCTAATAGGTGCTTCCTCCTGATCTCATTCTTCTCTCTCTCCCTCCCTCCCTCCCTCTCTCTCCCTCCCTCTCTCTCTCTCTCTCTCTGCCTCTCTCTCTGATAAATACACACACACACACACACACACACACACACACACACACACACACCACCCCCTCTTTCTTGCTGGAGTGTATGCTAGAAGGCTTGTCTGTCACTGCATCTATTCCTCACACCTCCTTTCTGTCTTTCCTACCGCTGCCCTCTTGATGTGCTGCTTATATCAAAGTGAATTGGGGACACAAAGAGACTATTTATTTATTTATTTACTTATTTACTTATTTATTTATTTGATTTATATAGCACCCATCTGGCATAAATGCCACTCTGGTTTGTAAAAACAGGGTGTCTTAAGATGAGCCATCATGATGCCCGAGTCCTCCATACTCTTCTTTATATTTTTAGTTACCATTCTTGTAAAAACAACTGTGCCTTT
The DNA here is from genome assembly GCA_023846285.1 of Phrynocephalus versicolor. Lineage (NCBI taxonomy): Eukaryota > Metazoa > Chordata > Lepidosauria > Squamata > Agamidae > Phrynocephalus > Phrynocephalus versicolor. Next base: position 8,926,380 of record JAHTLZ010000198.1, on the reverse strand, counting down.
TATTCTTGCATCATAATTCTTAGTGACGTATTTGTTTTGTTAGACCTGCCCCCAAATTCCTTTTTCTTTCCTTCTTTTCTTTCTTGCCATAAATAGTGCCAGCTTTTGTTAAGCTAAAACAGATACTGGCAGCCAAGGTTTCTGTTAAGGCATGTATGTGTAACTCTGCCTCCCTCTGGCAGGGATCCTCCTTCCTCTTGCACCCAGAACAACAGCTTTTGTTCCAGTCACGATGGAACCTGCGTGGGGGGTAGGGGGGAGGGATATGTTCGTATGCGGAAGGAAAAGAGCCCAGCACAGCGGGGCTGAACATTAGAGGGAATGTTGCTGGCAGCTTTTGTTAAGCTCATTGTGCATCACTGCTTGGGCTCACATTACTAGGTATCTGAAATTAAACTTACAAAAGTATTTTTAAACAAATGCTACACAAGGTATGTTATATTCCACTATATGGAATATTTACACATTTATAATAAGATCTCGCCAAATTTCAGAAGCTAAGCAGGGTCAGCCCTGGCTAGTACTTGGATGGGAGACCACCAGGGAATATCCAGCGGCTGTAGGCACCTGGATTAGGAACTGGCAAACCACTCCAGTATTCCTGCCAAGAAAACTCCATGGACATGGGGTCACGAAGAGTCGGTCACGACTGTAACGATGCAACACGCACACACAACATGACTATCAGCAGTGGCAACACTGAAGGCAGAGACTGTGAGACCATGGTTGGGGGGGGGAATCACTTGCCCAATTCAGAAGTGACAACAAACTAGTTTCTTAGTAGTCATAACATTAAATCAGGGCTGGTAATCTATGCAGTTCCACAAAACAATTTTCATTTTTGAAAAATGGACCCAATAGGCAGCACCTATGCTTATGTTTACTGAAGTTGAAGCGACTAGCTCTGGAAGCTCCTGGATTCTCATAAAAATACTTTGCTGGCCTACATAATTCCAAGTCCTGTTATAAATCCCACCTACTCACCCTTTACATGCATTAAGAAAATGGACAATAAAACCAAGGACTGGCCACATCACATATAGATTGCCCTATCCCCATATCTGAAATAGCACATCTTTTGATATTATTAGATTGATATTAGCATGTTCTAATCAACCCATTCTTTAAAAAAAAACCAACCTTACAAATTTGTGCATAAACTAAACAGAGGGCTGGGCAAATCATTAGTAACTGATATCTAAAGTGGATTTACGTGCTATTCTTAAGTACTAAAATACTGTATATTTTAATATATCACTTCTAGTCCCAGGGAAGACAGAATAACTTGACAAATGTACTTAGTATTTTTCCTTGTGCCATTTCTAGTAAGTGCATTTGTAGCCTATGCTGCAATATGGCTGACTTACTACAGTCATCCCCCGCCATTTCACGGTTCAGGTACTACGGTCCCACTATATCGCGGGATTGCAGTACCTGCGCCTCAGGCCGCGGGAGGGGAGGCGATCGCATTGCCCTGCACCGCCACCCCGGGCTCCTCCGGGAAAGCGTGGGACGGCAGCGTTGGGCGCTGCCCCGCAATCTCCATTGAAATGCACTGAGCCAATACATTTCAATGGAGAAATTTTCCCCATTGGAATGCATTGAGCCAATGTATTTCAATGGGGAAAATTTTCTCCATTGAAATGCATTGAGTCAATGCATTTCAATGGAGATGGCCCCGGACAAGAAGTCTCGGGGCGGCACGACAGGCGGCGTGGCAGGTCAAATCCCCTTGCCACCGCTGGCGCGCGCCGCCCCAGAACTTCACTGACCGGCATGCACCGGCGGCGGCAGGGGGATCTGATTGCCCTCCCCGACCCCCAGCCCCCCGACCTGCTTCCGCATATCACGGATTTTCAGGCATCGTGGGTTGGGTGGGTCCCTAACACCCGCAATTGGCGAGGGGTTACTGTATAGCTGTATAACTTCATAATAATATGTATCTTACACTGAAACTGAAAAAAGGAGCAACAAAGAAATAATTCTACAGGGTCTTCTGGCCTCTAAAATAGAGGATTAGGACTCAGGAAGTAGACTACTCATAATTATCAAAACTAAATTGAGAGATCACTGCTTACTTACCTTCCAAAATCACAAAGTTTCAAGACAGCTGTGTCAGGATCCAGCAAAAGGTTCTGTGGTTTGATATCCCGATGGCAGATTCCAAAAGAGTGGATATAGGCTAAACTTCGGAACAGCTGGTACATGTATAACTGAAACATAAAAGCGAATCACATAATAGATACATTCTGTTTCATAACGCAGATGCAAAGCTTCTTACTTTTTATTTGTTTACAGATTACAACTTTCAGAAGTTACATTTTAGATAAGAATAACAAAAACAGTGGTTATATTGCTGGGAGATTTGTCGACAGAAAATCAACATTTCCAAGCTGTGACATGGCAAGTTTAAAATGCGTATTTTCTAGAAGATTAAACCATTAAAATGCATAGTTTATCACTTTGTTGTCAATCAGGCTATACACAAGAGCACAGATTAGACCAGTCTTAATTAAAATGAATAAATGTGATTAAAAGCAACCATTTATGATAAAGTCTATGCAGCATACCCTTTTCTTCGTAATATGTGCACTTTAAAATAATCCCTCACCTTATGAGTTTCAAAGAAAAAACATCTGTTAGGAAACTGAAAGCAGTTAATCGCATAGAAATAACTATCAAAAAAATACCAAAATGTAATTTAAAAATTGCAGCAATAAAATAAAAAGTGAAGTCCACCGCTAAATCTTGTTTATGATTTGGTCAGAAGAGTCTCTGTAAGCTTTCCAGAACTTCAAGGAAATCCTTGAAGGGAATCCTAGACAATTCTCTATCAGAGGGTGGCCCAGACTTTGTTTGAAAGGTCTTCTCCAAGGTTTGTCACGAAACTGAACTTCTGTCTATTAAGTGATGCATATTTTATTGCATTTTCCTTGCACGCTAAGATCACCACTCAGAGAACCCGTTGTTATGCTATGTTACACCAAAGAGGCTACCACGGCAGTGGCAGATCATGGGGGGAGGGAATGGGGGGGAGAAGGGAGAGGGAAGCAGCGGGGGGGAGGAGGCCTGTCAGTTGCATCTTCATTGAAGGGGAGGGAGTTGCTCTTAATGCTGCTGTGATTTTAAAGTGGGGGGTAGGAGCTGTGATGAAACTGATGGAAGAGGCAGATGAAAGTGGATGTGGCGAACTAGAGGTATGGAATTCAAGTTCGCCCTGGGTGACACAGACCCCAGTTGCGAGTCTGGTCCAGAGGAATATAGCATTCTGCTCTTAAATCCATCACTGTGGCCTCAAGACAAGAGTAAGAAGTGGACTCATATCCAGAGACTTGATATGATGGGACACTTAATTGAATGCAATAGGTTGTTTAGGAATTCATATGTCAACATTATCAGGATTTGTGATGGTGTAGCAACTGGTTTTTATGGGGGGAGTTTGAAACTTGTTCCAAAGTGCCCGCCCAGACTCTGAAAAGCACAGCTTTTATACAGCTGTTTGATGATCTCTGAGATCCAGTAAAGGAGGAATACTCAGCATTTCTTCTGCTGTCATCTGAAGAAGGGAGCTTTACCCACAACTAAATCAGAAGAGAGTAGGACTAAAGTGACCTATAGAAACACAAAGGAAAACCTATCAAGGTAGATTCAACAGCGAAAGTAGTCAGATCTGAATGAGTGGGACGTGAGAAATGGAGGCAGAAGGCATCAAAAGAACCGGTTACTTACCTGTAAAGGTGGTTCTTCGAGTGGACCTTCGTGAAGCCACACAAATGGGTTTCCCAGGCGCCCCTGCGCTGGAGGTCGGTCTTCCCTAGCATAGGAAAGTTCGTTAGTCTCCGCCCCCGCCCAGCGCGCCTGCGCGAGGGCTCCTTCCCGCCCAAACCTCAGTTCCTCTTGACCGCCACTAGACTGGTGAGCCCCAGTACCGGCGTGATGGTCCGAGGGGAGGCGGGCAGGTGCTGTGTGGCTTCACGAAGGTCCACTCGAAGAACCACCTTTACAGGTAAGTAACCGGTTCTTCTCCCTCGTGGCCTTCGTGAAGCCACACAAATGGGTGATTGCAAGCAGTACTCACAGGCTGGTGGGGAGTCACGCCGTCACATAGGAAAGCACGGCTCTCCCGAAGGCTGAGGATGATCTCATTCTGGCGTCCAGCCTGTAGTGGTTCACGAAGGTCTCTGGTGTAGCCCAAGTAGCCACTTGGCAGATGTGTTCCAGGGAGACGCCCTTAAGGAATGCTGCCGAAGAGGCCATGGCTCTGGTGGAGTGGGCTCTGATGGGGCCTGGGAGCGGCTTGTTGGCGAGCTGGTAGGCTAAGGTGATGGCCTGGACAATCCAGCGCGCAAAGCGCTGTGTGGAGACAGGGCGCCCCGCAGCCGCGGGGTCGTGGCAGATGAAGAGCCTAGGAGATGATCCCAGAGGTCTCGTCCTGGAGACGTAGAAGGCCAGAGCTCTTCGGATGTCAAGGGAGTGCATATCTCTCTCCTCCTTGGTCGAAGGATTGGGGAAGAAGGCCGGGAGGATGAGAGGTTGAGAGATGTGGAAGGAAGACACCACCTTCGGGAAGAAGGAGATGTCGGGGTAGGCGATCACCCTATCCGGGAAGAATTGGAGATAGGGAGGGTCGCAGCGAAGAGCGCAAAGCTCACTGGCTCTACGGGCGGAAGCGATGGCTACCAGAAAGGCCGTCTTCAAGGAGAGGAGCCTAATGTCGGCGGTTGCTAAGGGCTCAAAGGGAGGCCTCTGTAGAGCCCGGAGGACGAGGGAGAGCGACCACTGGGGAGGGATGGGTCGCCTGTCCGGAAATGTGTTGTTGAGCCCCCTTAGGAAGAGCTTCAGCCTTGGGTGCTTGAAGAAATTCGCCGCTGGAGACAAAGGGGGCTGGTGGGCCACAATGGCCGACAGGTGCACTCTTAGAGAAGACATGGTGAGTCCCGATTTCTTGAGGTGAAGCAAGTATCGGAGGACCCAGGTAAGATGAGGGTTTACTGGAGTGAATCCCTTTTGGTCTGCAAAGGAGGTGAACCTGTGCCACTTGTAGGCATATTGGGAGACTGTGGAAGGCTTACGGCAGGTCCTGAGTATGGTTTCTATCAGTTCCGAATCCTCCATGCCGCGAGCTGAAGGCGAGGGAGATCGGGGTGAAGCACCTGTCCGTTGTGTTGGGACAAGAGGTCCAGCGTCTGAGGCAGGCGAAAGTGGGACGTGGCCATCCGAAGTAGAGGGGCAAACCACGGTTGCCTGGGCCACCAAGGAGCCACCAGGATGAGGTCGGGGGCTTCTTGGGAGGCTTTGATGATGACCTTGTGGAGCAGAGGGATCGGTGGAAAGGCATAGAGCAGATCATGCGTCCACGGGAGGAGGAGAGCGTCCCCCAGCGATCCCCGGCCTAGGCCCGCTCTGGAGCAGAAGCGATGGCATTTCTTGTTGGTGGGCGAGGCAAAGAGGTCGATCTGTGGTGTGCCCCATGTTCTGCAGAGGTGGGAGAAGACCCCGGGGTGGAGTTCCCACTTGTGGTTCGACTGCTGCAGTCTACTGAGGCCGTCGGCATCTATGTTGTCTTGTCCTGGCAGGTGCATCGCGACCGGGTGGATCTTGTGACGGATGCACCAGTTCCAGAAGCGGATGGATAGATCGAGAAGAGGTTGGGAGTGTGTTCCGCCCTGTTTGTTGATGTAGTACATGGCAGTCGTGTTGTCTGTGACTGTCAGTACTACATTGCCGGAGAGGTGACGGAGGAAAGCCCGACAGGCCTTGAAGATCGCCAGGAGCTCCAGTTCGTTGATGTGAAGAAGACGTTCCTGGGGGGTCCAGGAGTCGTAAATTTGGTAAGAGAGGCACACCGCACCCCAGCCGGTGTTGCTGGCGTCCGTGGTGAGTTGGATCGTGGGAAGAGGGTCTCTGAAAGGCCTGCCCGCGAGGATGTTTTGGTGATTGGTCCACCAGGCTAGGTGCTCCGGAAGGTCGCGCGGCACTGTGAGCGCTACAGTTGATGGGTCTTGGGTGGGGTTGAACTGGGAGAGAAACCAGGACTGCAGGGGTCTGAGTCGCAACCTCGCGTGTGGGAGGACTGATGTCATGGAGGCCATGTAACCCAGTAGCTTCTGGACCTGAATGGCCTGGATTGACTCTCCCGGGAGGAATTCTCGCACCAAGGCCATGGTTTCGCGGACTCTGTCTCGAGGAGGGAAAGCCATGGCGCGTGTGGAATCCAGGATCGCGCCAATGAACTGCGCGACCTGGCATGGTTCCAGTCGACTCTTCTCGAAATTGACCTGCAGGCCTAGAGAGTTCAGTGTTGAGAGGACCGTGGCGATGTCGGCCCTGGCCTGACTCTGGGTGTCGGCGACGACTAGCCAGTCGTCTAAGTATGGGAAGATTACTATGCCTTGAGTCCTGAGGTAGGCTGCGACTGGAGCCATGCACTTTGTGAACACTCTGGGTGCCGTGGCGAGGCCGAAGGGTAAGGCCGAGTATTCGTAGACTTGGTCGGCGATGGCGAAGCGGAGGAGGTGACGGTGGGCAGGATGGATTGAGATGTGGAAGTAGGCATCTTTTAGGTCCACCACCCCAAACCAATCTCCCTTGCGGAGCAAGGGGATGATCTTTTCCAGAGTCACCATGCGGAATTTTTTGTAGATGAGAAACTTGTTGAGCACCCGTAGATCTAGAATGGGGCGGAGGCCTCCGTCCTTTTTTGGCACTGTGAAGTAGCGGGAGAAGAGGCCCGCTGTAGGGTTGTGTCGAACTGGGCGGATAGCATGTTTTTGAAGAAGCGTGGCCACCTCGTTGAGCAGGCATGGAGAAGGTGGGGTGCGAAGAACGTTGCCCAGTGGGGGCATGGAGGAAAGTTCGAGGGAGTACCCATTCCTCACCACCGACAGGACCCAGCGGTCTGAGGTGATGTTTTCCCAGGCGGTGAGGAAGGGTCGGAGGCGGACGGAGTCCGAGTCAATAGTCCTCTCGGTGCCTCCTCTCTCTGGGTTTAGAGGGAGTGGCCGAGGACTTAGGCTTTCTGGACTTCTGGCCGAGGGAGGCGAATGGGGACGGCTTGGACGGCTTATCCCTGTGCCCTCTGGAGGTGGAAGGGGTTGAGGGCGGCCAATACCGTCGCCTGTGCTGGCTCCGAAAGGAGTGGGTTGATCTAGAGGGGATGACGTTGAGCTTTTTCGCCGTGTCATGCCTCTTGTGCTTCTCTTCCATGAGGTCATCTGTGGTGGTATGGAAGAGGGCGGAACCATCAAATGGCAAGGCTTCGATCTGGGCCTTGTGGTTGTCGGTGAGGCCAGTCGTGCGAAGCCAGGCGTGCCTCCAAAGGGTGATGGCGGTGTTAATCACCTTGGAGGCACAGTCGAAGGTGCGTTTGGCTGCTCTCATCTGCTGCCCGGCGAGGGCCATAGACTCATCGTAGAGGGCAAGGGCCTCTGCTCTGTGTTCCTCAGGGATCTTCTCCAAGAACGGTTGCAGGTGAGTGAGAAGATCTCGCTGGTAGGCCCCCATCGCACCCTGGTAGTTACATGCCTTGTGGATAAGGGTAGAGCATGAGTACAGGTGCCTGCCGATGGTGTCTAATTTGCGGCCTTCCTTCGAAGGTGGGATGGGCGTTTGACTGGTCCTGGATTGGACCTGCGAGTCGGCCACGACTAAGGAACCCGGTGGAGGGTGCTTGTCGAGGTACGGGGCGCTCTCGTCATGCACTCTGTAAAGAGCTTCCAGCCTTCTAGAGACTCAAGTGGCAGCAGGGGTCTGGAAGGCATCCTCAGCCATTGTGAGAAACGATGGGATCATGGTGAGGTGCACAGGTGATGTCTCATCGGAGGAGAGGCGGCCAAAGATGTGGCAAGGTCTCTTGGGCTTTGGCTGGTGCACCGGCAGGTCAATGGTGTTTGCCATCCTCACGACAAATGCGGTGTAATTACGCATGGTTTCCGACGAGGATGGGGGCAGTTTTTCTTCCAGGTCAGACGAGGGCGATGTCACGAACTGAATCAAATCCGAGGCCTCGGATTCGACATCGGACCGCCCGGATTCGTCGGAGGATGGCTGGGGAGAGCGTTCGTTTGGCTCTTGCCTGTCCTGTGGTTCAGAAGTCTGAACCAACCATTGACCACCATCGAACCGGAGAGAGAATGTTGGGAAAGGAGGCACGGGCATTGTTGATGCCGGAGGTGCGTCGGATTCGGTGCGCCGTTTCTTCGCCCGCTGGTCCGGCGGGGTCAAAGCCTCTGCCACCAAGGTCGCGACCAAGGCGGTCGAACCCGAGGATGGACCCAGCATCGGAGTGGTGACCTCTGGAATGGAGGTCAGCTCGGCCTTCGAGGTAGTGTGGCGCGAGCCCGATGGAGAACGGTGGCGCTTTCGGTGCTTCTCGGTCTTTTTCTTCTTCTTCTCCGGCTGGGGTTCTTTTTCCTCGGCCTTCCGTACCGACGGGTTCGGAGGTGTAGTGGCCGGTACCGAAACCGACTGTGACGGCGTCGGTTTCGACTTCTTGTCGGGTTCGGCGGCCGGAGAAGAAAGTCTCGGAGGAAGCGAGGATGGAGATGAGGTTCCTTTTCGGTCTGGGGAGCGACGGCTCCCGGGTTCGGAAGCGGCTTGACGGGCTCCCGAGTCCTTATGGCCCCTTATCTCTGTTCCGAAGAGAGCGGCCCTGGTGCCGGAGTCGTAGTCATCGTCTGATGACTGGTCCGAGTCGTCTGAGCGGAGCAGGGGGTCGAATTCGGGTTGGGACGAGAGTCGGAATCCCGAACCCGAGAACTCCGTTTCCACCGTGAGAGACCCGGGAGTGGCGGAACCCTGTGAGGCCGACGGTTTGGACGGCTTTTCCGGCTTGGTGGGCTTGGGCGAGGCGGTTTTCGAAGACTTGTGCTTCGAAACCGCCTGGAGAACCGGAATTTTCTTAGGCTTCTCCTCCCGCCCGGGGGCCTCAGACTTACGGGGCTGGTCGACGGCAGCTTTCTCCATAGGTTGCGGGCGAAGAGACTTCTCCAGGAGAAAGGAGGCAAGCTGGTTGCGACGGTTCTTAAGAGCCTGCGAGCTGAAGCCGCGGCAAATGGCGCAGGCCTCAGGGCGGTGTTCTTCGCCGAGGCAGAGCAAGCACTTTTCGTGGCCGTCGGAGTGCGGAACCTTGGCTCCGCAGTCGATACAATTTTTAAAGGGCTGGGCAAAAGGCATTAGTCAGCAGTCCGGGTACGAAGAAAAAATCACAAGTCACAGGAGACTAACGATGGCGAACCTCTAGCCGAAGGTGGTAAAGAGGAACTGAGGTTTGGGCGGGAAGGAGCCCTCGCGCAGGCGCGCTGGGCGGGGGCGGAGACTAACGAACTTTCCTATGCTAGGGAAGGCCGACCTCCGGCGCAGGGGCGCCTGGGAAACCCATTTGTGTGGCTTCACGAAGGCCACGAGGGAGAAGTGAACACTTCAATTAGAAGGAAATCAGCCCCTTTCTCTAGAGCAGGCCTGCCCAACAGGTAGACCGGGGGCTACCGGTAGCCCGTGAAGGGTTCAAAAGTAGCCCGCCAGCCATCAATTAAAAAAATTGAGGGGGATAAGTTCTCCCCCGTTCCCCAAAGACCAACACTGCCCAGCAAAATTCTGGGTCTGCCAGCCCATGGCGCATTGAAATCTGTTCCCTCCAGAACAGATTAATTAGTTTTCAATCCATTCCTATGGGAAACCACTGCTCTACTCACAAAAGTTTTTACTTATGAGCATATGCTCGGAACGGATAAAATTCATAAGTAGAGGTTTTAGTGTAGCAGCCCTCAGGTACTTTCAGCTGGAAAAAGTAGGCCTTGGCCTGTTCAAAGTTGAACAGCCCTGCTCTAGAGCAGTGTTGGTGAACCTATGGCAAGGGTGCCAAAGGTGGCACTCAGAGCCCTTTCTGTGGGCACCTGACATCGACCCTACACAGCCACCTGCATTCAGGTTAAATTGCTGTACTGGCACTTTGCGAAAAATTAGTGGTTTTTGAAACACAGTTTGGGCACTCGGTCTCTAAAAGGTTCACCACCACTGCTCCAGATCATAACATCTATGTTCACCCTGGGGAACTTGTGAACCTGTCTTGCATCTGAAGTAAGAAACAATAAACAACACCAACATTTCTCATACCTTCACAAATATCATGGGGAGTGTCTGTTTGGCCCGACTATAATGCCTGGCAACTCTGTATACTGTTTCAGGAACGTAGTCTAGAACCAAATTAAGGTATACTTCATCTTTCTGGAAAAGTCAAAAGGAAAGAAAACAAGACATCATGATTTCATTTTTAATATCCACAAAAATAATTAGAAAAGCTGTACATTTAATACAGTATGACCCACATATCTGCAAAATCAGTACCCATGATTTCACTTATCCTCAGACTGAAAGTATTTAAATATTAAATGAAAAGAACCAGAAATACGTAATTCTATGATGGAATTAGCAGAATCGGTCACAGCAGGGAATTGGAGAACTTTTACACAGACACACACATACACACACACACACACACACTCGGGTATATGTCAACCCAAGTGTAAGCTGAGGCCCCTAATGTAACCCCAAAAAACTGGGAAAACTTATTGACTCAAGTATAAGTTGAGGGCATTTTTTTTCATAATACTTGAGTACATACAGTATACCAGCTGAGCTCTAAAGGGGCTGGGGGTAGTAATTCTATCTATCTATCTATCTATCTATCTATCTATCTATCTATCTATCTATCTATCTATCTATCTATCTATCTATCTATCTATCCAAACAGCGTATATAACATAAAATCTGTACAACATAAAAAAATTCCAGAGATAAGGGAAATCTGCTTAACAGAATCGCCTATGGGGCGAATCCGTACAACATAAAAATAGTCGTGATTAGGGATTACTCTGTTTTCAATGCATTCCTATGGGAAGTTTGTATAAAGGAAAATTTGGTTAACAGAATTTCATTTGGAACAAATTAATTCCTTTATTCAAGGTACCACTGTGTGTGTGTGTGTGTAAGTATATATACACACACATACCCATACAGGATATATACAGGGTTTGCTATATAGACTTTGCACAAACTCCCCATGGAAACCTCAGTCCAATTGTATACAGTCACAACATACATGGAATAACAGTCTTACCAAAACATGCGTATGTTCCAATCAAGCAGTATCACAGGACACATGTTTAACTTTTGGTTCATGAGATAAGACATGATTGTAACTGGCATATCACGTAGAATACCATGTTTTCATTGGATATATGACA
>JAHTLZ010000198.1:8843274-8915127 GCA_023846285.1 Phrynocephalus versicolor | reverse complement strand
CCCCCAGAAACCACCCCTCTGGTAGGTGCCCTCAGGCAGGCATATTTTTGCCTGCTTTTTTGGCTGGGAATCGGGTTTTTTTTTCTTTTTTAAACTTTTTTTCTGTGCCGCTTGGCATCGCGCGATCGCTGCGATGCCAAGAACGACAACGATAAATCAGACCCAATTTTTCTTTTGTCGGTTCGAGTTCGAGTTCTGGGGGAGTAATTGTCGTTAACCGATTCCGTTGCGTAACGGAAACGAGTAACGGAAACGGAAATGAGAATTTCACCAAGTTGTGCCCATGTCTAATTTTAAAGTAAATATTCAAAGCCCTGCTGGGACAATAAACTTAAGAGAAACTAGATGCTATGAAGCACAGTTTAAAAGAGCAAGATAAAACAAATTAAACATTTTGCAGATTATCAATATAGTCTCTACAAAGCATGAGGTTACACTATATGAATACCTGGCCTGTGTCATTTGCAATTACAGTGGATCCTCGTATAACAAATGGCTTGTATAACATAAAATCTGTACAACATAAAAAATTCCAGAGATAGGGGAAATTTGCTTAACATAATCGTCTATGAGGAGAATCCGTACAACATAAACATGGGATTACTCTGTTTTCAATGCATTCCTATGGGGATTTGTATAAAGGAACGTTGGCTTAACATAATTTCATTTGGAATGAATTAATTCCTTTATACAAGGTACCACTTATGCTTTGCAAATCACAGTTTAACAGAGGATCTGATAAAACATTGTTACAAGCGTATTCATTCCCTTCAGCAGCTTATTCCTAGTTTGTTGGGAGGGGAATGAACTCAAAACAACGTAACCATTTTGATAACCTAATTCAACTTTTTTCTCCTTGCCGTTGAAGCCCAGGGGTCAATGCACTACTACTCCTATTTAATGCAAGGAAATGAGATATATTAACAGTTCCCCAACTGTCATTCTATCCCCAATGATGTCAGTGGGGGGGGGGACCCCACACTAAGGACAAGCAATCACTTCTTGCCACTGCTGACTTACCCCCCCCCTCTCTCTCACCTGTGGGGGCTGGTGCAGAGAGGATGGTGGCAATAATGTGTTTACCCCACTGCTCATAGAACTCAGGATACACAACCCCAAACAACCAAATAATCAGCTTCCTGCATATCTTTGCAACTCACCTTCTCTCCACTGGAGTAAAAGAAATAGCGCAATCTGACAATGTTACAATGATCAAGCTTTCTCATGATTTGAAGCTCTCGATTCTGAAAAGAAGAGTATTTAAAAGATTATTTCCTCAAAGGCATATGAAAGTTTTCACACTTTGAGAAGAGGTAGCCATGGCATTCTGCTAGAAAAGCAGGCAAAACCAAAATTAAAATTAAAAAGACAATAACGGTGTGGTACATAAAAGATTAACTGCTATATCTCACTGTGGGCTTTCATGGACAAGTCCACTTTCTCATTTGTTATTCTTCAACAATTATTATGAAGCACAATTTGACTTGACGTACACTGTAATTGCAAATAGTGTTTATAAGGACAAAGAGCTGCTTTATTTGCAGTGTAGGTCCTAAGATATATATATATATATAACATATATGACACAATATAGATGTTCTGTTGGTTAGATAAATTACTTAAGCTTAAAATGATTGTGATTTAAGTCAACCAAAAAGAAAATTCAAAAAATTCAAAATTTCCCATTTTGTAATTCCGGGACAAAAGTGCACACACAGTAACGGATTGCTAGTTAGTAAATTCCAATGCAGAACATCTCAGCATCTCAAACCATACCTGTTCCTGACCGGAGGAATGAAACACCAACTCCAATGCAATCCTTTCTGTGCAACCCTTCCTCGGTTTGAACCTTTCCTTCTCCTTACAGGATTGGCAGACTATATTGCTATTAAAGAAGCCTAAATCATCTTTTTTGGTAGCCACATCACACTGTTGGTTCATATTCAGCTTGTGATCTACCATAATTCCAAGATCAAGCCCACCTTGAGATCCTGCATGTGGGGGCCCCTGGGGTCTTTGGGTTGGGGAACTCCCTCTCTTTGGGGGGGGGGTGACTGTGTGGTACCAGTTTCCCTGCATTTAGCACAGGTTACGCCTCATCCAGTTCTGGACATTGTACATCAAGAAGGATGCTGACAAACTGGAACAAGGTCAGAGGAGGGTGATAAGGATGATCAGGGGCAAAGAATTCAGAATTGAGAAAAGGAAACTTTTCAACAGGAGTAAGTGAGCGCTGGTAAGTTTCTGGGCCCTCAGAGGCCCCAAAAGCGCTTAATAGAAATCTGGAAGTCACTTCCGGTTCAGCGAGAAGCATTTGGGGGGCTGTGATGGGCCCGGGAAGGCCGTCAGAAGCCCATTAGGGGCAGGGGCATGCCTGGGGTAAGTACAGGAGGCATGATACAGACCTCTCCAGCTTACCCCAAGGGGCTTTTTTTCATATACTGCGTTCCCGCAATTGACTGGAACCGCAGTATATGAACCACGAAAGGGCAGGAGGCGTACTGTATTTTTCATCCAGTTATTACTGCTTGTTTCCCATACTCCTGGCACTTAAGATCATAAGAACAGCCTTGCTGGAACAGGCCACAGCACATCCAGTCCAGCATTCTGTCTCACAGAGTGGCTCACCATTTGCTTCAGGGTATTCCCAAGCAGATATCTTCAACTGCTTATGATTCCCTGCAAATGACATTGGGAGATATCCTGCCTATCTCTCCAACCTGGAGGTTGTGCTTAGGCATCCATAATGATAGCCACTGATACCCTTGTTCTCCATGAACTTGTCTAATCCTTTCTTTAAAATGTCAAGGCTGACAACTGTCACCACTTCTTCTGGCAGGGAGTTCCACGCACCAGTGATCCTCTGGGTGAAAAAGTACTTCCTCTTATTTGTTTGAGATCCAGCACCCAGAAGTTTCATGGAGTGCCCCCTAGTTCTAGTGCTGTGTAATAGGGAAAACATTTTTTTCCTGATCCACATCATGTATGATTTTATAAATTTCAATCAGGTCACCTCTTAGGCGCCGTCATTCAAGAGTGAAGAGACCCAGACGTTGCAGCCTCAGATGGTAAGGAAGGTGTTCCAATAATCCCCTAATCATTCTGGTTGCCATCCTCTGCACTTTTTCCATTTCCATAATATCCTTCTAGATGTATGGTGACCAGAATTGTACACAATACTCCAGATGGGGCCTCACCATAGATTTATAAAGAGGCAAAATGACACTTGCTTGGCTTATTTTCTATACCCTTCCTAATGATCCCTAGCATTGACTTTGCTTTTTTCACTGCTACGGTACACTGGCTTGACACCTTCATTGAGCTGTCCACCGGGACACCAAGGTCCCTTTCCTGGTTTGTTGCAGAGAGTTCAGATCCCATCAGTTTATAAATGTAATTGTTTTTTCCTTTTTGCCCCAACATTGCAACACTCTGCATTTACTAATGTTGAAGCTCATTTGCCACTGGTTTGCCCACTCTCCCAGTGTCAAGAGATCCCTCTGGAGCTCCTCACAATCTCTCTCATTTTTTATTATCCTGTATAATTTAGTTCCATTGGCAAATCTGGCTACCTTGCTATTTACTCCTAGTTCTAGTTCAAGCATGTCCAAACTTCGGCCCTCCTGATATTTTGGACCACATCTCCCAGGATTCTAAGCTTAGATTCCCAATGACAAAGGACTGTGGGAGTTGTGGTCCAAAACATCTGGAGGGCTGAACTTTGGACACGCCTGTTCTAGATCATTTATGAAGAGGTTGAAAAGCTCTTTACCTTTCTCCACTTGGAGAAGTGTCCATTAAGTGCTACCCTCTGTTTCCTGTCCCTTAGCCAGTTGCTGATCCAGGACAAGACCTGTCCCGTGATTCCATGACTGGCAAGTTTATTCAAGAGCCTTTGGTGTGGGACGCTTTCAAAAGCCTTCTGAAAGTTCAGATATACAATGTCAACTGGATCTCCCTTATCCACAAGCTTGTTGACACTCTCAAAAAATTCCAACATATTAGTGAGGCATGATCTTCCCTTACAGAAACCATGTTGGCTCTCCTTCAGCAGCACCTGCTCATCTATGTGCCTATTAATTTTATCATTTAGGATGGTTTCCATCACTTTACCTGGAACATATGTCAAACTGACCTGTCAGTAATTTCCTGGATCAACTCTGGATCCCTTTTTGAAGATTGGTGTTACATTCACTACCTTCCAGTCATCAGGCACAACACCGGATTTGAGGGAAAGATTATACATTTTGGTTAGGTCATCAGCAATTTCATCTTTAAGTTCCTTGAGAACTCGTGGATGGAAATCATTTGTATATAGACACCAGAGATTATGTGATTTGCCTGATTTTTTGAACATTTTTATGATTATGATTATTAATGTTAATGTTATTACTGACTCCAACTGGATCCATTTGTTTTACTGTGCAGACTTCATCAACCTTTACCCCTGTACTTGTTTCTCCCTGCCCCTTCCCATGGAGTTTAAAGCCGTCCTGAAGAAGCTCTTCATTCTGTGATCAGGCACATTCTTCCCAATCCTTGTGAGATGCAACCCATCTCTTGCTAGCAGTCCATCTTTGACCAAGCTTAGCACAAAATCACAAACCCTAATTCCTCAAAACAACAACACTTTTATAGCCAGTAATTCACCCAATGTATTTCCCCTTTCTCTTACAAGTACTGAATGACAGGATGAATGAGAAAACTATCTTGGCTCCCAAGTCCTTACATTTTCTTCCCAGAGCTTCAAAGTCTGATGTGATCACTTCAAAGTTGCTCTTGGCTGTGTTGCTTGTTCCCAGATAGATGAGAAGGAAGAGATATGTATATGTGGGTTTTGTAAGCAAGACAGGATACCTGGTGTGTCCAATGATCTTCCTGGCATACTTCAGTTTCAATTCCCCATAGCAGGGTGTTTCTTATTATAAATACAATTCCACATAGCAGGGTGTTTCTTATTATAAATACATTTCATCAGTGGGTTCAGTGACTTTGCTTGGTTGAGTTTCAGGCCCTCTCATAGATTCTTTCAAAGTCTATTGTTTGACTTCGTCTTCCTGCTGTCCACAAGGCTCCTCGTCAAAAATCTAAAAGTGGTTTTGCAGTTCCACCGGTGACAATAGCTTTCTCCTTCTTTTGTTCTTAACTGTGACTCCTTTCCTAATGCTTCTTCTACAGTTTTTCTTTCCTCAGTGTTCTGCTCCTGTGCCTTCCTCTATTGCTCTCCCCACCTCCAATAGCTCCATTGACTGCTGCTGCTCAAGAGTTCTATCAATGTATACTTCATCCTCCATGATAGCCTTAAGTATGGCTAACTGTTATTCCAAATCTCTCACTTATTTTTCAAACAGTGCCACTAGGTTGCACTTGCTGCATGTATATGCAAATTTACACTCAGGCACAAATACCAACACTGCATGAACTTTGCAGGTCTCTTCTCTCCATAATCCCTGTTAGCTTTTTGGCTTTTATTTGTCTTTCTTTGGATGTCCTTTCCTTTACTCTGCTACCTTGAACATAACTGGGAAAAGTCAACTAATATATACATTATAATTATATCACAGAACTGAGCACACCCCCTCATTTCATAAATATTTCAGTGTATCTTTTCATGTGATAACACTGAAGAAATGACCCTTGGCTACAATGTAAAGCAGTGAGTATGTAGCTTGTGTAACAGTGTAAATGTACTGTCCCCTCAAAATAACGCAACATGCAGCCATTAATGTCTAAACCGCTGTCACAAAAGGGAGTACACCCCTAAGTGACAATGTTCAAATTGGGCCCAAGTAGCCATTTTCCCTCCCTGGTGTCATGAAACCTGTTAGTGTCACACGTTCTCAGGTATGAAGGGGAAGCAGGTGATATCACTCTCACTCACATTTGGTTTTATCACTCTCACTCTCATACTAGTCACTTCAAGTTCCACATGGTACCTCATTGTAATAAACTATCTGAGGATCTGAAAAAACAGATTGCTGCTCTACATAAAGATGTTCTAGGCTATAAGCAGATTGCCAAGTCCCTGAAACTGAGCTGCAGCACTATGGCCAAGACCATACAGTGGATTAATAGGGCAGGTTCCACACACCATGGCTGACTGAAGAAGTTGAGTGTCCGTGCTCAGCGTCATATCCAGAGGCTGGCTTTAGATTTCTTTCCCCCTACCACCGGGCAAGGCACTCTCCAGAGGGGTGAGGGGAGGACTTTGAATTTCCCAGTAGGGACCGATACGTCGCCCAAGACCTGAGTAGGAAATTCAAAGTCCTCACCTCCACCCCTCTGAAGAGTACCTGACCCAGTGGAGTTTTTTCTTCTTCCTACGGCCAGGCCAGGCACTCTCCGGAAGTGTGAGGTGAGGACTTTGAATTTCCCACTCAGGTCCCGGGTTGCAGATCAGAAGTTTGAGTGGGAAGTTCAAAACTTCCAATCCTCTGCCTGGAAC
Organism: Phrynocephalus versicolor; assembly: GCA_023846285.1. NCBI lineage: Eukaryota > Metazoa > Chordata > Lepidosauria > Squamata > Agamidae > Phrynocephalus > Phrynocephalus versicolor. The sequence continues at coordinate 8,908,682 of JAHTLZ010000198.1, read as the reverse complement.
CCAACCAGGAAGTTCAAAGGCAGGTTGGCCAGCCGGGTGAGTCCCCACTCCACCCCTCTGAAGGGTGGCTGGCTGACCCGTGGCAGAGGCAGTGACGGCAGTGGCGGCTAGGAGGAGGGTGGTGGACATCGGGGTGGTAAGTTTTATTCCCTCCTTGCAGCCACCATTCTTGCGGCTTTATTCCCCCCTACTGCCACCATTCTCCTCGGACAAAAGTGTTTGCTTTTATCTGCGGATTTCACTATCCGCAGGGGATCCCAGATCTGATCCTCTGCAGATACAGCAGTTGTACTATACTCCTCAACTGTGCTCTGTTAGGAGTCAGCACTCAAAAGCATTTAGGATCTGAACTGAACACAGTGGCTGAAATCTTGTTACTTAGAATAGTAAGTCACACTAAAATAGGCTCACCAAATGAGTGGGAATGTGATCAGATAATCCCTCCCTGAGCTCTACTCATTCAAATGGGCCTACTTTAGGTGTAATTTAATTTATTTACCATGCAAAGGAGTAAGATTTCAGCTGTTAACTCAGTTGTTTATTATACATAAGATCGTCAATGTGCAGTCACATTTCTCAAACTTCTGGAAGTTGAAGCACACTTATTCCTGAATTCAAAGTGAAACACCTCATTCTTATACCTGAGAATGTGTACTTTATTTTAAAGGGAAGGCATCATATTGAGAGGAAACCATTTGCTTCAAGTTTCTGCATGAGTCACTATTCTACCTATCCTGTCTAACTGGAAGAATGCAATCCCAGAGAAAGTGACTCATGCTGGTGGAGTCCACAATCTCCTGGATACCCTGGATATGCAGAGGTGTGCATTTCTCCTGCACTGCAAATTCTCCTATTGGACATTAACGTGACTCAGAACTGAGACAAGAAATAGTACATGCAGTAAGCTAAATATATTTGAAAGAAGATGAAATGCTCAAGGATTCAAGAACCAAAGAATGGCTGCGTAATACTAACCTATATTTTGTTTTCTAGGAAGCTAATAAAAACCATAGTAACCATGGCACATCACACATCACTTTATGCTTCAATGATAAGGCTAAGCAGTGGACAGAACTAGAATTATCAAAGGAGGGGAAACTTTCTTTTTGATGTAAATTCTCTTGTTTCAGAAGATAAACAATGGTCACCATATTTTCTAGTTTGTGGGCAGATGGGCAAGTCCAAACTATTATTAAAGTTTTACTATACATCTTGCTAGAATTCTGTTTTTCTTTCCACTGCAAATCAGAAAATGAATTCTTCTGAATAAGGAATCAAATTATTGGCGTAATACAGTAAACTCATCAGGAAAATTATCTCATTCTGTACTCCCACAGACCTTGATCAATCTCAGAAAGAGCATTTAACAAAAATTAATACATTAGAGATCTAAAAGGAAAGTATACTTTGTCTATAAGCAACAGACTTTTTGATACAGCTTAGAAATCAAAAATACTAGCAGAAAAAATGCTTCCTACTACTTTTAATTTTTCAATATATTAATATACATTTGATAGACAATGGAAATACACATAGTAAGTTCAATATCAGCTCAGGAAGTAAACTAGTTATTCTACTTTTTCCTGTCCTTTCACACAGCTTACTTACTAAAGCTACAATACACATCTTGATAGACGAGTGTTTCATGTATTCTAGGTGAAACATGAAAAACTGAATTCTTCCTACAAAAAGTGCCACCTGCCTGCCACTAGCAAGGTGTACTGCTTATATATCACCCCATAGTACTTAAAGCGTTGTCTGGGCAGTTTACAGATTGCAGGCTACATATTGCTTACCCAGCAAGCTGGGTACTCAATTTACTGACATTGGAAGGATCAAAGGCTGAATGAACCTCAAGCCAGCTACCAAAGAATGAACCCAGGTCATCAGCAGAGTTTTGGCTGCAGGACTGCTGCTTAAATATTGCACAAGTAGGTTCAATAATGCAGTATTCATGTACTACTGCTACTCACTCACTTCCCTCACCTACTTGATCATCCGTCTCCATAATCTTTCTCACACCAGTGCCTTTTGCTGCCCCTCCCTCCTTGACAGATAATGAATGCACACAGTTACGGAAATAAGCATTTTATCCCCTGCTGATTTTGACCGTTTGCCCTCTGACAAAGAAATGACCAGGCTATAACTTTAATGGTAGGTTTATTGTAACTGTGAGAGACAGCATAACATAAAAAAACAAACCTCAAAAAAAAAAAACCCCAGAGCCCAAAAGTCAGATATGGATTTGCATTGTAGTGAGGGAAATAATTATTCAAGCCCTTATCAGCAGAAGTTGTCTTAGTACTTGGTGGCAAAACCCTTGTTGGCAATCCCAGAGGTCAGACGTTTCCTGTAGTTGGCCACCAGGTTTGCACACATCTCAGGAGGGATGTTGTCCCACTCCTCTCTGAAGATCTTCAAATAACATCTGGTCCAAAACATCTGGTTTAGAGTCTGCTTGCTTCTATGGGCAGGTGTCTTTTATGCAGGTACTGTAACGAGCTGTGATTAAGAGAACTCCCTTAAAGAGGGTGCTCCTCACCTCGGCTCTTTTTACCTGCATATAGTAAAAAGACGCCTGGGAGCCAGAACTCTTGCTGGTTAATAGGGGCTTGAATAATTGTTTCCCTTACTACAATGCAAGTCCATATATGAGTTTTTGGCACTGGGTTTTTGAGGGTTTTTTTGTTGTTATGCTGTCTCTCACAGTTACAATAAACCTACCATTAAAGTTATACCCTGGTCATTTCTTTGTCAGAGGGCAAATGGTCAAAATCAGCAGGGGATAAAACAGTTTTTTGCGTAACTGTAAGGACTGGCATTCAGTCCTGAGCTTCATAAACTAAAGAGATAATCAGCAGAAGTCATTCTACAGAGCTAACATCATTAAGTAAACATAATATTAAGAACCTGCATGTAGCTGAGTTGAGTACTTAATGACAAAGGGAGCAAGATGTGTCAGGTTTACATAAATTATCTTTTATCTATACCAAGGAAGTCAAACCAGACACATAAGTACACTGAGAATCAGTCAACATACAACACTTAAAGGAGAAAACTTCATACAGCTAATTTCTCCTTACTTCCTGGTAGGAGAATGAGTCTTCTAGATGTGAAGATATGTTCATGCCTAAAGATAGGCAACTTCAAGCATCCTGGGAGACTCAGAGCAGCAATTCAAGCACAACTATTCAGCAAAGAAAGCACTTCAGTGAGATCACCTTGAATCTCCTGTGCCAGATGAACCTCAAACAAAGCAGACAAGACATTCTCCTTTCTTCACTACAGAATACCGGGTATTGATCTGTCACAAATTTAAGCTCCTTCTTCTGAAGCAGTTTTGGTACAGCAGTAATCTCTGCAAAGCAGGCAAGGAAGCATCAACAGTAGCACCATAACTGCCCCCATTGTCTTTCTAGTCTCCAAAGCCTTCAGACTCTGCCCCTGACTCACAAGTCATGGAACAAGGACTACAGACATCAGAGAATTGTGGAAACAGTTTTCTACATCTCAGACAGGTGGCTTTACAGTACCAGATCAAGTACTGTAATTGCAACCACCATCCTGCTTATTTTTGATGTAAGAACATAAGAACATAAGAAGAGCCATGCTGGATCAGGCCAAAGGCCCATCTAGTCCAGCTTCCTGTATCTCACAGCGGCCCCACCAGGTGCGTTTGGGAGTGCATGAGACTAGATATCTGTCTCCCGACACCACTCCCCTGCATCTGGCCCCCGAAGCAACCCGGTTCAAAGCCTGGAGACTCCACATCTCCATCATGGTTTGTAACCTGTGATGGACTTTTCCTCCAGGAATCTGTCCAATCCCCTTTTGAAGGCATCCAGGTCAGATGCCATCACCACATTGTGTGGCAGGGAATTCCATAGACTTACAACGCGCTGGGTGAAAAAATATTTTCTTTTGTCAGTTTTTACTCTCCCAGCCCTCAATTTGAGTGTATGTCCCCTAGTTCTGGTATTTTGGGAGAGGGAGAAGAGCTTCCTTCTATCCACTTTACTCATACCCTGCATTATTTTGTATGTCTCAATCATATCCCCCCTCAAGCGCCTTTTTTCCAGACTAAAGAGGCCTTTGTAAACAAAGGAAGAAGGCTGTCAATGGGGGAGAAAACAGCATGACCAAGCAATGCAAGGACCATGGAGTAACCAATGACATCTATCCTATAGATAGCATCTGTCCCATTATGACTTGAAAATTCTTTCCAAGATGAAAAGATGCAGGGAAGAGACATATGAATATATTAAGGATCAGAGACAAAAGGGTAGGCAAAATCTGTGAGTGAAAACAAGACATAATGCATCATAGAAACAACTGGTTTCTGGTATAGTCCATGGTATAAACTTTTACAGACCAAGTCACTTCCAACTGATTGATACAGCCGATAAGTCATGCTGGGACTACAAAAAGCATATGACCACAGTATTAGTCAACCATTATTCAAGCCAATGCTCTGAGCATGCTTGAAAAGGTGTACTGAGTGCCCCCCCCCACCCAACACGGTTATGTTCTTCATGATTCCAGCCTGAAGGAAAGAGATTCCTACTCACATGTAGGCTCTACAAGCAAGCAAGAGCCTTGGAAATTTTGGGGAACCTGTCCTCTTCAGACTGGTCACTGAAACAGTGAAGAACATGATGCCTGTGGAGAGCAGAGCTAAACACATGCCCCAAATATGTTCAGAACACAAATGCTGGTTAACTCGGTGGATTAGCTATCTGGCTTCATAGCCAGAGGTTAGGAATTCAATTCCCCACTGTGGCTCATTGACCTGACAGTCCATAAGGTCCCTTCCAGCTCTGCAGTTTGATGAGGATGAGGATGAGGATGATGAGGATGAACAATGTATTAACAAGGCTTTGAAAAAGACCATCATTAGGTGGGACAACATTCTTGTTGCTTTGACCCCTGCCTGGGTCAGACCATTTAGGCAGTATCTCTGCATATGGGTAGAATCAAAAAGGGGGTGGGGAGGTGAAGATGCATGCAAGCCACACCTCCCACATCTGGAACTCGCTGGAAGTTAAACGTACAGTACAAAGGTCTCTAGCAGAACTGATCAGTGCATTCGGTGAAAGATGGTAAGACCTTAAGAGACATTCTGCTGGGGTGCAGAAATAGGGCAAAGACACTCCATGCTATTTTTAGGTGTAATCAGCTGATTATATATTTCTTGATCTCTCTTTTTTACATGGCCTTTAACTTCATCAGAAATGTTATTTAAAACATGTTTTAGGGAATCAGAAGAATTCTTTAAAATCTATGAAATATTTGCTCTGTCAAAAATGTTTTTTAAAAAGATTTGCTCATTACAAGGAGTTACGATGAAAATTTCTACACCAATATCTATTGTATTCAAACATGTTACTTCCTATGTCTCCTGCAGATATGAAGAGGGCTCACAAGTTCAGACTCAAAACATATTTCTGCATTAGAGTCTTCTGTAATTGTCATGAAACAAGCATAGAGCAATGTTTTTCTAAGTAATATTTTATCCTAGTTCGCAGGTGACAAAAACCAAAATAGGATAAGATGTAGAAGTTTGCATCTCGCATTAGTTTCTTCGCAGTTTTGCTTGTACAAAACTATAAGATAGTTATATATTTGTGGCTGCAAACCTACATACACTTTACCTGGGAGAGGGCCACATTAAGCATTTTTTTCTAAATCAATGTATTTAAAATTTCTCTGTTAATTTAGTAAATACTGTACTCAAGTAATAAGCCCAAACATTTAATGCTGTAAAAGCAGTAAAACGAAATTATAGGCTTCAAAAGAATTAAGTAGTTGATATGCTTCAAACTTCCCATGTTTAATTCCCCTTCCCTGAAAAAAAAACACTAGGATAGCATTTTTCTTATCACTGGGAATTTGCAGCTGTATTCGCAATCACAGATCATTGTACCATACACAACATAGTGTACAGAGTGATCTAAATTATATTGCACTTTCAGTAACAAAAAAAATACTATGATGGCAAAAACAATGGGGACAAATAGGGGGGAAAAGACTGCATCTCTTTAAAGACCAACAGATTTATTTCAGAGCAAGCTTTCATAAATCATATCTGATTTGTCAGACACAAGGGCCAAAATCCTCTTACAGAACTATGCACATAGGGTAACCTTTGAAGGCAAACTGCCCCAACTCTGTATGCAACTAGTAATATCTAAAAATTTATTTATTTATTTATTTATTTATTTATTTATTTATTTATTTATTTATTTATTTATTTATTTATGTATAGATTTTTATACCGCCCGTCTTCCGGAGGAACTCCGGGCGGTTAAGAACATTAAAAAGCAAACAATAAATAACAAAAATGCAACAAAAATTATAAGGACAATACGAAAACAAAAGGTAAAATATATGAAATTAAATAGCTATACTCATACAAAGGCAAAGCTAAATCAACACTGTTAGTAAGGGGTCATTAACCTCACATTAACCTGGCAAGATGGCAGGAGGGAAAAATATGCTATTCAAGGTCGACAAATGCCTCTCGAAAGTTACACCATTTGTACACTACGGTAATGCCCTGTTTATCCCGGGGGTTAGGGACCTGACCCAACCCAACCCGTGATAAAGGAAAATTTGCGTTATGTGGATGCTGGGTCGGGTCGACACTGGGGCACCTGTGTGGGGCCTCCTGCACTTACCCCAGGCCTAGCACTGCCCCGAGCGGACCTCTGACAGGTCCAGGTAGCCCATAGGAGGCCTGCCCAGGGCAGTGGCAGGCCTGGGGTAAGTGCAGGAGGCCCCAAAGAGGCCCACGCAGCTTGCCCCAGGGGCCCCTGCCTTCATATGCTGCATCCCATGATATGAACCATAATCTAGCGGGAGACGACTATAGTAGCAAACCTAGGTAAGATCTGAGATAAGGAGTGCAAATATATGTCCTCTATATTTATTCCAAAGTTTATGAGTCATGTCCAAGTAAGGATACAGACTAAGAGACTATGGTTCCTCAACATAGGAATGACATTATTGAGCTGCTAATTGGCTAGCACTATTACTCAAACACTACAGACAAAGAACGTATAAATAAATGATGTGTGTAAGAATAGTGTCAGTCTTTGTAAAAACTGATACGTAGGATTAAAATAGTCCCTCTTTAATTTGCAGCATAATTAGACCGGACCTATTCAAGAACACTGCCCGATGAACATTTACCCTGTTAACTATAGACGGCATAACAAAATGACAGCTTAAGAGTTACCAGCAGTGCCATGGAATAAAAACATGAATAAAAAGAACAGATACTCTTGTACATTCATGATTTTCACATGAGATAGCCAAGAGATCACCATGATGTGACATTGGTTGAGGCATATTTTGGGATTGGATGGGGCATATTTCTTCTAATATAAATAATATATCAGCACCTTAGATGAGGGACACGACACTGCACTTGCTGGCAAGCACTGGATCTAATTTGTTTTATTCACCCTTTAGTCACCCACATAAATGCCTCTTTAGTGCTGATGCTTTTCCTGGAATGCTGTGAATAATATGGAAAAGGCTTAGGACAGCCTTTCTGCTTGTATAGTACTTGAACTGGCAGAGTTCTGACAAAAGAACAAACACCTGTTTTGACTTCCCTTGGCAGGATAAAAGGGCTTGTCATTTTTCTGCTTACTCAAAAGCTTTCACTTGCAAAGCGGAAATCATTAGTATTTGTCCTGCTTTCATTTCGGTTATCATGTGCATTTTAATCATGCATGTCTACAATTAGACAACCAAGGCAACTGGCTCAGTGGTACAAATCCATTGCATGCTGAACTGCATGAATGTTCTGCCTGAGCTGTCTGATACACCATGAGGGCAAGTAGTGTATTCACTGGTAATACGGGGTAGGCTAGTATCCTACCTCCTATTACCTAGAGGCCAGTCTCTAGTACCATGGTGTTCTCAAGTGGTACAAACATAAAAAGTTTGGGGAAAAGCCCCTGGATCTTGATCTGGAGCAGGTGTGTCTTCCATCAGAGGAAAGTGATAATAAGTATTTAGTACATTGACTCTGACAATGTGAGGTTAATGACCCCTTACTAACAGTGTTGATCCTCACAGTATGGTGGAGTCTGTTGTTCCAATGCTATGTTCTGTTTCTGTTGGGTGTGTACAACCAAGATTTGCAATGCACCTTAACAATTTAGTCTTGCAAGCAAGATCATAGTGATGTGACATGTGGGTCAACTTTAACTCACATTCGTGAAATTATGATGGTTCCAGAAGGATTATTTGCAACACGATGGGGGTATCTCTTGGTTTGTTTGCATACGAGATGTTGAAAAGAGACAGTCTGTTGTGGGGCAAGTGAATTGGTGGTGAGTGAAATGGAACTGAGGTTCTTGCATTTAAGATCTTTCTTCCTCTTATTTTTTTCTTAGGCTCATTCTGACCAATGGATGGTATGTATTATGTATTAGAATGTGTTATTGTTTGGTTTGAATGCAGATTGAATGAAGGTGACAAAACAAAGATGATGGTTTGAATGGAGGAGCCATCTCGCATCTAGCTTCATTCTTGGTTTGCATGTACTGCATACTAAGGAGCTGAGTGTACTCTATATACCACATGACAGGAAAAGAACAAAGAGAAGAGGGTCTCTACTTATTGCATAAATTGACCAGGCTTTAATGGCAATGCCAACCATCCTTTCTGGGAAAATATCTCAAAGCCTTCTAGAGTCTATAAACCTGATGAAGTAGGCCAGCAGAAACAGGTTCTAAAAGCCTCTTCCTCCGTTCCTCGGCTCCTCTCCTTCCTTCCTTCCTTCCTTCCTTCCCTTCCCCGGGGATTCCAGCCCCCGGGGGTGCAGCCAGCCAGGTTCAGAATATTTTTTTCCCTATATTTCTCCTCCAAAAACCAGGTGCGTCTTATGGTCCGAAAAATACGGTAAATCTCACAAGAAACTGATCTCATATAATTGGTTAAGTCCCTTTTCAAGACCTTCACCCTCCTGTCCAATGAAAAAAATCATACACACAGTTTGACCAGGTACACGTACTGGGCTCACAACACTCTGGGAAAATTCCATCACTATCACAGCAGTCCAAAGGCACTTCCAACACTATCAAAAATAATCTCACAAACATAGTCCCTAGGATCAGGAATTTGTGAATATAAGCAAGTATGTGCATTTGATGTGGGACTGGTAGAAAAGACTCACAGGAGTGAGGCCTCAGATAGATTATTCCAGGGCAGTTGGTGTGTTTGCATGGCTGCAGCCATAGGCCTTGCTTCAAAGCCCAGGGTGCTAGAAGAGGGACTGCAGCTAAAATGAGCTAAGTGGTTTCTGCAGGCCTGCCCAAAGTCCAGCCTGGGGGCCAAATCCGGCCCATCAGGCCATTCTGAGTGGCCCGCAGCTGGCTGGCCCGCCCCTCCCTCCCCCTTCTTCGCCCCATGTTATTTTTTTAAAAAAATATTCAGCCAACACTGAAACTGCCGGGAAGCTTGAGGGGCTGGGTGGGCCGGCCGGCCGGTGAGCAAAAGCTTGTGGGGCTGGGTGGGCAGGCGAGGGGGCCGGCCGCCACCACCAGCACCGCCAGGAAGCTTATGGGGCTGGGCAGGCCGGGCGCTGCCACTGGCATAGCCGGGAACATTGTGAGGTTGGGCGCACGAGCAGGGCAGTGATCGGGCGGGCCGCACCACCGGGACCGCTGGGAAGCTTGGGTGGATGGGCGGTCTGCCACCACTGGCACCACAGGGGAATGTGTGGGGGGGGGCCGGCCAGCGGGCCTCTGCCACCGCCAAGGAGCTTTGGGGTGGGCTGGTGGGAGAGCCGTCGCCACTGCTGGGGAGCTTGGGGGGTGCAAGGTCTCATAGATCGCCTCTTCCAAGGGGCAACCTGTGGCCACGGCTCCCTGTGCTTCCTTTGATCCCCACCTTCCTTCCTTCCTCTCTCCCTTGGTCCCCACCTCCCTCCCTCCCTCCCTTGTTCCCCACCTTCCTTCCTTCCTCTCTTGGTTTCCACCTTCCTCCCTTCCTCCCTTGGTCCCCGCCTTCCTTCCTGCAGGTGGGGTTGCAAGGGGTCAGTGGGTGGGGCTTATGGGTCTGTGGGTGGGGCTTGCAGTGGGGTGGCAGGGTCGGGGAGCAACCGGCCCCTGACAGATTCTCAGCCACCAAATCTGGCCCTCCTTACAAAACATTTGTGCACCCCTGAGTTAAAGGGAGGCAGTCACTGGCTTGGCTGGGAAAGAAGCTAACAGCTCCCAGTTTATTGCTGCACTCGGAGTCCCTGGGGTTCATAATGAGAAGAAGCTTGTGAACATGATATGTAAACAAGGTATTCCTCTACACTTGAACACTCTGGATCTTAGGAGGGCTGAGTTGAGGAAGATTAAGGAAATATTGGTCATATCTCATGGTCAGGAATAAGTAAAAAGAAAAAAAGGCTCCATGGTGGTTAGAAAGAGATTAAGTGAAGGACATTACAGGGCTTGTTGTATGTGCCGAGCTAGGAGAAGGAGGGGAATCCCCACTGTTAATTGAAAGGTTACATACAATATCTGTGCTTTATCTCTGGAAACCTACCATAGCTGAGTTTAACTAGGAAAAGAGAAAACATGAAAGGTTATATGATAGCTATTCTCAAATATCTGAAGGGCTGTCATGTGGAAGATAGAGCCATCTTGTTTTCGGAGGCTCTTGAGGGTAGGCCCCAAAGCAGCAGAATGAGTTTATAGAAAGAGATATTTGTCCTGAATGTTTGGAAGAATTTCTTGAGCTGCTCATGCAACAGAGTTCATTGAAGAGCATGTGACTCTTTTTTGTTGGAATATTTTAAACAGAGATTATGTGGCCAACTGTCAGGGACACTTGAGTTGTGGATTTCCTGTCTCAGCAGAGGGTTGAACTTTCCAGCTTTACAATTCTGAATCTAGGGCCAAAGAGGTATGGTTGAAGGTGGTTCTCAACCTATGGGTCCCCAAATGTTCCTGGGCTGCAACTCCCATAAATCCTGGCCAGCTCTGATAGTGATGAAGATTTCTGGGAGTTGCAGTCCAGGAACATCTGGGGACCCACAGGTTGAGAACCACTGGTTTATCCTAACATGCACCAAAATGGAGACCATAAATTGATTCATCCATCCTCAAACCATAGGCAGACTGACTGATACATAATTATTGTACATTTCTTCTTCTTCTTCTGCACATCTCCTTGCCTTTTGCAATATAGGTAGGAACATTCAAATCCAAATCAATGTATTTATGAATAACTTAAAATAAAGAGAAAAACTGAAAATGCCTTCTCATAAATAAACGAAGTAGAACTCAACAATAATATTCAGAGCATTTAGCTGAGCTATTTCTTCCAATTAGAAAGCTGCACATTTAAGGAAAACATAACCATTCACAAAGAATATTGGTATTTAAGCCTGCTTTGTAAAAAGAAAGAAAGCTTGGGAGGCAGTGAGCTTCAGGCTACCAAAAAGAGGGGGAAAGGCATAATCCCTATAGCATTTTTCCCCCTATAGAGGCAATAACAAAATTGTCTCTCATTAAACATTACACAATGGCTAGTCTGGTCATATATGATAACAAGTGAGCCACACAATTAAAAAACACACAGTATTACACTTATTTTTTTTAAATCCAAACTTTACCTTCCTACTTACTGGCATAAAATTAAAAATGTATCAGTGAAATAGCAACATGTACACATACACACTAGAAAAACGGAATCAACAAGCAGTGACACAGAAGGACAGAGGTCAGGATGAAAGATGTTTCTATTTTTTCTCACCTTAAATCTCTTGTCTTGTAGAACCTTTTTAATAGCAACCAGTTCTCCAGAATCACAAAGTTTGGCTTGATACACAACACCAAAAGATCCATTTCCAATCACTTTGGTGTCTGTATAACTAACTTCTTGAGGCCTGTCTGGACCCTGTCCAGGGGTAGCTACCACTGTGGTCACTTTGCTGCCATCTTTGTCTCCTGAAATATATAAAAAAACCAAAGAGTAACAGTTAGCAGGGGTGAATCTACATCACAGAAAGGTAAAATCTGGTATATTGCCCATGCAGAAAATAATATTATGGGAAATGGGTTGTTAGCATCTATATTCATATTGAAAGGTAGATAATACTAGCTATTCATCCACTCACAAGACAGTAGAGTATTTTATTTTTTTATTTTTATTTATTTTTACAACTGAGCCATGATCAGCACTTCAACTATTTTCCCAAAACACTTTAAATAATCCTTACCCCCTGGTATCCCCTTGCACCTATAACATGGCCCTCAGCGGAGATCTTTTTGGCACTGGATTTCCTGATTTCTGGGGTGTGGGAAGAGACAGCTAAAGATAAAGATCCATATCATGCCAAAATTCCACTAAGCGGAAAGTCTGATCACTATGATTTTGGGATCTAAACTAGAATCACAAACTACTGTACACATTCAGGGATCCCAAAAGCAGTTCAAAGGGGAGAAACAGCAACCATTCACACTAAGAATGTGTGGAACCACCCGATCAGCAAGAACTTTGCAAAGTAGATGTGCTGTTGCAGGTTTATGGACCAGGAAAGGAGATACACAATTTGGATAGTATAGGGCAGTGATGGTGAAACTATTTGAATCGTCCAAACTGTGATTCAAAACCCACTAATTTTTTGCAATGTGCCAATACAGCAGTTTAATCTGAATATAGGTGGCGGTGAATGGGTGATGGCAGGTGCCCACATAAAGGGCTCCAAGTGCCACCTTTGGTACCCATACCACAGATTCACCAACACTGGTACATGGCAATTAAAAATATGTCAACATAGCCAAAAGACATGTTTTCTTTGACGATTGAAAAAAAAAGAGATTTGCTTTAAAGAAAATACAGTCGTCCCTTGCTATATAGCGGTTCATATACTGTGCTCCCAGTATATTGCGGGATCACAGTATATGAAGTCAAGGGCTCCTGGGGCAAGCAGTCTGGACCTGTTAGGAGTCTCCTGCACTTACCCCAGGCCTGGCACTGCCCCAAGCGGGCCTCCGGAGGGCTTTCTGGGCCTGTTGGAGGCCCCAGAAGTGGTTTCCATTGCCAGAACGGGGGATTACTGTAACAGAATAGCAGTCTTCTAGAGAAGTGGATATTTTTCCATATATCTCCAGGGAATTGACATAAAATTTTATAAGGCATATTTGAAGTATTTCTCAATTACAAAAAGCAAACCCTGAGTGCTTTCAATCAACATTTCTAAGACTAGGTTCCTGACACTAAAGTATGACCCTGCAATCTGCGTGGGATTGGTTCCAGGCCATCCCACGGACAGAAATGTGCAGATACAGAAATACAGAAATCCGCTTATAAGATCAAACACTCTTATTCAGAGGTGACAGTGGCAACAGGGGTGGTGGGGTGCCAGGGGCAAAAGCTTTCAACCCCACCCCCCACCCCAAACACTGGGCAGTGCAACGAGCCACCAATGTGCCCAGAGAGGAGTGGGTTAAGGGCGGAGATGAAAGCTCGCCGTGCAGCTTTCAACCCTGGCACCTCATGGAACTGCCCAGGGAGAGTGCTTTTGGCACCTGCTGCCGTGACACAGGTGCTCACAGGTGTCTTCTTGAGGCACACTTCCACGGGCATCAACGTTGTCCACTTGAAGAACGGGCAGCCCTTCGGCTCCTTGTCAATCAATGGCATTTAGTTTCGTTTTTCGTTTCTCCCCCACCCGTTTGTTTTTGATTCTTACGAAATGATTTTTTTTTAAAAATCATTTTGTATTTAGTTTCATTTCGTCTGCGTTTTTTTTTTTTACACACGCTGATCAGCACATATTTTTATTTGTTATTTTTCATTTTTTGACTCTTATGCTGACCAGCCAGCCCATGGGCCAGGCCGGCACTTTTTCCCCCCGCCCTTGTGCACCAGCCAGGTCACCCCCCCCTTTTTTTTACTCTGTCCCGTGGGCCAGGTTGGCACTTTTTAAATTATTTTTTGTCTGACACACCACCCTGCTGTCCCACGGGCCAGGACTGCACATTTTTTAAAAAAATATTTTTTTACTCTTGCACCGACCAGCTGGCCCACAGGCTAGATCGGGAATTTTTTTTTAATCCCCCACCCAATCGCGCCCTGATCGGGTGGGGGACAGGGCAGGCTTTTACAACTTTTTTTCCTGCCAAAGCCCCACGCTCCAGCTGATTGGTGGTGGCTTCCGCAGGAAAAAAAAAGCCTGCGATTTCTCCCACGTTGGGGAGGGGGGCTGCCTGCTTTTCCCCATAGGAATGCATTGCTTCAATGCATTCTTATGGGAAAACAAAATATGAAGTGAAAAAAACAGAAATTTCCATTTAGTTTCATTTTTCTTTGATGAGTCCATTCGTTATTTGTTCCATTCCGTTCCGGAACAAATAACGAAACAAATTAAAAATTCATTTCATGTCCATCTCTATTTTATACCTATGAAAACCTAGGAAGGGTAAGTCATAATCAACTTCTCAGCACATTATTATTTCCAATAAAACTAACCTCCAGAACAACTTCAACAGATCACTAAATTAGCACATATAAATCCTGTCCTTAAAAGGGAGAACCATCGCTTCTGCTAGAGAACTGACACTTGGTCCCTAACTTAATATTGTATCTATAAGAGAAATTATAGAGCTTCCACATCGATTCTTTACAACTATGGTAAATGCTGCCTTGTATTTTTCAAAATAACTGGGAACAACTGTTATAACTGATTTGTACTTGTTTCCTGCAATCCTTTTTGTCGGTTTCTCTTTTCTTCTCCTTGTTCGTCATCCATACATCCTGTTTCAGCTTACTTGCACAACCTTCTCTGCATACCTCTTCTGCCTACAAGAAGTTACATAGATTTATTTCTGAAGCTAAAGGCACTGCTCCAGCCCATCTGAAAAATCCCCAAAGCACCAGTAGAAGCTCGGCATTGGTTCTTAAGGCAAAACAGGCATGTCAAAATGGGGAAAGCTCTATTTGCCTAACAGGCAAGTGTCCTAAGACAACCTTTACCGTAAATTCTTTCTGCTTTGATGGGATTGCCTGTGTGAAGTGAGTGCACCCAAGTGTTGTCAGGTTACAAAAGAAGTTAATGAAATACATTCTGAAGAGACACCTGATGACTCTGAGTGTCCACCAAATATTTAAGCTATATAAATAGGACTCAATCTTGATTGTCATGTAAGAAAGAAATGGGATAAGCTCTAGATACTATCTTTAAGATGACCAACTTACCTGGCTAGGCTACCACATGGTCATGATGAAAGAGAGGGAAAGTAGGTCATGCCTCTACACAGAGGGTTCTGGCACATAAAGCACTAACTGTAACTTGAAATACCATTTTTAATCACAATATGATCAAATTTGTAAATGATCGTAGGCTCAAGGATGTGGCAATTCCACTTGAACTTCAGAACACAAATGTCATAAATGTTTAAAGTATTGTGTAGTTGAGTCACAAGGAAATAAATGACAATACAAGCAAAAGGTATGAATCTCAGTAGAAGATAACACCAATGAACTGGAAGAGATTATTGCTAATAACTGGCAAACATGGGAGCCTTAGTACATCAATTTACAAGCACAGGATTTCATAACAGCCATTCTGCAAGTAATGTAACCTAGTTAGTCTGCCTCTAAGATAGACACTTTTTAAAATGAGCATCTATCTTCACAGAAAAATGTCTCCGTCTGAGCCTGTCCTGAGGAAAAATTGTTGCTCTCAGTGTTGAAGCACATGTGTAGTTATCCAAAATCAGAGTGGTATTCTGGGTGAAGCCACAAGATGTGGTAACACCAGTCCACACTCAATTGGCACAATGCACACACTCTTTTTTCTGAAAGGTAAGCCCAGGTTCAGAAGCTGTTGAGGAATGCTATCAAACAGAAGCACTGAATAACATGATGACATCTCTCCCAGAAAGCAGCCAAGAACAACAATAAGATTAATTCCTGCTTTATGAATGGGAAAAGTCTGTTTCATGGGGATTAATCAAACATCTTAAAATCTTGTTATGAGCAAGATAGGGAAGAACTACTGCAATCACAAACGTGTGTGTGTGTGTGTGTGTGTGTGTGTGTGTGTGTGTGTGTGTGTGTGTGCGCGCGCGCGCGCGCACATGCAAGAATGCAAGCACAGGTTGTATCTCCAAGTTGCGCAAGGTAGGCAGGGTCCCATAGTAAGTTATTAGATGCATTATATGTGGTTGCCTTCGCTGCACAGCACATCATGCTTCTTAAAATTATAAAATCCAACTTCACATACATTCTGAGGAGGTCTGAGGAGGCAGTGTCCTCAGAAGGGGCACTGCCAAAAGGTAGTTAAAACAATGGTGTAAAACAATGGCGTATAGCAACCATGGGAAGGGAAAACTCCATATTGGGAATCATTAGACGTTATTAAAAATCAAACTGCTAATATCAATTGGCTTTATACAAGTCTACAGTGTGATCATGTTTTGTACATGTACAGTTCTAGTCATCTTTCCTCAAAAAGAAAACTGCAGAGGCAGAAAGAAACTGGAAACTGGTGAGCAATTATGAAGATGTTGCAGTAATTCTAAGGAAATGCTACAACACTGAGGTTGAGAAAATATGATTTTGCTGCATATAATTTTGAAGGATAAAAAAATGATGTAGAAAGGTTTGCTCCTCTTGTAGTGTTAGTATCATCCAATGACACTAAGTACTATAGCAGGAAATTCAAGATAGATATAGTGATCCCAACTTCAGCAGCTTGCCCAGTAGGTTAGACTGGTATTCGTGGAGAATAAAGTCTAATTACTGGAGGTGATACAAAGTCATTGTGACTAAAAGCTGCATTTTTTCGTAGCGACCATCTCAATACCAGGTACTGGGAACCACAAACAACAGGACACTATAATGCCCACATCTTGCTTGTTGGCTTCCCTTGAGCTTTTGTTTTCCACTAGGAGAAGAAAATGCTGGTCTTAGTAAGCACAGCTACTACTGTATTCCAAAACCTGAAATCATCCATTGTAGCTCTCAAAAACGAATCACGAACATTCGATAAAGCCTCTAAAAAGGTAACCCAGGATAATCCAAAATATTATCATCAAAAACTTGGGTTTGAATGAATAACAGTATCAAACTACAAAACAAAATATATGCAATATTATAGGGTATTCTTTTTGGCTAACAAGACACAATCTAGGTTTTACTTAAAGCTAAGCATAGTTGAGAAGGGATGCTATTATAAATATGGAAGTATTTCTTATTTTTTTATTTCTATTTCTCACAGAAAGTCATAATAAATTTCAGTCAGAAATGTATATACACAGTCCCTTGCAAAAGTTTTAGGCCACCAGAAGCTTTGTTGTTTTCACAAAGTTTAATGACCACTTCTATTTATTTTTGGTCTCTCCATTAAGATACACACAGGAAATATGGGAAATATGTACACAAAACTTTTAGAAAAACCCAGGTTTCAGGAGAAAATGGCTTCTTCAGGAAAAAAGTCAGTATTTAGCACTTGGCACTTGACACGTTGTGAACTCTTTGGGGGAGATGGTCCTAAAGTTTTCTGAAATGATCTTCTAGTACTGTATATCATACGAGAAGACTACTTCAGAATTGCATCTTTTGGCACTTCCCAGAGTTCTCCTTTAGATTTGGGCTGCCTTTTATTTATTTCTCCACCCAGGTGATTCCACACTGCCTTTATAATATTCAGATTTGGACTCTATGGAAACCAGTCCATGACAGTATTCTATCAGCTGCTTTTTGCTCCAAATTTGATTTCACTGCATTAGCCCTGTGCCTTAGTAGTGTGATCGCTCTCATGCTGAAAAATAAAACCATTCCCAATCAGACACTTTCCAAAAGGAATAGCATGATGGATTAAAATCTGTCTGTACTTGTCACCATTCATGATCCCATTGATACAAATACTCTATAACCAAGACCACTGACAGAAATGCAGCCCCAAACCTGGCCAGACCCTCCTCCACCATGTTTCACTGAAGGCCACAAGCACTCACCCTTCCATCTCTTTCCAATTCTTCTCACATCTTGTGAACAATTGGGCCCAACATTCTAAAACTTTCAGCATTCCATGGTGCTCTTTTCCACTGAACTTCATTCCGATCTGGGTGAGCTTTAGCATATCTTAGCTGTTCACTTTCTTTCCCTTCCTAAAAAGTAGTTTCTCAGCTGCTGCCCTTCCCCAAAGACCATTCCTGATCAAGCTTCCTTGGACTGTAAAAAAGTCAACTTGGCACCTCAATAAACCTGATAAATCCTTGCTGGGGTACCTCTGTTCTCTCATAGAAGAAACTCTGAAAGCTTCTCATCAGATTTTTAAAGTTTTTTTGGTCCTCTAGGCCTTTTTTTTTATCCTTGACCTCTCACGATTCTCCAAATTTCTTTGTAATAATGCAGGCATGTCCAAACTTTGGCCGTCCAGATGTTTTGGACCACAACTCCCACAGTCCTTTGCCACTGGAAATACAGGCTTGGAATTCTGGGAGTTGTGGTCCAAAACATCAGGAGGGCCGAAGTTTGGGTATGCTTGTAA
Organism: Phrynocephalus versicolor; assembly: GCA_023846285.1. NCBI lineage: Eukaryota > Metazoa > Chordata > Lepidosauria > Squamata > Agamidae > Phrynocephalus > Phrynocephalus versicolor. The sequence continues at coordinate 8,890,168 of JAHTLZ010000198.1, read as the reverse complement.
TAATGTGAACATACTGTATTTACAGTACCCAGTTTGTTCACTTATTTGCCTTTTGGAGTGGTCCTGGTGATGTAAAAGAATGACGTGAATGGAATGATGTGACTGCAAGTCGGACGTATTAGCAAGTTTGCAATGAATTAAACTTATACAAGATGTGCATGTAATGCTCAAGCATGTCTGGCACAAACCTGGTGTAATACGATTTTTTTCTTCACTGCAGTCGTTTTGACATGAAATAGTAGGACAAATGGAAGTGTTAGCAATGACCGTAATTAGGTTTCCGTTCCATATTTAGGTTGACAAGAGCCGGGCGGCTGATATTGCTCATCAAGTGTACAGGGAGGTCACACTAAATACAGGGTTGCCACTCAAGTTTCATTGGTCATTTCCCTTGACCGCCATTCAAATAAAACCACAAGTTAAAAAATGAACAGGTCATGTTGCGTTAATGCAAGGCTTAATGAAATGTTCCATTCTACAACTGCACAAGTTTCAACTGCAAAAATATTTGTCAAAGTAAGAGATTTAATATCAGCTTCTTTCAACATTAACTGCGCCAACATCTGTTTTGCAGATGTTGCACCAAAAATTACACCAAGATACAAACTTCAATTCAACTAAACTCTGAATGTTAACAAATGACATAACATTTTTGTTTTTGTTTTAAAGGTACACTAAAAAATAAATAAATGTTCTACCTAAAATGGTTTCTTTGAAGCCATATAATAATGCTTATAATTTTGAAACTGCAGTAATAATCAAATCAGAAATTATATATTTTAATCACAATTTCCCTGATTTCAGGCCAATTTCCCTTTCCCTGACTTTCGAGAAAGTGGCAACCCTGTGGGCTTTAGCCTACAGCACCTGTCCCCCCCCCATTTTTTTCTGTTTTTTAATACTGCATACAAATACTGTGTTTTCTGTTTGTATCCTAATAGAAGACTGAGAAACAATTATATATGACCCTTACACCATTGCAAAGCAACAAATCTAAGGGTGGCCTAAGTCTTTTGCACAGTGTTGTATACAGAAATAAAAAGAAACTAACATTAGCCCTTAACAATGGAACAGGAGTAGAGAAGAGGACAACTTTCAGCAGATATAACACACAGTGCTAGCAGCAATGACTCAGTTTTTCAAACATTAGAAGACACTGAGCCTTGAGTTAGGTGCAGCTAAAAAGAATACTTATTATGGGAAATGGTCCAATTACAAAGGACAATCAATATTTTTTTCTCAGAAAAATGTAAATTAGTGGAATATAACTGCTGAAAAATTTGGAATTGAAGAGAGAATTTACTATGACACAAGAAAAACAACGAAGAAGTTACATGCAAATGGAGGAGATCACTCTCCCCAGTTAAGGATGGGATTTGCAGTTGGGGCATGGGCATCCTTCTGGACCCAGCACTGTCTGTGGAATCCCAGATACTGTCCAGTCCCCTTATTTCCACCTTAGGCAGATGGCTCAGCTGTGTCCCCCCTACCTTGATACCAGGCCCCTTGCCTGCCACGCTGGCTCATGCTCTGGCAATCTCAGTAGATTGCTGCCACGCATTCGTATGTCTGGCTGCCCCAAGACTGATACAGAAGCTTCAACAGTTTCAGAATATGGCTCTCAGGGAATAAATAAATACCAGCACATTTTCCTGATCCTGGCTGACCTGTGCTGCCCACCTGCATGTTTCTGTGTCAGTTTCAAGTTGCAAGTATTCCTCAAAGCCCTAAGGGACCTCATTACATGGCAGAACTGCCCCCCCCCCCCATTCCTCCAACGCTGGACTGCTGAAGGCCCAGGAGAGAACAAGGAAGTGGGCCTCCTCAGCAGTTGCACTCTACCTCTGGAATGAATGAACTGTCTGTCAACTGAAATTTGCCTGGTCCCTTCCTTGGCATATTTTAAGAAACTCTTTAAAAACATGTCTATTTCACCAGGCTTTTCAACACCTGCCAATTTATGAATTTGCTAACTATCAATCTCTTACTCAATTGCTGCCAATTTTGATCTGATTAATATTTGTTTAATAAATTTAATTAAGTAAACTGTGTTTTGATTATGTTGCTTTAATTTCTTGTGATCATTTGTAAACTGCCCAAAGTGACTATTGGTTAGATGGACAGCATACAAATCAAATCAAATATTGATCAAAACGAAAGAAAACAAGCAGCTGATCAAAACAAAATGGGAAGCTGGAACTATAACCTGGCATCTGGGAAACAAAACTGAGGCAAGAAGCAGATTTTCTGCCAACACTAGCTGAGTTCTACAATACAGTACTCTGAATTTAGCAATGTCACTACAGAATTCTATGTGGGATTAAACCATAACAAGTGTAAATTAGCTACACTTATGAAAATAAATCCCAAGTAATTACAGTGGAACCTCTACTTACGAACAATTCAACTTAAGAGTGGAAAGCTGTTGGCGATTTAACTGCTGAATTACAAATTTTACATGCAGTCTGCTCTATTTACATTTTTTATTTTTTTATATTAATTACGGCTGCTCTACTTATGAGTTGTTCATCTTATGAGCATGCATTCGGAACTGATTAAACTCGTAAGTAGAGGTACCACTGTATTTGTGTTTTATTTCTAAATAGGCATGTATAGTATTATTGTGCTGGCTCATTCCAGTCTCAGCTTTTGGAAGAAACTCAGAACTGTTGACATACATTCTTGTTCCATTTCAATGCCCTTTCAAATGGTGCTACTTTGATTATTGTTAATAACTCAACAGTAACTATGTAATAGTAGAAGATCTGCTTCATATCTGTAGCGATTGCATATTAATGGACTAACCAACACCGAGAATATGTAAATGCATCTGAATTCTAAAAGTAACTATGCCAAATTAACTGTCCATGGGATTATAAAGAAGATACAGAAGGAGCCTGCCCTCCAAAAATGACAAAGAAGGTACAAGCTAAGCAACTTTCAAAAAAAATCCACCAATGAATCATATGGCCATGCTGTACATTAATGTAGAGATAAGATGACACTTTCTTGACAAACTAGGTTGATGAGTACACAAGACATGACTGGTAGTTAAGGAAAAAAAACAAAGAAATAAACAGATAACAGCCATGACACCAAGACAGGTAATTCCAGGCTCTCCTGTACTTCAGTAAACGTGCAGGCATACCACAATCCTGTATTTCAGTCTCCATCATAAGGTATTTACCACTCAATGCATATATACTTGAGATTCTACATCCATTCAACCTAGCACTCTGAATTTGTTAAACTACTGGTAGGAACGGTAGTATGCTTTTAAACTGTTAAAATACCTGTTGCTGATTATGTTTAGCGTTGCAGCTCCTCAGTCTCCTTTTGGTATTTGGCAATGACCAGATGGTCACTTTCAAAGCATTCTTCAACAAGCCCACATGATTTCAAGAAGTTGATATAGTACTCTAAAAGGCAATTTTTGATGCTTCTATACATAGACACATGCCTTTTTTGTCATCCTACAACTGCTTTAGTATCAGTAAACACAGTACTTTTAACTTGCCAATGGCAATACAAATAAAAACAAAGCCTAAGCTACTGAAATAGAGATTATGAAATTTAGCATTTTTCAACCTTACAAATGCAACTTTCTCCCCTCATCAAAACAAACAAACAAAAAGTCCAACAACTTAAGTAGTGCTTAGTCACTAGAAGGGCAAGGCATAAATGTAACAGAATGAAAAAAATGAATGAATGAATGAATGAACTAACCTTGCTGGTCATTGAGTGTAAAAGGAATAGACACATTTTTGCCTTTACAGTGAAGAGCAGGACACAGCTCCACAGAAACTGACATTCAGCCACCATTTGCCAAACTCAAGTAGAGGTTCCAATGGTGTCACAGGCTATTACTAATGGGTGGCATCTATGGGTTCTCCTAGTAACCATATATGTATTTATTGTGAAAATCAGATACTTTATGTCCCACATTTCTACCTTTGGGTAGTGGGCGGCATACAAGCTATATAAAATAAACATAAATAAAATAATATAAACAGTTTTCAAACATTTTCTCTGACAGTCTTCTCAAAGGCTTTCAAAGCCAAGATCTGATAGATGTTGTGATTTTTCCAGGCTGTTTGGCCGTGTTTTGGAAGTTTTCCTTCCTGCCGTTTTGCCAGACTCTGTGGCCGGCATGTTCAGAAGGCAAGGAGCTCAGTGAACCAGGAGTTCAGAATTTTGCACTTACCCCTACTAAATTTCACTTGATTGTTTTCAGCCCAGTCTTCACACCTATAAAGAGCTTTTTGAATTCTGGTCTTATCTTCCAAGGTGTTACCTATTCCAACCAATTGTGCATCATTTGCAGATGCGAGAAGTATTTCTTGCACTCCCTCATCATTAATAAAAGTCATTAATAAAAATATTAAAGAGCCCTGGACTCAGTACTGAACTTTGGAGTACTCCAATTTGAGGAGTCACTGATAAACACTCTCCAAGTATAAATCTGTACCTAACCGTGGATCCACCTATTTGTTCTATCCAGCCCACACCTAGTGAGCTTGTTAATAAGAATACAGTAAAATGGGACACTTTGTCAAAGGCTTGTTGAAGTCAAGATAAATTACATCTACAGTAGGGTTGGGGAACCTTCAGCCCTCCAGATGTTTTGGACCACAACTTCCACAGTTCTTTATCACTGGCAATATAGCATCAGATTTCTAGGAGTTGCAATCCAAAATATCTGAAGGGCTTAAGGTTCCCCACTCCTGATCTACAGCATTCAAACCATCTATCAGGAAATCCTCCTTTGGGGGGAGGAATAAGATAGGATTAGCCTGGCAGGATTTGTTCTTGACAAAGCCATGTTGGCTTCTAGTTATAACTAGATTGTTTGCAAAGTGGCTTTTGAGTGAGAGCATTATAATCTGCTCCAGAATTTTCCCTGGGGCTTAAGTCAAGCTAACCAGTCTATAGTTTTCTGGTTCCCCCTTTCTGAAGGTAAGAGACAAACTGAGCTCTTCTCCAATCTTCTGGCACTTCACCCATCCTCCATGATTTAAAAAAAAAATAATAGACAGTGGTTCTGCAATCTCTTCAGACAAATCCTTCAATATGCTTGGATGCAGTTCATCTGGCCCTAGAGATCTGAACTGATTTAAAGTAGTATGGTACTCCTTGACTATTTGTTTATCAATCTCAAGCTGCAATCGTATCGTTTCCCTTACTTCACATATGGCTGGAGAAGACCCAATTTGTGGGAACTCTATAATCAGAGCATTTCCTGAGCTTATGCTTTTAAAAAAATCTCAACTGTACCTAAAACCAAAGTTCAAGAGACCTTTAACTAACAGGGGGCAGTAGACTAGAGCAGGCCTGCACAAGAGGCGACCGCAGGCTACCGGTAGCCCGTGAAGGGATAAAAAGTAGCCCGTGTTCTCCCCCCCTCCACCTCTGCCAAGCCAGATGACCCACATAGTTCTTCCGCCTCTCCCATCTTTGGAAAGGCTCTGAGAGGGGCAGGAAGGAAGCAGCCGGGCAGCCGGGCCATCACCAGGCTGGCACAGCCCTTAGGGGTGAGACTGGGGTGCTGCACTGTGGGCAGCTCCACCTGGCCCCTCCCTGCTGTGCCCGGGCAAGGAGGAGCCATGGAAGAGGCAGAGAAGTCTGGTGCTGGGCCCCGCTGGTAGCATCACTGTCGCTCCAGCAGCCGCAGCAGCTCCGAGCCGTCACCCAGCCCCACGGCACACTTCAACCCACTGCTGGTGCTGTATTTGGAGTGCACGCTGCTGTCCTATCCAGCTGCACCCTGTTTAACAACTTGGCCGAGTAAGAGAGGGAGGGGGGGAGAGAGAGAGAGAGAGAGAGAGAGAGAGAGAGAGAGCTGTGTGAGAGAAAACACTTTGAGAAAGAGAGAGAGAATGCTTAGAGAGAGAGCTTCAAGAGAGAGAGGTTTAGGGATAAGATCAGGGCACTGCACTGTGGGCGGCTCCACCTGGACCCTCCCCGCTGCGTCCGGGTAAGGAAGAGCCAGGGAGGAGGCAGAGGAGGCCATTGCTTCAGCAGCCGCAGCAACTCCGAGCTGTGTGGTATTCAGAGCACACAGCGCTGTCTTACCCGGCTGCACCCTGCCTAACAACCTGGCTGAGTAAGAGAGCTGAGAGAGAGAAATGGCATGTGGAAGGAGTGGGGTATAAAAATAAAAAAATGAGGGACTGACCACTCTGGTGAATGAGGGAAGGGTAGCCTGTTTTGAGGCAAGAAATGATGGGATGTTCACAATTAATGGCAACAATGGGCTAAAAAGAGAGAAGGGGATTGATATGGAAGAGCTAGGAAGAGCAAGAGAAGTCCAGGAGACTCTTTGAGCCTCAATTTGGCCTTTGACTCATGATTTGTCCTTGTCAGAGAAAGACCAAAGCCTTGGCTGCCTTGCCAATCCTCCGGTTCAGAGGGACTCACCCTTTCTGGCAAGCACAGTGTGTTCTTTTAAGTGCCAGAAAATCATATCCAACTGATGCTGACCCCAATGGGAATCCTCCAACTTTATTCGGTTAAAATTCAATTTGAAACAATGTTGAGCCTTAGTTTTCATGTAGTAGCCCTCAGGCAGTTTGGGCTGGAAAAAGTAGACCTTGGCCTGTTCAAAGTTGGACAGCCCTGGACTATAGCAATAAATTATTATTAGAGCAGTATAGGTTCATCAACTTCTTTACTAATCTGGCTGTGGTCAAACATGCCACAATATTGTTCATGAGAAATATATTAGCCAAGTGCAGGTCCAAATACACTTATTTTCAATGTGCCTTCTAATTTTCATCCCCACTGTGTGGGGCTCTTTTCTGTGCACATGTGTGCAAAACTTCCCACAACCACCAAGGATTCCATCACAACCATAACAAAACCAGTTGCAACAGTTGCATGGAGAGGGGGGTTGAAGTGTGCATCTATGAACCTGAGAGGGAACATAGGTTATTTTCAACTGTTATCCAACTTCACCAAGTCACCGAAGTCACCCTGGTACCAGCCAGGAATGTTTTCAAAGTAGAGTGCAAGTTAAGGTTTTATTTTTCATTATACTTATATTTTTATTTAATTTGCTTTCAACATTCTTTTTTATTTTTTAAACCATTTCTAGACACATTAAAAACACAGTGAAATCCAGTTATTAGCCCCAAGCAGAGCAGATTCTGCAGCCAAGTATCTAAACCAGTGGTTTTCAACCTGTAGCTCCCCAGATGTTCCTGGACTGCAACTCCCAGAAACCCCTTCCAGCACAGAGAGTGGTGGAGGCTTCTGGGAGTTGCAGTCCAGGAACATCCAGGGACCCACAGGTTGAGAACCACTGATGTAAACCATTGTGAGGATACAGACTTCTAGCTAACTTCTTTTGTGAGTTTTGGCATTTTGTGTGTACAGTATGTGGTCTATGGGACCTCAGAACGAATCATCCGAGTTTCCATTATTTCGCATGGGGAAATTTGCTTTGATATAAGAGTGTTTTGGTTTACAAGCATGTTTCCGGAACAAATTATGCTCATAAACCAAGGTATTGCTGGTCTGCTACTTCAGAGCAGGCATGCATAAGATTCTTTATTCAAAAAGTAAATCACCTTCTCCATCTCCTTCCTATGAGCAGACTTCCCTCAGTTTTAAAGGCAAACGGCAATTCATCTCAAGAAAGGCTTGCTACTCTGGCCCCTCAAGCATTTATTCTATAAAAAAAAAAGAAAACAATCTTGGAAAACCCTGCAAATGAATATTTTTAAAAGGAAAATAATTGGAAACAGCACAAGAGAAATCTCTCATGTTGTCTTTGATTGCTGCCTTTGGCTATGGACACAGTCACATTCTACTTCCTTCTGCAGGAACGTCCTCCCACTGAGAATTAGAAGAACATTCCAGAGCCTTCTGTAGGTTCCCAATTCCTGATGGGAAGAGTCCCTATCCAATATACTGCTGAAGTGATTTGCTTTGAAAAAGAAAAAATATACAGTAAATCAGAAGAGAACCTGCAAATAATTTTGCATCATAGCTCTTTTATTTTTGAAGCTAAGACACATAACTTTTAACTTATAATTATTAAAAATAATGAATTATAGTTTAAACTTAATCTTAATACATCTTATTTTAATTAACTAATAAATGTATGTCATTGTCATTCCACTCTTTATGCATTAGCAATGTGTTTTTGTTTTATTTACTGGATTTATATCATCTATCTTTCTTATAAGTTTTGATTAAGAATTTAAGAAACTATAAAACTAGTTTAAAAATTTTAAAACTATTAAACACTATATGTATGCAATTAAAAGTACACGACTTCTTATGAAGTATTACACCCACTTTCCTCAAATGTCTATGTATGTGGCAACTACAGAGTAGGAAAAAGAAATAAAGGAGACCTCACTAACTCAAAAGATACAACTCAACATTTTAACACTGAAAATGAAATTAATACAGAAAATTAATTAATACAGAAAAACAGTTCTGAACTCAGAAACATGAAACATTTAGATAGAGAGATATCTATAAATGGAGCTTGACTTCTCAGCAGTCATGAAAAAGTATTCCATACAGTCTTAGAATAAACCTGCAACTTTATCATAGTGTGAGTAATGACTGGTTCCTAGGGGGTTAAATTTATTCAACAACTTCCAAATAACTAGCATTTACTTATTTGATTTCATTTAGAACCTGCTTTTCTCCCAATTGATGGACCCAAAACGACTAACAAAGAGATAATGGAATGACTAATTAAAATATTAAATATGCAGTTAAAAATACAAGAAAATGGAGATCAGCAAATCTAAAGCCATTTGAAAAATAAAAGACACAGACATTCAAGAAAGTAGCAAAGAAGGTGATACATCCCCCCCCCCGCTAAAAACTCCTTTTCTGAAATCATCATCAAATATACCTGTGAGGATGATAGAACCAAGACAAGAGCCTCCTCCAAACCTAGATCTTGAAACCTAGTGGGCTGATATGGAGTGATATAATCCTTCAGACCGCTAAGACCAAAGCCATACACAGCTTTTTAGGTCTCTCCCAACATTCTGAATTGAGTCTGGAAACAAACTGGCCTCTAGGGAAACTGTTGTAATAAGGGAGTTATATGACTCCCTATACCCAGCCCCACTGCAACATTCAGGACCAGATGAAGCTTCCAAACATTTTTCTAAGGAAGGCCTTGGTGGAATGTCACATCACAGTACTCCATGCAGCATGTAACAGAGGCATGCATCATCTTGTTCCGTACAAATATCCCCAAGAACAAATATAGCTGGTACTCATGTTTTAACTCTGCAAACACCTTCCAAGCCTTCATTGAAACTTGGCCATCAAACCTGACTGACTGATGGATGGATTTGATTTTACTCCAACTTTTTCCCCAAAAGGAGGAGAAAGGCATCTTACATAATTAGGGCAATATTTAAAAGCTAAAACCAGTAATATACAAATATATAAAAAGATTTAAACAAGTACAGTGATGCTTCCTAAGACAAATTTAATTCATTCCACGGTCCATTCGTTTTATGAAAAATTTATCTTAAAAAGCAGTTTGTTTGTTTGTTTGTTTGTTTGTTTGTTTCTCATACTTATTATGATACTTATTATTCTTATACTTATTTATTTATTACACTTATTTCTCATAGGAATGCACTGAAAACCAATTAATCTGTTCTAGAGGAATAGATTACATTGGTTTTCAATGCATTCCTGTGGGAAGAATGTCCTAACCCCCACCCCCAATCAACTGGCAGCCTCCAGGCAGCCCGAGAGAGAGCTGAAATCAGATGTCTGTGGAGGGCGGCGGAAAGCAGTCTTCTATTGCTGGTTGATTGAGGGGTTTACCCCCAAAGCCAGCAAAGGGGGGGGGGGAGCTTCCCCCATTTTGCTGGCTGCCGCAACCCAGAGGGAGGGGGATGGGCGAGGGGTGACTCAATGACTTGTCCCCTTCCTGCGTCAGAGTAGCCACCCTATGTCTGGGTCTCTGTGCCAAGATGTTTCAGTGGGCTCGTTCGTAGCCCCAGCTTACTCTGCAGCCATGGCTGTGGGAATGGCCATGGCTGCAGAGGCCCGTTTGACTGACTAGAAGCAACTCAGTCTTGTCTGGATTAAACTTTAGTTCAGTTGCTCTCATCCAATCCATTACTAGACAGTAGAACTGAAATAGCTTCCTCAGATTTAGATGGAAAGAATATATGGAGTTGGGTGTGATAGAACCACAGATTCATAGAACAGTGAAGTTGGAAGGGGCCTACAAGGCCATCAAGTCCAATTCCCTGCTCCAAGCAGGAACTACCCACATACTGGTGACAATGAACCCCAAAACTCCAGAAAACCTCTGCCACCGCTTTCATGTAGATGTTAAATAGCATAGGGGACAAAACAGAACCACGAGGAACACCACAGGACATCAGCCAGGGAGTCAAACAAGAGTCTTCCAGCACTACTGGGTCCTCCCTTTCAGGAAGGACTGAAGCAACTGTAAAATAGTGCCTTCAATTCCCATCCCAAAGAGACCACCCAGAAAGATGCCATTGTCAAAGATATCAAAACCACTGAGAGGTCCAGCAGAACCAACAGGAACATACTCTACCTGTCCAGTGCCCAGCACAGGTTTTCCAGCAAGCTGACCAAAGCAGTCTCTGTCCTATAACTCTTTCTAGATGCTGGTAGAGAAGAATGATTTCTTCATTGCCACTACTGCCAAGGAATAGGCCTTCCAGAAAGCTCTAGCCCTTCTTCAGTCCAATTCACAGTGTGGTTTTTTTGCTATTGTTGCTCTAATTTATCTCCCACTCATTTCATTGCCACTTGCTCCCCCAGTTAAACCAGGGAACCAATTTGACTCTGCTTCATGGAAGGGGATGCTCAGGAGTGATTGTGTTGCCCTGGCCATTTCCCAGAGGTGAACCAAGGCTTCAACAGGATTGCCTGCCAAGGTGACAGGAAACTCTGCCTCCATGTTGTGCTGCCTGCATTGTACCAATATTTAAGGTTTTGGTGTTTGTCTCTGTGTACGTATTGACTAGCCCCTCAAAATCTGGGAAAAGGAAATATTGTTATCCAAAACGGAGTCCAAGTGATTGATGATACATCTCAGTGGTCTCAACTAGGAACTGTAGGTGTTCTGTCATTCTACCAGGTCTTTCTTCTGGCAGGTTGTTCTTTGTTACCATTTCAACTGTCTATTTTCTTTTTCATAATGTTGGTGCACACTTTGATTTAAGAAACATCTATTTTAAATTATTCTGAGTCTGTTCTATGGCTCTAAGCAAATTTAGTTATATTGAAGATCTCAGCTTAGATCAGGGGTGTCCAAACTTTTTGCAAGGAGGGCCAGATTTGGTGGCTGAGAATGTTTTGGGGGCCGGCTGCTCCCCGACCTTGCCCCCCCGCTGCAAGCCCCAACCCCCAACCCCTAAGACCTGCCCAGTGACTCCTTGCAAGCCCCACCCACAGGAAGGAAGGAAGGAAGGTGGGGACAAAGGAAGGAAGGAAGGTGTGGACCAAGGAAGGAAGGGGGGACCAAGAAAGGAGGGAAGGAAGGAAGGAGGGGACCAAGGGAGGGAGGGGGGAGGGTAAGAACAGACAAAAGAAAATATTTTTTCACCCAGCATGTTGTTAGTCTGTGGAACTCCCTGCCACAGGATGTGGTGATGGCATCTGTCCTGGTTGCCTTCAAAAGGGGACTGGACAGATTCCTGGAGGAAAAGTCCATCACAGGTTACAAACCATGATGGGGATGTGTAATCTCCAGGCTTAAAACCGGGGTACTTCAAGGGCCAGATGCAGGGGAGTGGTATCAGGAGACAGATATCTAGTCTCATGCACTCCCAGAGGCATCTGGTGAGGCCATTGTGAGATAGAGGAAGCTGGACTCGATGGGCCTTTGGCCTCATCCAGCACGGCTCTTCTTAGGTTCTTATGTAATGTGGGTACCAAGGAAGGAAGGAAGGAATGTGGAGACCAAGGAAGGGAGGGAGGGAAGATGGAATGTGGGGACCAAGGTAGGAAGGAAGGAAGGGGGGACCAAGGAAGGCATTCTGCAGGTCACCCCTGTCACCAGCCAATTGGGGGGGGGCAGTTTCACAGCACCTGCTGGCTGTCACTCCACAGACATCCTGCCTGCGGGGGAAGCCATGCCTGCCTTGGACGTGTCACTAAGGCAGGCTTTGTTGTGGCCAGCCAGGGCAAAAGGCAGGGAGGGGCAGAAGCCCTTCCATGGGCTCTGACAGGGGAACCTGCCCAACACACACACTTGCGGGCCAAGGAACGAGGTGGAACGAGCGCCCAAAATGGACAATTTCAGCGCCTGCTGCGGGGCGTCTGCCAATGCTGGCGCTTCCTGCCTGGCACAGCCACCATTTCTGCCCACAGCCAGCTGAAGGAAAAAACGCATGGCCTCGCAGAGCGGCTGCTTCCCAGGCTGCTCCGGTGGCCGCCAGCTCCTTCTCCAACGGCACCTTCGCTACTCTGGATGAGTGCATCAGCGGAGGTGCCTACAACTCCCAGAAATCCTTGGGAGTAAACAACCGCCCCTTGACAGGGACGGGGAGAGAGCGGTGTTTGGGCAGTGCAGAATCGGGGAGGGGCTGAGGGAAGCTCCTCCATGGTGGCGGGCCCTGCGGCAGAGAAGGCATTCCTGCACACCCTGACAAGTTCCGCGGTGGTGGCAGCGGCGGCAAAGGAGGGCCTCCTCCACCCCCACCCACCCCCCATAAGCCCCAAGGCAGCGGCGGTGGCAAAGGAAGGGTTCCCCCCACCCCCCATAGATCCCACGGCAGCGGCAAAGGAGGGCTACCTCCACCCCCACCCAGCCCCCACAAGCCCCGCGGCAGCAAAGGAGGCGTGCCAGAACACCCCCACCCCACCCACAAGCCCAGCGAAGGAGGCCCGCCTGAACTCCTGCCCACCCACCTCACAAGCTCCTGCCGCTTCATTGAAGCCTTCTCCGCAAGGAGTGCCGTGGCAGGGGATTTTCAAAAAAGCATGGGGCGGGGGAGGGAGGGGCCAGCCGGCCAGCCACGGGTCAATGAAAATGGCCTGGCGGGCCGGATTAGGGCTGCGGGGCGGACTTTGGGCAGGCCTGGCTTAGATAATGGACTTGGTATGTTCTGCATAGAAGTTGAAGACATGTAGGTATTTGTAAATATTGTGGGCCTCCAATATAACATAGTGCTAATTTCTAACATTAGACACAGAGGTAATTTAAGGAGAGCCTCCTTAGCCAAGCTTAAGACATGAGCAGCATATTATAAATGAGGCATTTCCTAAGGTATATGCATCTCAAACTACTCAAGAAGACCTAAATGGACCAGACCCTGATATAAACCTATAAAGGAGATAAAGTACCGGTAGCCCCCTGACCCTCAGTGTCATGTAGTCCCTTCTCATTACACCTATAATCTAGCTCACACTTTCTCCCCTGCTGAAATTTCTGAGTCACCTTAAAAGACAGCCCACATACAAAGTATTATCTGCACAGTAAGAACACATGGAAGGGGGCTCGTACAGACAAACGAGCTCTCTGAGTTCATCTCGCCGGCACTTTTGAGGTCCCCCCGCCTATTGGTGGTGGGGGATTTCAATGTGCACGCCGAGGCTGGGCTGTCTGGGGTAGCTCTGGATTTCATGGAGTCCATGGCCTCCATGAACCTGTCCCAATTAGTCATCGGACCCACTCATGTAGGTGGACACATCCTGGACCTGGTTTTTGCCTCCACATCGCGGGGTTTTGATCTGGGGGTCGGGAGATTGTTGGCCCGGCCCGTGTCATGGACAGATCATTATCTTCTGACTTTCTCTCTTGCGGTAGCCACCCCGCCCCGCGGGGAGCCGGGCCCATCCATCTGGGCCCGTCCCCGGGGGCTCCTGGACCCTGTGCGGTTCTCGGAGGCCCTCGGGGATGTACCAGACGGTTTGGATGACGATCCGGCCGACTCCCTAGCCCAACGGTGGTTTGAGGAGGTGGCTGGGGTGGTTGACCGGATCGCCCCCAAGCGCCTGATCCGATGCCGAGCCCGTTCGGCTCCTTGGTTCACCGAGGAGTTACGGGCAATGAAGCAAGAGCGGAGAAGGCTGGAGAGCAGATGGCGGAACGCTCGGACGGCTCAGAATTGGGCTGCGGTTAAGGCGTTGAACGGTCGCTATTCTCGCGCGATAAGGGCGGCTAGGAGATCTTTTGCCGCCCTGAGAATTGGTGAGGCCTCGAATCATCAAGCGGAATTATTCCGCGTGGTCCGAGACCTCACCAATCCCGCTCCGCCGGGGCCTCCTCCTAGTGATTTCACTAGTGAGTCATTTGCAGCCCATTTTAAATCTAAGATAGAGGCCATCCGTTCCGAGCTGGATGCCGGTTGCCCTGATCCGGCCCCTGTCACGGCCAGTGTCGGGCCGCCTCGGTCACCTCGGTTTGTTGAGTTTGGGCCTGTTACACCGGTGGACGCCTCCAGGGCACTGGGACATTGCAGGCCTGCGGCCTCTCCGTTCGACCCTTGCCCTTCCTGGTTGATTAAGAGCGCAGGGGGGAGCATGCCGAAATGGGCTTCACTGATTGCTTCGGCCTCCTTCAGAGACGGGATTCTTCCCAGTCTTCTGAAGGAGACGGTGGTGAAGCCCATTATTAAAAGATCCGGCTTGGCTGCGGACGATCTCTCCAACTATCGTCCCATAGCCAATGTTCCCTTTTTGGGCAAGGTGATTGAGCGAGTCGCCGCCCTGCGTCTTCAGTCGTTCCTGGAGGAGAACCATGTCCTGGATCCCTTCCAGTCCGGGTTCAGGCCGCGCCATGGGACCGAAACGGCCCTGGTCGCACTGCATGATGATCTGTTGAGGAGGGCTGACAGGGGTTGCTCTACCCTGCTGGTCCTTCTTGACCTGTCAGCGGCTTTTGATACCGTCGACCACGGTATCCTGCTGGAGCGGCTCTCGGAGGTTGGGATCGGTGGGCAGGCCTTGGCCTGGCTCCGGTCCTTCCTTGGGGGCCCCACCCAGCGAGTGAGCTTGGGGGGTGAGTTGTCGGCTCCCTGGACACTCTCTTGTGGGGTGCCTCAGGGGTCGTCACTCTCCCCAATGCTCTTTAACATCTATATGAAGCCGCTGGCTGAGATCATCCGGAGTTATGGAGTCTGCTGCCATCAGTACGCTGATGACACGCAGCTCTATCTCTCCTTCTCCACCTGTGCAGTGGAGGCCGTCGGGACCCTTGATCGTTGTCTGGCTGCGGTACTGGACTGGACCAGGACCCACAGGCTCAAGCTCAACCCAGGCAAGACCGAGGTTATGTTCTTCGGGGGCTCGTCGGAGGGGTACTGTGGCCCTCTTCCCAGTCTAGGTGGGTCCGCCCTCCAGCTGGCGCAAAGAGTGAGGAATCTGGGCGTTGTCCTGGACCCGGACCTGACCCTGGAATCTCAGGTGTCAGCCGTGGTCAGGTCAGCCTTTTACCATCTTAGGCTTATCGCCCAGATTCGCCCGTACCTCGATGAGGGCTCCTTGAGGACTGTGGTACAGGCACTGGTCATGTCGAGGCTGGATTATTGCAACGCTCTCTACATGGGGCTTCCCTTGAACCTTGTTCGGCGTTTGCAGCGGGTCCAGAATACAGCGGCCAGGCTGGTGGTTGGCGCGCGCCGTTATGACCGCGCCACCCCCATCCTGGCTCGCCTACACTGGTTACCCGTTGCCTCCCGAATAAGGTTCAAGGTGTTGGTTTTGGTTTACAAAACCCTCCATGGCTTGGCCCCGGCTTATTTGGTGGAGCGTCTCCCCCGACAATCAGCTTCGGCCCGATCCACCCGCGCTTCGGAGGCCTATTCACTGCGGACAGTCACCCCGAGGGAGGCCCGTAAGGCTAGTACTCATGGACGGGCCTTCTCGGTGGTGGCTCCATTCATGTGGAATAAACTCCCCAGTGATCTACAGCGGGCTCCATCGCTGATAGCGTTCAAGAGGAATCTGAAGACCATCCTCTTCCGTGAAGCGTACGGCGATGTCTAGGACCCAGTCCGAGTTTTTTCTTTTTTCTTTTCCCGCCTAACTAATTTTGGACATTGCTC
The DNA here is from genome assembly GCA_023846285.1 of Phrynocephalus versicolor. Taxonomy (NCBI): domain Eukaryota; kingdom Metazoa; phylum Chordata; class Lepidosauria; order Squamata; family Agamidae; genus Phrynocephalus; species Phrynocephalus versicolor. The sequence continues at coordinate 8,874,146 of JAHTLZ010000198.1, read as the reverse complement.
TATTGCTGTTTTGTTAATCGTGGTTTGAAACTGATTTTTATCTGTTTTTATTCGGATGTTGTGCACCGCCCAGAGTCCCCACTGTGGGAATGGGGCGGTATATAAGTGTAAATAATAAATAAATAAATAAATAAATAATTATGAAAGATAGGGGCGAGCAAAAAGTTCATATAGAACAGATATTGCAAATATTACAGAAGCTAACAAACAGCAATATAAGGCAACAAATCTAAAGGAACAGAAGATTTTTGGCCTGCTGTAAATGATGCACTCACCAAAGCAACTGCAACAGGAAGAAATATAAAAGAAGAAAAGAAATGAAAAGACAGTTACATGATAAAAGATCACAGAACAGTTTAGATCTTAAGGAACAAAAGTACCAAGATGTAGATCTCTTATAACTCAAATCATACAACATTCTTCCAATTTTGACTGGAAAAGGTGGTGGAGAGAACCACCCTCTGTTCAGGCAGGAGGGAAGGTAAGAAAAGAGAGGTTACAATCTAATGCACATTTACTGGAGAGTAAGTTCCATCAAACATACAATTTATGTCCACAGGAGAGAAGAGAACATTTCACTGTCAAAGACAAAAGACGACCTGTTTGTATCCTCTCTCACTTGCACAATAGCAGACCCCCAAATTTTGGAAGAAACAATAACAATTAACAAATAATAAGTCACTTGTCATTAATTCCTTCTTACAATTGCTCAGGAGTGATTATGATGTATTGCACATATAAGTGAAGAGTCACTTTATTTCTTTTAATTTTTAACTATAACTATTTGAAGTGGTATGGGGCGGTATATAAGCAGAACACTTGCTTTTTTTGCTTTCTAGTTTTGTAGTTTAAAGGTATGTATGGCCCATGTATCACAAGCTGAAAATCTGTAGCATTCTGTGTTTCTGAAAGTGGTCAAAACTACTGAATTTTTACTTTTGAAAAACGAGAGCTCAGAATTAATTTCTAAAAACTACAACTCTAATGACTGTGGGGAGTTTTGAGTTCTATCATAACTTTCTGAAGCCGTCTTGCAAACTATGAATATTTCAGAGACCTGAAAATCTAAGGTTGTGGGAGAAACTGCTACAAGGTCTCAGTATAACAAAAAGGATGCTTTTAGTGACAGTTTCACTGACCCTCAGAACCATCCATGTGGATACATATCTTTCTAAGTACTACTCTTTGGCACGAAGCAATCAAGAGATATATAACACCAGGACAGGAGAAAACAGGCAAAAGTGGGTCTCTTTGCCCTTGCAATATCTCTTGTTTTGGTACAGAGGAATCCCATGACCTGATCCAAAGAGCTAATATTGATGTCTATTATGGGCAGAAGAGAAACCTATTTTAATTTAGTCATGCATTGAGGCAGAGTACAAAGAAACCAGAAACACTGGTTAATGAATATGGTCTCAACCTAGATGATTCTTCCACATGGAAGGCATTAATATGCAGAAATTCAACCAAATCAGCAAAACATTCATACTGTGATGGAGATACTGAAATTATATATGCAGTTATGAGTAATTTCTATTTCTCTGAGTTCTTAGTTCCTTAAAGAGGCTGACTACTGTAGAGTGAAGGGTTGAGATGTTTACAGGTAGTCAATACATGGATTTGTATTGCCAGTCTTTATTACACCAAATCAAATTCAGATTACTATTAATATTTAAATTGTGAGTTTTCTGAAGCTAATTCCTTTCATAATTTTCTTTTGGCTGTGTTCTTTTAAGAGGTTTCAAACTAAAAGAATTCCAATTTTTTATCTGAATTGATTTAACCTCAGGATGCAACAACTCTTATAAACATATTGACACTATTTAAAACATGACTCTGATAAAGACAGAACACTTTATTGAATTTTGTGGTCCTCAATGTCTATTTGTTATTCAACATTAGAACATACAGATTTGCAATCTTAAAATCATTAATTCGGCTTTTGACTGGACAGTTTACATCTCTTGATGTTCAAATCAACTACAAATCATACTATAAAAGATATGTCACAAATAGTAGCCTTCACAAATTGGGAAACTTGCCAGTTAATTTAAAAAAATGGCTGTGCTAAAAGCAACCATGGAACCTAGGAGTACAAAAATATTGCCAAAATCTTGTTGCTCAGTGTAAAAAAATCAAATCTAAATAGGTGCATTGAATCAATGGGTATTTCATCAGTAAACTCCTCCAAAATTTCAACTGATTTAAATGGGCATACTCCAATTGCAATTTACTTTAGTACAAGTATAGTTAATCTCTCTTAGAGTAGGCCCATTTGAGTCGACTAAATTTATGAAGGAGCTGAGTCACTCCATCCCAACAGATTCAATGGGCCTACTCTTTGCAAACATTCATCAAGGTACAGTGGTACCTTGTATAAAGGAATTAATTCATTCCAAATGAAATTATTAAGCAAATTAAGCAAATTTTCCTTTAAACAAATTTCCCATAGGAATGCACTGAAAATGGAGTATTCCCTAATCACGATCATTTTTATGTTGTATGGATTCGCCCCATAGGCAATTTGGTTAGGCAAATTTCCCCTATCTCTGGAATTTTTATGTTGTACAGATTTTGTGTTATATGAACTGTTTGTTATACGAGAGTCCACTGTAATAGAAGACAGATATGTAGTTTATGCAAAATACAGTAAAAGGTTCAACAGGAATAACAAAGCTGAAAGCAAGCACAATCAACTGAAGCAATAATGAAAAATATGAATAAGGCCTGTCAGAAATGAAGACCAACGACCATAGGAAGGATTATTAAGAAAAGCCATCATAAAGACTGGAATGGGAGTGCTAAAACACCCAAGAAAACTGCTTTGCTACAGTTATATGTGTTCTGTCCTGCCAAGTCAGAACCAACGTACAGCAACTTCAATAGAGCTTTCAAGATAAGTGAGCTATTTAAAGAGTTATTTTACCAGTTCTACTCCGCCAGCGAGTTCCCATGGCCAAGTGAGAATTCAAACCCTGTTCTCCAGAGTCCTAGTCCGTCACTCTATCCACCACACGCCACACTTGGAATCCTTTACTAGCCAGATAGTTCAGCAGTTTAGGTTTCTGGCTGCAGACCCAGAGGTTGGGAATTCAATTCTCCATTGTGTGTCCTGAAAGTACAGCCAGCCTGTATGGCCTTGGGCAAGCTGTACAGTCTCAGGGTGCCCACAGAAGGTGGGAAGAATAAGCCACTTCTCTACTTGCAAAGCCCTGATAATTTCCCCCAAGTCAGAATGGACTTGATGGTGTACAATTATTGCTATAGTTAGCAAGATTAAAAACTGAAAAGTCAAACTATGTTCTGCTTCCAGCAATTTATCTGAGCACTGGACAAGGGAGAAGTGCATCTCCCAAAATCCAAAAGGGAGACATCAAAAACTTATCTTCACCTGATGCAAGAAATATTGTGAAGATTCTCTTGCCATTTAGTGTAGATTTCATGTACTGTATTACTTTTATGTTCACTTTCCAAAGCCATTAATTTAATCACAGATAAGTCCAATTATAACACTCGGGCGTACCAGCCAATGTGCTTACCAATCAATGAGAATTTTCCTACCTATAGTGTACCTTCTGCAAATTAATTCATTTAGAATAGTACAGTATTACAAGCCATACTGTAAACTCAACAGGGTTTGCTTCTGAACAAATGTGTACAGAACTATAATAGTAACATAAGGCAATCTGAAGATATTTTTTAAATTACACCAAGCTATAAACAGCCAACATCACAGATCACCACCCTGATTTGACAGGAATTCTTAATTGCGGCCAACTGTAATCTTCGCCTAACACAAATTACAACTAATCAAAGAACAATCCAAAAATTATAAATGTCCAATCAATGGCAGTCCCCATGCCATTTTGCTAAAGAGATGTATTGCACAGAGATTTGAAGCATGGATCACAATTCTTCAATGCTCTTACTCTATAATTAGATGAGAAAAATTAGTGTGTCATTTTTTTTGAACTGAGACACAGTTTTAAACAATGTTATAACTGCATTATCTTTTCCTTTCAACAAAGGTGAGCTGTCCACAAAATTTGTGGAAATGTGGAATAAAATTAGACATTAACTCAGGCTTTGAATTAATATTATTTCAATTCACACCTCCAAAACCGGTGACCTATCACGCCAAACATCTCATTAGAGACTCTGATAAACATGCTGTGCTTTGATCTGCTTCTTCAATAAGTTGGGATTCTGCAGGTTTGCTGCTGAACAATATTTTCACACTACAAGACCAAGGAGTTGATATTCTGACATATTTCTAACATACAATGATAATCTTTAATACAAATCATTATCTTCTGTATATTACTGATCACACAGACCTCTAACCAGCTTATTGTTAGAATGCAGTCAAAAGGAAGGAAAAGAGCAGTGAAATAATCATTAAAATGACTGTCAAAAACTATGAAGTGTAATAGATTTAGCTGCATAGAAGTTCTCTTTGATACAGGTTACATCCATTATATCTGATTTGTTTCAAACCAGTGAAATAAAAAAGATGCAAAATTGTAATACTAAGAAATTTCCCAAAACTATGCGCCTATCAATTCATATATTTATTTTATTGATTGACAATCCATCACAAAATGTTGTGCCATAATCAAATCAATCCTTTGTCATACTTATGAAACAATGGTGTTTAGATTTGCAGGCCTCATTTTTTGATGAACCACTTGGACAGAGCCAATTTATGGAAAGCATTTCACCCACCCATCCAACTCAAACTCTTAAAGCACCTTATATTCTAAACGAACGTGTTTGCACAGCACTTAAAAGGGTGCACATTAAAGATTTTCTTTGAATGCAGATTGTTGAAGCTTATGAGAATAAAGCAGATAAAATGCCATTCCGCTGATAATGACTCCAGCACAAACCGCCGCAATTGAACTACAAAGGCACTCAACAGAATGTGCAACACAACGCCCTGAATGAGGAAAAATTGGAACATTTTTTAACAGACAGCTCACTCCAAAGGGAGCACCTAAGGATAATCTAAAATGAAATGAGGGGAATAAAGTCCTTTTTTCTTGAAACCCTAGGGATGGATGGCTGGATGGAGGGAGGGAGGGAGGGGAGAAGAGAAAGGAAGAGGGCGGGCTGGTGCAGCGCCAGCCACTAGGCCTGGGCTAGCCCTTGGCACGCCTCAAAAGGCACCCTGAGCCCCAAGGAGGAGGCACGCAGCAGCAGGCCCCCGGGCAGAGAGAACCTGGCCTGTCATCAAGGGGGGGGGAGGGAGGAGGAGGAGGAGGAATCATACAAAAGGGAGCCAAAAAAAAAACCCGGATACTCACGGCTAACTTTCATGCTGCCAAAGGCTGAGGGCTGCTGCACGGGCTTGCAGCTTTCCGCAAAGGAGGTGGTCCTCGGCCGCCCGGACATGGTGGCGAGCTTGTCTCCCACTTTGCCCAGCGGACCCTCCTGGCCTTCTCCTTCTCCTCCTCCTCCGCTTCTTCTTCTTCTTCCTCCTCGTCCTCCTCCTATTCGTCGTCGTCGTTGTCCCCCTGCTCCTCCTCCTCCTCCCTTCTTCTTCTCCTTCTCCTTCTTCCTCCTCCTCCTCCTCCTCCTGGGCTCGCTCCCTTCTTCGCCTCGGGTGGCGGAAGAGAAAGGCGGCGGCGGCGGCAGGAGGCAGGCCGGCAAGATCCAGCGCCCCCTCCCCACGCTGGAAACGGGGCCGCCTTCCTCACCGCCTCCCGTGGAGGGGGGGGTCTCTCTCTCACACACACACACACGGGCACACACCACACCACACCACACCACGGTACCCCCGGGGTAGGGGGCTTCTCTTCCGCGCCGCTTTTATCCGGAGAGGGACACCGTCCTCCTCCTCCGTCCTCCTCCTCTTCCTCCTCCCATCCGCGGGAACCGGAGCAGCGCTTGGCGGGGTCGGGCTCTCTGGGGGGGGGGGTTCTGAGGCCGCCTCCGCCCAGCCCTCGCTCGGCTTCCTGAGGCGGCGGCGGCTCTTCTTGAGGGATGCTCTCCTCCTCTCTTTCCCTTCCTTCCTTCCTTCCTTCCTTCCTTCCTTCCTTCGAGACTCGATCCCAGGCGAGAGAGAGAGGGGGGGGATGGGGGAGGGCGGCGGCAGAGGCTTCCCCCTCCCGCCAAAGAAAGAGCGGGGCTAGAGGGAAGGGTTACGGCGCTCCTTTCCTTTTCTTCTTCCTTTTTTTCCGTTCCCCCTCCCGGGGTGGGTGGGGGGAAGGGGGGGAAGGGCGGCGGCGACGGGTGGGGGGGGGAGGGTTCGGTGGAGAGTCAAGGCAGGGACGGACTACTTAGCCCCGCGGAGGAATACGGCGCGGCCGAATCGCCCAAAGGCGCTGACGGACTCCGGCGGCGGCGGCGGCCTGGCGAGCGGGCACCTCCCCTCCTTCTTCTTTCCTGCCTCTCGCCTTCCTTCCTTCCTTCCTTCCTTCCTCCCTCGGTCGCTTCCTTTCCTCCTCAGAGCGAAGCCGGCGGCGAGGAGCGGCTGTCGTTGTGGTTGTTCCTCCTCCTCCTCATAGCGCCCTTACACGGCAGGCGAGGGGCGGCTCAGGCTCTGGAGAGCGCTGCAGTGCGGCTGGCGGGCAACGAGCAGGAGGAGGAGGGCGGCGGCGGCGGGGCGGTCCATGGCGCTCCTACGGCAGGCAACGGCAACGGCAACGGCGGCTCCTCCCGGCTCGACCGGCAGCGGAGGCGGCGGCGGCGGCGGCGGGGGGCGGTGGGTCGTGCTTGGCCCCGCCTCTCCGCCCAAGCTCCTTTGTCCGCTGCTGCTACGGTCTGTGGGGCCGCTGTGATTTCCTCCTTCCTCCGCGCGCCGCTGGCGCCGCTGACTCTTCTTCGGGGGCTGCAGTTCCGTTGCTGGGCTTTTGAGCCAATAAAAGAAAGGGAAGGCGGTAGTTTTTTGGGGGGCGGGCGGGGAGGTGGAATTAACCCAGTCGCATTTACGCAATTTTACCAAGTTCTCTTTGGGAATTCCGGTTCGAACGCCCCATTCCGCCAGAAGGAGTCGAGGCGCTTTCTCCGGCTGTACATTAATAGAAAAAGATCTTTAAAAAAAAAAACACCAATGCTTACGCAACCTTGCTAAGCGCTCTCCGTGAATGCCAAGCCGAACGCCCGAGCCGTGCGACGCCCGAATTGTAATCGGGAGACCAATCAGAGAGGGCTGCCGCGGTGAGCCAACCCTCCTGGCAGTACATCGGGACCAATCATCGATAGCCAAAAAGAAACATCCGCGCTACCTTTACAGCCAATCCTGAACGAGCTAAGAAAAAAACGAGCGAACTGCCCATCCCTTCCCTTCTGCGATCCAATAGAAAGCTCCTGTCCCCAAATCCCGGACAAGGGGAAACCAATGGGGCAGGCTGATGTTTCCCACCACGGTGGGACGGGTTCGACGAACGGCTGATGCAAAATGGGCGGGACTTAACGCGGCAGCTACGCCGCCCCGCCCCGCCCAGGCCGACTCAGCTTCGGGTCGGAGAGGCACGAGTCTCTCGCTGGATAGGCAGGGCGAGAGAGCGAACGGAGCTGATTGGATCCCGGCTGGCTCGTCCCACCCCAAGCCTCGTACTGGGATTGGAGGATTAGTGCGCGAGGCGACCGACAGTGCGCCAATCGGCTTTTCGTCCCCTTTCCGATCCGAAAGCTTGCCCATATACGTTGCCGGCAAAGCGTGCTCTCATTGGACAAAAGGTCCACGATGGGCGGGGCCTCCGCTCGGGCTTCAGGAGGGCGAGGCAGGGGCGGGGCTTTACGTGGGAGAGCGCGTGGTGGGCGCCGCCCTTGAGGGAGGAAGGCCTCGAGCCGCAGCCCCCTCTGGGCGGCGACAGCAGTGCTGCTGCTGCTGCTGCTGCTGCTGCTGCGGGAGGCCCCGCCCACCAGTGGTGCTGCCGCTCCAGGGCCGAAGGGGGGGCGAGGAGGAAACCGCGAGGCGCCTCGCGCGGAAGCCGAGGACCTCGCCCACCTTCCCCCCCATCGGCCCTTCCGCCTCCCAAGGGCGGACCGGGCCCTCCGTGCAGGTGGAAGCGTCGCCCGGGCGAAGGCGTCGCCGCCGCACGTGGCTTTGCCGCGGCATTTCCCGTCTTTCCAGGGCGAGCCGTCTCTGGAGGATCGGGTGCCACGGCGGATGGCGAGGGAGGGAGGACACCCCCACCCACCCCCAATTAGCCGGCCTCCGTTTTCTCGCAGACTCGGGAGGCGAAGAGGGAGCGGGGGCGGGACACACCAAAGTGTTTTGTCTCCGGCCCCGTGGTCGTCAGGGCCCCGCTGTCCTCAATGTCTATTTGTTATTCAACATTAGAACATACAGATTTGCAATCTTAAAATCATTAATTCGACTTTTGTCTGGACAGTTTACATCTCTTGATGTTCAAATCAACTACAAATCATACTATAAAAGATATATCACAAATTGTAGCTTTCGCAAATTGGGAAACTTGCCAGTTAATCAAAAAAATGGCTGTGCGAAAAGCAACCATGGAACCTAGGAGCCTTGCAGGTCCCTGTGTGTGCTTGTGGCATCTCCAGAAGGCGCGCGGGGGGGGGGGGGCTGTGTCACAAGCAAAAGCAAGGGGAGCCATGACGGGAGGCAGGTATCAGTGGCCTCTAAAGGTTTAGCCTACAAGCTGTTACATATTCCAAGGATGGGCTAGTTAGATGATACCTTTATAGGTCACTAATAAAATAATGCCAGCTGAGCTTTCCATAGCAAGCTATCTTTATCCAAAGCATTGTACCAAAATGCCTTCTTGATAGAGGATGTAGTATATCGGGCCATGAGATCCTTTGTGGGAAGATGGAATTCACCTGATGATGGTTACAGGAGGCAGGGTTGATTTTAAAACTGCATCAAAATCCCGGATAAGGTTTCAAGCCCAGCACACCAAACAAATTACATATTCCAAGATAAACTTTGCCTCAGAAGCTGAACACCTGTTAACATCTTACTGAATGACGTAATACAGTGATGGTGAACCTTTTAGAGACCGAGTGCCCAAACTGCAATTAAAAACCCACTATTTTTTTTTTTTGCAAAGTGCCAGTACAGTAATTTATCCTGTATACAGGTGGCTATGAAGGGGCGATGTTGGGTGCCCACAGAAAGGGCTCCGAGTGCCACCTTTGGCACCCATGCCATAAGTTCACCATCACTGACCTAATATAATGTGTATATTCATGCCTTTGGAAGAGAGAGTGGCACTGGCAGAATATACTGTGTTGCCTAATCATTCATTTGACCACAGGGTTCTGGACCAGCTCAATAAGACCTACAATTCTTTTGTTCCCAAGGCTTAGCTACTTCACTAGGTTATGCTCTGTAAGTGCAGGAGCTGGCGATGTTTTTTTCTGCTCCTGGAAAATAAAATAATCTGTAACCTCTCATGGGTCAAGGGCACTTCCTCAGACCATGCACCAATATGTGGATAGTGCAGATTTCCCCCCCCCCCCAAAGAATTCCAACAGTTCCTGGCAGCTGATTATGCTGAGATACGAGTTAGAAGAAACAAGACAGAAAACCACAATTCCAGGGCAATCCACTCCTGCATTCCTATTTTGTAAGCACCACACAGCTTTGTTTTCTTGTTTTCTTTCCAGAATTATACTTTGTAAACTAAAGAGTCCTCAAGCTTTAAATCAGCCCTTGGGATCTTTTGAGTATTTTTCTCTGGAGTGGTGACATGGGATTAGAGGAGAAGATGGATGAGAAGCAAATTAAAAGCAGAAGAGCTCTTTGATAATGCCAGATCTATCAAGGGGGGTGTTATTTCAGATCTGCTTTTAAAAAGAAAGAAACAAAGTCTCAAATATTCTGAGAGTAGCTCTCTAACATGTAAGAATGATCAATAAATCTTTGGGGTGGGTGGGATGAATTCCAGATCCATCTGCAGCCAAGAGAGAGAGAAAATGAGGAGGGAAAGTGGAGCCAGTGGCTGAGCCAGATCAACTAGTTTTGACCTGTCTGGCACCCCATTTTAGCTTACAAAAAAAGATATGTTTGGCAATGCCTTCAGTCTTCCTTTGAATACCAAGGTGGCAATACAAAATTTGCATGAGAACTCTGTTAACAGCACTGCTTTTTCAGCATGTTGGTTTTATAACAGTAATTGCTTTTGTAGTATAGTAGGAACACCATATCCACTGATTCAGTTATCCACGGTTGGCAGAGGAAAAAGTTAAATTCAGCAGACACAAAGCAAGATACTGCCATAAACACCAGTTGTAAAGCAAGCTATTGTCACAACTCACAAACAACAGCCATAAAGCCAGCTACTGTCACAAAATAGGTTTTTTTTTGGGGGGGGGTTCTCTCATTCACAGGAAGGTCTGGAACGGTCCCCAGTGGATACTGGGGGTCTTACTGTAGTTTCAGCCTGTTATAATAACAACCACCTTAGAACGGCAATGCTGGAAGGGACCCTGTGGATCATCAGGTACCTGTTAAGAGGCACTGTGGGGAATGGAACTACCAGTCTCTGGCTTTGCAGTCAGAGACCTAAGCCAATGAGCTATCCAGCAGTTCAATCACTATAACTGAGTACTTGGGTAAAGAAAAAAAATCATTCAATAACCCACCTTTATTTAACATGAAATATGGAGGATCCATAATGTACGGTATTTATTATGATGATCAGCCCTTCAAAATCAAGTAAACAAAGCCACATATTTATTTCCATATAGGTTCTACCTATTTCTCTGAGATGCCTTACTGTCAACATAGCTTACACCATGGTAAATGGGGGGGGTTGCGTAACCTGTATCATTTAAAGCAACTCTCATAACTTTTTTGCCCATTTCTATATACTGCTGTGATTTTAAGATTTTCTTGCATCTGCACTTTGCAGTTATGCCATCTTGAAATAAGTTGTCTCTTCTTAAGACCAGACAGCACATTGTTGGTGTCCTAAGTATATGGCTTGGAAGTAAATGCCACTGTAATAAGGCCTTTAAAAAAAAACTAAACATGAAGAGGATTCCACATCTTATAGTATGGATTGGATGTTTCTACTCCCCCACCTTCCTGTTCTGTCATACCATGCAATTAGTTCTGGCTTATCAAGACTAGAAGGGTACAAAGTTTCTCCTTCGTGGCCTTCCTGAAGCCACACAGATGGGTTCTCCCTTGCGCTTGTGCGAGGGTCTGGTGGTTGCCTAGCAACAGAGCAGACGTTAAGCTCCTCCTCCCATGTGGCCAGGCATAGCCGTTAACCGCCTCAGTTCCCTCTAACCGCCTGAGGTAGAAGATGTTTCGGAGTGACGCTCCTCTTCATCTGTAAAAAAGAAAGGAAAAAAATTATTATATGCAGTTTATGGCATTTCAACAGCCGTTTAAAAGGTGTTCCACCTGTAGGGGGAAAATCCCCCACATGGATGGGCACACGGAGTTCCTTTACTGTCTGGGTTAAGGACATAGGCCGGAGAACTGTGAGTTTGGCTGTAAAAAATAGACGAAATCGTCTGAATAGCTACCTCCTGGAGAAAGCTTTAGCACCACAGATGGACAAGGAGATATCTCTGTTAAAATCGTCCCCAGGGTCTCAGAGTTCGAAAAAATATTCGAAACCAAAGAAAGACCCAAAACAACTCGTTGCTACAGTAATCGTTGACTTCAGGACCGAAGTCCAGCTCGAAACCAAGCTTGATTATCTGATCGCCGAATTCAAAGGTGTTGGTCGCAACTGGAGACATGTCTACTCCTAACTTAAAGGAGACCATACTGAAGCCTACCACATGGGCAGCTTCTTATAAGACCTATGCTCGTCTTCTTCCATCTGAAGCTTTGGGTTCATTCTCGCCACCCATTTCTTTAGCTGACTCTCCACCAACACTGGAGAAGCTAAAGAACCTGCTCATCAGCCAAACAGGTTCTCTGTATACCGATATAGACGAGGTACGCAGCCAATGTCCTGGAGCTGTCTTGCCATGGTCCACCACCGGATCCGAAGCCACAAAAAATGAAAATGCACCATGAGGATCCTGGCACCAACCAGAAACGTCAGAAGACTGAGGAGTCTGTGTCGGGTTCGAAGACTAAATCAAAACCGAGAGGACACTCCAAGGATAAATCTAAAAAACATTCATCCTCCACCTCAATTCCAACAGATGCTAGTTCGAATTTGACATTTTCGAAACACATTTGTTCAGATTCAACAATGTCTTTACTCCATTCATCAACTAAAAGACATACAGTGGTACCTCAACTAACAATTTATTCCGTTCTGAATGCACTCTGTTAAATCGAACTACTCTTAAGTCAGGGTACCTATCTTAAAAACTGAAAAAAATAAGTTAAAAAAATCAAAACAATGAAAAAAATATTTGTAAGTCGATCAGACCATATCTAAAATTTGTAAGGCGGCAGTTTAAATGCCAACAGTTTTCTGCTCTTAAGTTGAATTGTTCTTAAGTAGAGCTGCTCTTAAGTCGGGGTACCACTGTACACAGGACACCATTCTGGTCCCACCCAGTACCATACCGGATAATCCAATGGTACCAAGGGTCGCCACTGAGTCAACACCTTCAGTATCCATGCCCCCAATACCGAGCTTCTCACTTCATTTTGACGGAACACAGTGACAGTTTCAACACGGAACCTCGACTACTGTGCAAGACCAACCCTCTGTCTTTAGTGTTTAAACATAATTACGGAACAAAAGAAAGATAACAGTTATATGATCGCTGACTGAATTACAGTATTAGCAGGACTTACTACTATTTTTAGATTGTGACTCAAAACAGTTTCAGTTCAGACAATACGGTTATACTGTACTGCATTAGTGCACACTCAAAATGCAGAAGTGACGTACATATTTTATAACCATATAAAATATAACCATATAAAATATTTAGATTGCTTAGTACATACAACACAAGACAGTACATAAGAACATAACAACAGCCTTGCTGGAACAGGCCACAGCCCATCCAGTCCAACATTCTGTCTCACACAGTGGCTCAGAGTATTCCCAAGCAGATGTCTTCACCTGCTTACAATTCCCTACAAATGGCATTGAGAGTTATCCTGCCTATCTCTCCAACCCAGAGGTTGTCCTTAGACATCCATAATGATAGCCATTGATACCATTGTTCTCCATGAACTTGTCTTCTTCTTAAAAATGTCAAGGCTGACAACTGTCACCACTTCTTCTGGCAGGGAGTTCCATAGACCAGTGATCCTCTGGGTGAAAAAGTACTTTCTCTTATTTGTTTGAGATCTAGCACCCAAAAGTTATAGTGTTGTGTGATAGTTTTTCCTTATCTACTTTGTCCACACCGTGTATGATTTTATAAACTTCAATCAGGTCACCTCTTAGGCGCCATAGTTCGAGAGTGAAGAGGCCCAGCCGTTGCAGCCTCAGATGGTAAGGAAGATGTTACAGTCCCCTAATCATTCTGGTTGCCCTCTGCACTTTTTCCATTTCCATCATATCCTTCTGGAGGCATTGTGACCAGAACTGGATACCTGAAGGACTGCCTCCTTCCATATGAACCTACCCGGCAATTAAGATCAAGCCAGGGGGCCCTCTTGAAAGAGCCATCCCTCAAGGAGGTAAGAGGGATGGCTTGCAGACACAGGGCCTTCTCGGCAGCTGCCCCCAAGCTATGGAATGCCCTCCCAAGTGAGATCCGCCTGGCGCCAACACTGATGACATTTCGGCGCCAGGTAAAAACCTTCCTGTTCCAGAAGTTTTTTAATTGATATAATTTAGATTGTGGGTCTTCTGGTGGCAATTTTAGTGTGATGTTTTTAGTATAAGGTTTTATTGTTGTTTTAATTATTTATTGTTGTTTGATGTTTTTTAACTGTTTTAATCCCTTGATTGTAAGCCGCCCAGAGACCTTTGGGTAGTGGGTGGCATATAAGTTGTAAAAAAAAAAAAAAGAACTGTACACAATACTCCAGATGGGTCCTCGCCATAGATTTATAAAGAGGCAAAATTATATTTGCTGACTTATTTTCTACACTCTTCTATACCCAGTAGTGCATGCTGTCTCTCTCAGAGAACAACTCATTTCATCCATTCCTTGCTACTGAGGGTGGCCACACTGAAAGAGGCAAGAAAAATGTCTACTAGGAAGCAATTCTTCTTAGTGATGGCCCTGTCCCTGTGGAATAGTCTTCCACTGGAGTTACATATGTCATACCCCCTCCTTCCAGTCCTTTAGAAATCTGGTGACAGCAGAGCAGTATATAAAGCCTTTTGCCAGTATGGTATACTCCCCCAAGGTTGATTTTTTACTGCATGTGATCCTCCGGCTTCCACATTTTTATTTGGTTGTGTTGCTGTCTTGATGTGACATATGTTGCAGGGGGGAGTGGGTAACTTGGTGGATTTATGTTTCTGTATTTTTATCTTTCTTGTGTAACCAAAGCAGTGGTATTTTGCTAAGTCAGGTGGCATATGAATTTCATAAATAAATGCATAAATAAAAACATAATGCAAAATGAAACTATAAATAGAGATGATACCGTATAAATATATAATGATCTGTGGTCAGAAGTGTGACATTTTGTTTTGTGGCATCAAATAGTTTCTTACTCGATGGTAACCCTACAAATTAGTGACTTCCAAAAAGTACTATCATTAACAGCACTGGCTAAGTCTTACAAATTAAAGATCACAACTTCTTTAATTAGCTCAAGTTGTCATAATATAAAGTTATATCTTTAGGGTGTTACACACAGACATGCTGATTTGCGTAACCTGCACAATTCACAGAGCTACAAATTGTCTTACATACATGTGCAACCAGTGCTACCATGTAGTTCACTTTGAGTTAAAAGCATAGCACTGCAACACAATTTCAGTCATTGGGGCAATCCATCTCATTTTAGATCTGCTGCCTTCTGTTTTTCACTTTTCTTACCCCTCTTGTGTTTTTCAGTGAGTCTTGTCTTCTCATGAAATGTCCAAGGTGTTGGGTTAATAGCAATCTTGCATGCAGTAACTCTGGGTATCAGTGGGAAGAGGCTTTACAATCTAATGTGTAATTGTCCTTTCCCACTAACTTGATTGCAAGCATTTCCCCCCACCTTTTGCCTTTGAAACAAGTCCCCTCACTTCCTGTTGTTTGCTTGCTTCCATTGTATTTTTAGTTGATACCTTTTTTTCCTTTCTGACTTCCAATGAAGCAGCAAAGCACGGAGGGTCTTTTCCATTGACAGATATATGATTCCCATTTCCTCCCCTGTTTCCTCCTTCTGAATGTATCTGTGGGTGGTAACTGTAAGTAACAATACCCTTTTCTGCTTTAAATGTTTCTAGAGTGTTAGTTTTTGTGTTAAAGGAAACCAAAAGGGCAGGAATGATGTTGCTGAGAATGAGTTGGTCTAGACATGTTTGTGTGGGTTCTTTTCTATGCCATACTTTAAGTAAAAAGAATAACCAAAGTTCCTCTATTCATGCCAAAATTATCTTCTGTGGGAATTCAGGTTTGACAATTCAGTTACACAGCAGGAATCACTGACTTCGTCATATGCATGACCACTGGAAAAGGAAACTGAATGAGCACTTTATATATTTCCAAGCCTGAGTAGATCATTGTTCCTAGTAAGTCCATGGCTTCCAATGGGCCATAGTGGACAAAGTGACAGACCAGGAATCCAAAGACCTGGGTTCAAATCCACTCTTGGCCGTGGAAAACCAGGAGGTGGGGGGAATACTTGTAAAAACAAACCAATACGTAAGATATGTCACATGCCTTGATGACCTTATTAAGGTTGCTATAAATCTGGTGTGTTTCGAGGCCACACACAATAAGGTAAAACCACAAATGCATCCATGGTACACAAAACTATAAAAGAGGAAAAAATAGAAGTACAATGAGTATCTAGTTCAAAAATATAATTCTAATGGCTTCAGGCAGCCATTGCAACATACCATTGGATATGCATTGCCTTCAACTTTAAACATTTTCCTTCAATATTGTAAATTGTATTGGGTACTTTTCAAGGAGAAAGGTGGGGTAAAATATTTTAAATAAATAACAAAATTTTGTTTGTTGTAACCATCCTTATATTACCTCTTGCCATGGAAAAGGCATATTATTATTTTTTAAATTGTCCTTAAAGCATGGCAGTAAGACCCCAAATTTCATGCAACCGTGCCTTTAACCAGAATAATGCTTTATAGCTTTACATAGCCCCTTTACATTTTCCTATAAGAAAGCATCTGGGTGAAAATGGGGATAATAGAGAAGGTTATTCATGAGCCCAGACTCTGTAAGAAAGTTAGAACATTTACCAACAGTGGCTTTGATATGAGTATACTGTATACCTGTACTGTAGTTCTAATCTTCTTTCCATCCACTGCCATCAAGACAACTAAAAGATAGTTTTGTCTTGGTATTGGATCCCTCCAAACTCTCTCCAAGGGAAGAGATTCAGACTATTATCTTCAGTTGTCTTTGTTTTGCTTTTTGCCACAGAGTTTTTTAAAAAAGGTAAAGGTTTCACCCACACATGCATGCTAGTTGTGTCCGACTCTAGGGGCGGTGCTCATCTCCGTATTCAAGCCGAAGAGCCAGTGTTGTGCAAGTCTATGGCCACGTGGCCAGCATGGCTGCAAGGAAACACAGTTTTACCTTCCCAATTTTATGGCGGTACCTATTTATCTACTTGCATTTACATACTTTTGAACTGCTAGGTCAGCAGGAGCTGGGGTTATCAGCAGGAGCTCGCTCCACTGTGTGGCAGCCGGGATTCGAACCGCAAAGCTGCCGACTTTGTAGCCACAGTTTTCAGAGCCTTCATCCACTGTGCCACCATGCCCCATGCCGCTACAGAGTTAACCACACTGCTTATATAGTGCCCCTTAGTGCGTAAAGCAGACTGTGGGTGGTCTACAAATTTAATTATAATATGCAGGCTACACTTTGTTCCTCTTTCCAGGACACTGAATACTCAATTTATGGATCTTTGAAAGATTGAAGACTGAGCCAACCTCTTACCAGCTACCTAAGCCCATTGGGATCAAACTCAGGTCATTAATCTTTGCTGCAGTAATTCAGTGGCATGACACTCCTGTGCTGATTCTGTAAGCATGTGGTTCCCCCTTCTTTTCCACACACCCAATTCCTCTCCACTGAAAAACTTGTTTTCCTCATTCAAACTTAACATATAAGCACACTGTGTGTTTTGTTCTGAAGATGGTGTGAGAATAGGACTGAAGCACTATTCCTATGGAGATTTTGTTCTATGAATTCCATTTGTGTATACCCGAACACTTTCACGGCTGGGATCTGATAGCTGTTATGAGTTTTTCAGGTTGTTTGGCCCTGTTCTGGAAGTTTTTCTTCCTGACATTTCACCCTACTCTGTAGATGGCATCTTCAGAGGGCAAGGAGCTCAGGGAACTAGGAGTTCTCTCTGTGCCAAACATAGCCAAACAGCCTGAAAAACTCACAACAGCTATACAGTAGGACCCCCATATCCACTGATTCGAATCGTTATCCACTGATTTGTTATCCACTGATTCAGTTATCCGCGGTTGGCAGGGGGGGAAATTAAATAATTCAGTAGTGGCAAAGCAAACTACTGTCACAAACAGCAGCTGTAAAACAAGCTACTATCATAAAACAGCATCCTTAAAGCAAGCTGTCATAAACAGCAGCTGTAAAGCAAGCTACTGTCACAAAAGAGCAACCGTGAAGCAAACTACTGTTACAAAACAGAAGTTTGGGGGCTTTCTGGTGTTTTCTCTCATCCACAGTTTTCATTATTCACGGAAAGGCCTGGAACCAATCCCCAGTGGATCCTGGGGTCCTACTGTAATTCCCTTTGTCCTGGATTCCTGCTGGCTATGGAGGTGGCTTGTTACTGTGTTTGGGGATGGGTAGCAGGTATTTTCCTTCCCTGTAAACTATTTCTGCTCCTACATGATAAATTGTTGTTGGTTTGGCTGCCCAGAGCATTAATTGTTTTTGTAATGCGAAGCTGTGGTGGTAGTTTTTCGTTTTTGCTGCCCTCTTTTTAATGGCTTTACTGACACTAGATGGCAACATAAGCTATCAATTCCCAAAGCCCTTTTTTTAGATCAGTGGAGGTGGGAATGCTAAGCAGTGTTGTGTGAAACCACTGGCCTGAGAGAGGGAGAGAGACATTTGGCTTCCTGCTACCTGCCTCCATGCATGTGCCTGCTTCTCAGTTGAGAGGCAGGCCATGCGCAGAGGCAGCCAGGCTGCAAGAGCTGGCTGCCTTTCAAGATGGCAGCAGCTGCAGCAGCAGGAAAAGGTAGCGAGGCAATGGGGCCAGTGAGAAAGGGGTGGGGTTGTTTGTGGGGGAAGGGAGGCAGACAGGCTATTTTTTTTAAACAAACACTGAGCTCCCCCCCCCCCAAAAAGTGAACAGACGGATGAACCAATTCATGGTTGGTTCAAAAAAGTCATAAACGGAGAATCACCATTTTGCTGGTTCGTACCCACCTCTATTAAACATATATTTTCCAACATCTTTTTCTTTGAGAACTACAAAACAGCTACATAAAGGTGCCGATTTGTGAGGAGAAACAGTCTATTGCAATGTTGGCGAACCTATGGCACGGGTGCCAAAGGTGGCACTCGGAGCCCTTTCTGTGGGCAACTGACATTGCCCCTTCACAGCCACCTGGATTCAGGTTAAATTGCCGTATTGGCACTTTGCAAAAAATTAATGGGTTTTGAATTGCGGTTTGGGCACTCGGTCTCTAAAAGGTTTGCCATCACTGGTCTATTGTATACAGAGATGCAGGCTGTCACATGGGGGAAAGGGACCACAGTATTGTTGACTTTAACATCCCCTTGCAAACTTAGAAGCTTCCTAGATTCCCACCACCACCACCAAATTACTACTCATGCATGCACGCATGCTTGCAGCTGCATTCTGTAACAGGTTTATTATGAGAATATACCTCTGTACAAGGGGAAAATTATTTGCTTTTAAAAAGGTTCTGCCCCCCT
The DNA here is from genome assembly GCA_023846285.1 of Phrynocephalus versicolor. Lineage (NCBI taxonomy): Eukaryota > Metazoa > Chordata > Lepidosauria > Squamata > Agamidae > Phrynocephalus > Phrynocephalus versicolor. Next base: position 8,855,222 of record JAHTLZ010000198.1, on the reverse strand, counting down.
CACCCAATGTGCATACAATCCTGGTCCCACTTCTTCAAAGGAAGCAAGCTGCAGGCAGGGCATCCATCTAAACTTCTCTCTCAGGTATCTGTATATGACCCTGGGGTCTTGATTGGTTTCCATTCATCTAAAATGCCAGGGACCCATTATCGCTTGGAGAACTAAGCATTAGCAACCTCAGGTGCTTACCTACAGCATCTTGAGTTCCGTCAAATTGGGGACTTCTTGGACAATATGCTCTATCATTTCTTCATCTGAGTTAAAAGATGTGATGCATAACAACAGGCATTACACAAAACAATTTCTCACCATATAGTGGAGGGCACAAGAAAATTCCCCATGTGCTGCCATTATTTGTGCATTTCAAGAAGGCCCTGAATTAGAGCAACAGCAAATTCTGAGAATTACAGTATTTATCCCTGTATAAGACTATTAAGCTGCCTAGATGCCCTGAGCACATCTCATCTCGCCTGATCTTTGAAGCTAAGCAGGGTCAGCCCTGGTTAGTACTTGGATGGGAGACCTCCAAGGAATACCAGGTGCTGTGGGCACCCGGAGTAGGAACTGGCAAGCCACTCCAGTATTCCTGCCAATAAAACTCCACGGACATGAGGTCACGAAGAGTTGGTCACAACTGTATGACACAACAAGAAGAAGCCTATTATTCCCCCTAAAAATTGAGGATCATCTTGTACACGGGAGTAAGCCAAGGAGAGAATAGTGCAGTTACAAAACTGTAATTTGGGGTTGGAAAAGTGGGGGTGGTCTTATACATGGGGGTGTCTATAGATGGGAAAATACAATAAATCAACAGGATTGTGTAAAAATATGATATAGTAGTCCCTGTTTCAAATAGGTATAACTCTTTTCAGATTTGTTTTTTTTTAAGATACTTTTTTGTAAATATGTATACCAGGGATAAGCGGACATACAAACATTATGGATTTATTGGTATATTAAGAACCAGGTAGGTGACATTTAAAACAGGTGTACACAAAGATGTGTTGTCGTACTGTGAGTTTTTATCTCATTATCATGGCCAAAAGCATATGTTGCTCCAGAATTTTAGATGTTCGTGTGGTGCTGGAGTCTATTTGTGAATAGTATAAACAGAAACCATTTTAATGGAATGAGTTTTACGTGTCATTTCTTCATAGCACTAACGGTTGTTGTGCCAGTACTTCTGACCATGGCATCCTTCTTACAGTCTGTCCTTCTGAGTGTAGAGAAATTTGTGGAAGATTTCTAGTGTGCAATTACCTCAAGAAATTCCTCTGCCAGTGGGAACAGAAGCTGCTCAATCAGCACAGGTCATTGTCCAAACATAAGAAATAAACCATGGCGGCTTTAAACAATATGGCCCATCCAAAGACCTTAACCAGAGGGGCCCCAAAGCTTTTGTTCAAAATTTAAATGGTCATTAAAGCAGCCTATTAACATAAAAAAAGTGCCAGAAGGAATTGACTCTGTAACATTAGGCAGATTTCTGGTAATTTTGTTTTTCCAGGATGAGTTTATGAAACTCCTTCTACAATACTTACATTTCACCTGTCCTCTGTATTTAATGATTGTCTAACAAGTAAAAAAAACACCACACTCCTGAAAGGGGGCATATATAATTGCTAAACTGAAGAAAATACAGTTGGACCCTGGGACCTACTGTTCCTGTTGTATTGATGAGGGTTAATTTTTTTTTTTTTTGGATTTATATACCACCAAGTTTAATTCTAAGAACAGCTCCAGGCAGTGTACAAGTAAAGTTAAAACAACAAAATAACATTTTACATATATTAAGTAAACATATTTTTTTACTTAACTAGTTCATTTAACTTATCGGCCAATCATTCATTCAGGTCAGACTGGATTCTCACACCAGTGGCAAGTGGTATGCTAGGCCTTAAATGTGAATCCTTACAATAGCAAACTAGTTTCTCTTCTCACTCAGTGCTCTTAATAACTTCTTTGAAAGATTTAGCTGGCCATATTGTTTCAAAGTTTTGCAAAACATGGATCGTAAGATACCATTTCAGATAGCAGTTATTTTGATTTACCTCCTATTGGAAGCTATGGTCTTCAGTAGCTATTTTGGCATATTCATTCTTACTCAGATTTTTGGTGGAACAACAAAAAATAGCCAAGGCATTGTGCAATATAGTCAGATGTAGAAGACCATTCTGTTAAAAGGCCCTGTGATAACAAGGCTGAGACAGGGAACAATGAGAATAGTTACTGCCATCCTGAGGAATAAAGTACAAGAGATATCATTTACAGGATTAGCTTTTCAAACTTAAGTTGCTGGTACAGCAAGCAGATCCAGCTTTAGAGGCTGGGAAGAAGGGCTTTAGCCCAACAAAGTGATAGCGCAACTTTCTTTTCAGAATGACAATTGTTCAGCATCTGCTTCCATGTTGCTGTCTGATTTGTGGTATTCCTTCTGGAATATAGATCTTTCCAAGGTTATAACATGGATTACACAGAGGGTTTGTGTCCTGATGCAGTTTATCTCTACTTCTGCCTACAGTCAATTTGGTTAGTTTGGTGTACCGTACTTAGAAATTGGTTTTCCTGGATAGTCACATGCATGGGGTAATTTGGTTGATGTTCTAGGCCAGTGGCAGCGAACCTTCGGCACTGTAGATGTTTTGGACCACAATTCCCAGAATTCTGAGTCTAGATTGGCAATGACAAAGGACTGTGGGAGCTGTGGTCCAAAACATCTACGGTGCCGAAGGGTTGCCACCACTGTTCTAGGTTGTTCCTTTAAGTTCCAGAGGGTCTTCATTGGTAGCAAGTGGTACCACTAGTTTGGTTAAGGATAACTAAAACACATCATCGCTTTTGGCATCAATATTATTCAAACCAATTCCATGTAATTTTTATCCCCTTTTATTCCCATTTTTAGCAGGAAGGTGGAATGTACGTTTAATGAAAATTAATTAAAATGTGTAGCATTGGCTGTTTGAATGAATGGCGGGTAGGGGAGGTGACCCTACCCAATATTTCCTCTTCCATTGTAGAAAGGTACAATGTGCAGCTTTTATACATAGGTAGGTGCCAGATCTTCATTGAAATTCACGACAGGTTGGATTTTGCTATAAGGCTTTACACAGTAGTCTTGAGCCATACCAGGTTCACAATCTATATTAGTGAAGCAGCTGTCACTCGAGGAAGACAAGCTATCAGGGAAAACTTTACAATACTGCCTGTGGTGGCAGAGAGGAGGTGTAGTTCCAGAGGAGCTACTGCCAGAATCAGAATAAAGGTAAAAGGAACCAAGTATTTGGCGTGTCAGCAAATCCATCTTTTGAGGATGTGGGTTCCTAGTATTGTCCAGATAAAGCTGGTTTTCAGTCTTGTACTGAAGCATATTCTTAAGCATTGGTGTTGACAAAGTAGGCAGCTGATGCAATGAACATCTGTCCTTGGTGGCACTTACCATCCTATGAGAATATTTTGTCAGTTCACTGCAGCTTGTTTGCATTCTGTTGGCTGTGTGGTTTTCAGTACACACTATACTGGGGTTTCTGGGAGACACATTTTTCTTTGCCACCCTATAAGGACTACATTGTTTAGTGTCTACCTTAGCCTCTTCTGGCAGGCCTATGATGCTCATGTCACAATCTTCACTTAGTTCATGGCCCCTGGAGTACATCTCAGTGATGGTAATATGATTCATACTCAAATCTTGCAAGGTTTCTTGAAGCATTTTACTTCTCTTATAGGTGATCTCTGGGAGCTGGTTTGATGTCGTCATAGGTGAAGAATTAGCTTGCCTTGGTTTCACGCTTGATGTTGGGAGATTATCTGTAAGTGAGTCTTGAGTGGCACCCAGACGAAGTGTGTTAGTGAAGTGGGAGAATAGCTGATCTTGGCCGTGTTTGGAATCGGCAAAATCATCAGTCATGCAATCGTTCTTCAGCCTGCACTTTGCAGTCATGTAGGCTGGTGTCTGCTGAGTTCTATATTCTAAATAATGGAGGCTCTCTTTTTTATGACATAGTCCTAACAAACACTGTGAATTTGGATACCCTGGAGAATGTCGTGTCTTTTGTTCCTGGCCAGATGAAAAAGGATCTTCTGGTTGTTTTTCACTGGAAGAACAATTAGCTGCAGAATGAGTCTGCAGAAAATGAAGAGAATCAGTATCACTGTAAGTCTCAGTGGCTGTAAGTCTCATCAGCTTCTCCTTGGCACTGTTCACTTCCTCTTGAAGGAAAGCGATTGCCGTATTCTTCTGTATTGAATAAAACAAGGGAACAATGCTAGTTCTAATATCATAATTTGGTGTGGCATTATAGAAGAAGATTACGCCTGGCTATATTTACAGAGGCATTTGGGTGTGTGAGATGAATGCTATTTGCTGAATGCAAAATACTGCATTAACAATAAAAATATATGGTCAGTACAACAGGCAATTGTAAAATAAATAACTAAATAAAAATAAACCAGTTAAAATACAAAAACAAAAGGCGAACATAAACCAAACAATAAAAGCCTTATTAGATGTTTTAAGGTTTTAAAAATAGAATGGTTAAATTAAATGTGTGTTATGTTTTCATTGTTGTTTCATTATGTTGATCTTTCCTTCCTTCAGTAAATAGAAGACCCGATGACAAGTTGTTAGATCACTGAAAATATACCATACTGGCAGCTCTTTAGGAATATTATTGTGTTCCAGAATTCAATTATACAATTTTTCATTTTTTTTCATCAGTTTGCAATAACACAAATTATACCAGCTGTTTGTGAGACTTTTAGAGAGCTTTGCTGCTACTTCCTTAGGAGTGGCAAGGAAAAAGAAAAAACAGACACAGTTCTTGTTACTAACTTAATGAAAGTATTGTTATCTAATATCATTCTTATCCAATATTCTGATTTAAGTACTTCTGAAACTCTTCCTCTTTTGAGTGTTTTTCCATTGGTAGTATAGTGGTACCTCTACTTACGAGGGGAAAACCGGTGATCTTTTTAACTACCGCCTTACAAATTTTAGATGTGGTTTGCTCTACTTATGAATTTTTTAATACTTTTTTGAAAAATTGTTCTCCCAGGGCGCTTTGCATCTGAGAGCTTTTAAAACACCCGCACCATGCTTCCAGACCTCTGTGGGTTGCATGAGGCGTGGAGTGAGGAGATGTGCACTAAAAACTGACCTGCACCAGGTCCAAATCCTGTGTTGTGTGAGGGTGGTCAGTGTGCCTTGCTGTCTTTAAAATCCACTGCCTTTAAACTGCACTAAAAATGACCTGCACCAGGTCCAAAACCTGTGTTGTGTGGAGTTTGAAAATGTTAGCTGAGGGGGTGGTCAGTGTGCCTGCCTGGCTTTAAACTGCATTGAACTACTCTGTATCATGTTTAAAAAATCATATGTGGTGTTGGAAATGTTTATTCTTGAAAAGTAATGTTGCTGTGCAGTGTGCATGTGTTTAAAGTGCACTTTATAAAGAGTTTTGCACAAAAACCTGATGTCTTTGTCTTTTTCCAAGCCTCCGGAACAAATTAATCCGTTTCCAATGCATTCCTATGGGAAACCACTGCTCTACTTATAAATTGTTATACTTATGAGCATGCATTCAGAAATACTAAATTCGTAAGTAGAGGTACCACTAATAAATTTAATCAATAGAATCATAGAATAGTGAAGTTGGAAGGGGCCTATCAAGCTATCAAGTCCACCCCCCTGCTTAAGGCAGGAAAACAAATCAAAGTTTATCTGCCATGTGTTGTCCAAATATCTCTTGAATCCCTTCAGTGTTGGAGCACTTACCACTGTTCGAGGTACAGTAACTGGTTCCACTGCCGCACTGCTCTAACAATTCAGAAGTTCTTCCTGATATTCAGCTAAAGACACGTACGAAACTCGAACTTCCCTAGCAATAGGAAAGTTTGTTAGTCTCCTCACCCTCTGCACTGGGCATGTGCAGGAGTCTTCCTGCTCAAATGCCTCAGTTCCCTCGCAGCTGCCAGCATGAAAGGTTATTACCAAACACATCATGACAACTCGAGGGGAGGAGGGCGGGTGCTGTGTGGCTTCATGAAGGTGGAAAAGTCCAGGTAAGTAACTGGTTCTTCTCCTTCATGGCCTTGGTGAAGCCACACAGATGGGTGATTACAAGCAATACTCACAGGATGGAGGGAAGTCCACCATTACAAAAAAAGAACAGCCCTCCCAGAATCCATGAAGGAGTGCAAGCGGGCGTCCATCCTATAGTACTTCACAAAGGTCATGGGTTTGGCCCAGGTTGCCGAGTTGCAAATGTCCTCTAAGGGTACACTCTTCAGGAAGATGTTGCCCTAGTAGAATGGGCTCTGACAGCACAAGGCAACGGAGTTTTGGCCAACTAGTAGGCCAATTCAATGCCTGTTATTGCAACCCAGCACAAAAACTGCTGAGGAGAAACAGGAGACCCCTTGGAACTGAGATCATAACAGATAAACAACCTTTGAGTGGAACAAATTGGTACAATTCTGGATGTGTAGAAGGTGAGAGTGCGCCTAACATCTAACATGTGAAGAGTCTTTTCTAACGAAGTTGATGGACCAGGAAATAAGGTAGGTAAAGAAATAGGTTGAGAGAGATAGAATGACAAGACCCCTTGGGTAAGAAGGTGACATCCGGATAAGCCACAATGTTATGTTTGTAAAATTGTAGGTGAGGTGGGTCACAGCACAGAGCACAGAGTAGCAGAGGTCTTAAGGGTAAGTAAGCGTAAATCGCAGGAGGCCATTAGTTAGAAGGGAAGATGCATAAGTTGTTTCAAAACTAAGCAGAGTGACCATTGTAGATGAATGGGTTTGCAGTCTGGAAAGGTGTAGCTCAAACCTCTGAGAAACATTTTTAAATGAGGATGGCAAAAAAGGTGAGCTTCAGATGAGTCCACCAGTTGATGAGAAACAATAGCCAGTAGGTAAACTTTGAGAGATGAAGTAAAAGGCACAACTTCTTCAGGTAGAGAAGGTATTGGAGGATATAAGTAATAGAAGGGTTGATAGGGGGGAATCCTTTATCTGCCACAAATGAAAGAACCCTTTTTCATTTGTAGGCATACACTCGAAGTGTGGATGGCTTGCACGCAGCAGCAAAAACCTTATCCATCAGTTTCTGATCCTCCAGGCTGTTAACTGCAGGCGAGGAAGGTTGGGATGGAGAATGCGACCACCATTTCAGGACAGTAGGTTGGCAAAGGGAGGAAGGCAATAGAAGTGGTGAGCCATTCTCAACAAGGGGGCGAACCAAGGTTGGCAAGGGCACCAAGGGGCCACTAGAATTATGTTGGCCTTCTCCTGTTGAATTTTGGAGACAACCTTGTTCAGAAGGGGAATAGGAAAGAAGGCATAGAGGAGATGATCCAACCAAAGGAACATTAAGGCATCCCCGTTAGAGTTGTGGCCTCTCCCTGCCCTCGAGTAGAATTATGGACATTTCGAATTCTCTGGAGTGGCAAAGAGGTCCGCCCCCGGGTTCCCCCATTGGTGGCAGAGACAGAGATATGTTGGATGATCCAGCTCCCACTCATGAGTCATATTTTGCCTCCTGCTGAGATCGTCTGCAGCTGTATTATTGGTTCCGGGAAGATGCATGGCAATCAGGAAAATGTTGTGGGACATGCACTACTTTCAGAACTCAATCATCAGTTGAAGAAGATGACTGGAATGAATGCCACCCTGTGTGTTGATGTGGTACATGGTGGTCATGTTGTCAGTGACCACTAGTACTACATTGCCGGAGAGGTGATGGAGAAAGGCGCAGAATGCCTTGAACACAGCCAAGAGCTCCAGCTGATTGATGTGGAGGGCCCATTCCTGAGGAGACCAGGTATTGTGTATTGTCAAGTCCAGGCACACAGTCCCCCATCCAGTGTTGCTGGCGTCCGTTGTCACTTGAATGGATGGAAGAGGGGATCTGAAGGGGTGACCTATGAAAAGATTCAACTTGTGCATCCACCATGGAAGAGCTTGGGGAGGTTCCTCAAGCATTTTGATGGAGGATCAATTAGTGGTTCGAACTGGGACAGGAACCAAGACTGTAGATTTCTGAGCTTTTGTCTGGCGTGTGGGAGAACCGATGTCATGGAAGCCATTAGGCCTACCAATCGTTGAACCGTCCATACAGAACTCCATTGAAACCAGAAACTTTTTTAAAATTCTGAGGTCTAGGATAGGACAGAGGCCTCTGTCCTTTTTTGGCACCATGAAGTAATGGGAGAAATGACCCTGAGTTGTAACGGAGGGGTGGACTCTGTATAGAGTTCTTTTGAAGGAGTGAGATCTCTTCTAGAAGGCAAGGGGTAGGATCCATACAGATGATGTTTCACGTTAGAGGTTGAGACTGGAATTCTAGTAGATATCCCCTTGATATTATTGAAAGCGCCCACTGGTTGGTGGTAATGGAGCGCCAGCGGATAAGAAAAGGTGACAACCGGATGGAGTGATGGAAGTCAGAAATCCTCCCTGTGTCTACAATCTCTGAACTTAGAGGAATGGGGAGCGGCCTGGTTAGACTTCCTTCCCTTAAAGGAAGTAAAGGAGGAGAAGGTATAGGACCTTGCAGATCGGTTCCTTGGCAGCTGTCTGGCAATGGAGGATTGGTAGCTGGATTGAAAGGTACAGTGGTACCCTGACTTAAGAGCAGCTCGACTTAAGAGCAATTTGACTTAAGAGCGGAAAACTGTTGACCTTTTAACGGCTGCCTTACAAATTTTAGATATGGTCTGCTTGACTTACATTTTTTTTTCATTTTTTGATTTTTAACTTATTTTTCAATTTTTTAGATAGGTACCCCGACAAGAGAGGTTCAACTTAAGAGCATGCATTTGGAACAGATTAAATTTGTAAAGTTAAGGCACCACTGTATTACACTTGTAGTTGAATCGAAAGGGCTGCTGCTGTTTCTGCGGGACTAGATTAAGTCTTTTTTGCAGCAGTCTGTTTCTTGTGCCAGTCCTCCATTAGGTTGTCAGTCGTGGAGTGGAAAAGTCCATCTCCTTCAAAGGGGAGCTGCTCAATTTGTGCTTTATGTACAGGGCATGGCGCCTGAAACCAACCACAGCACCTAACACTTTGGAGGTGCGATCAAGAGCATGGCTGAGGATCTTATTTGTTGGGCCACAAGGGCCATAGCCTCTTCTAATATTGCTGAGGCATCTGCTTTCTTGTCTTCTGGAATGAGCTCCAAAAAGGGAGGAGAAAAAATAGAAATTTCTGCCCGTATTGTCAAGTTTACCTGCCTGTTGTGGGACTGTACTTGCGAGACTGCAACCACAATGGAGTTCAGCGCAGGATGTTTGGCCAAACATGAAGCTTTTTCATTGTGCACCTTATAGCGAGATTTGATCCTTCTTGATACCATCCGGAAAGCAATTTTTCTGAAATGACTCCTTAGCCATTGACAGGAAAGAAGGTATCATGGTGAGGTGCACAGGTGCGGAATCCTCCGAGGAAATCTTTCTGAAGATATGATTGGTTGCCTCAGTTTCAGATGGTGTGTGGGCAATTCCATCAACTTGGCCATTCTTAAGACAAAATCGGTATAATTTCTCATGGCCTCCGAGAATGATGGAGGGGATCACTCTTCAATTTCCGAGTCTGGCATGGTGATGGAATGAGGAGTGTCACCTTTGGTATCAACAGAAGGACCCAAAGAAGACACCAAATCTGAATTGTTGGAGGTTGGAATAACTTGCTGCTGTTGAGAGACAGCAGAGTCTGATGTTGAATGAAGGAGGCATTGCAATCCATCAAATCTTAATGAAAAGTTCAGTATTGGAGGAAGAGATATCAGTATCGACTGTTGCACAACCGAGGTAGTAGAAGTCCCAGTCAACGATGGTCCCAAAACCAACAGTGCAAGAGCTATGGTCGAAGCTGAGCAATCAGGCTGAGCGAGAAGCTTCAATCCCGAAAGCTTCCGCTTTTTTGACTTGGGTTTTGAAACGTCCAAAGGAAGGACAGCAGCAGTCATGGTCGATACCAAGGTCAATATCAAAGGCAGAGCAGAAGATGATTTCAATGCCGCCAAGGCAGTCACTACCAAGAGAGCCACCACTAAATACAAGTGAGATGCTTCTGGCTAGATTTATTGTCCTTACCAGACTGGTGTTTCTTAGCCTTCTCGACAATTGGCTCTGGATTCAGCTGTGGAGGAGGCAACGTTCAAGAAGTTTGCATGGAAGCTCCCCTCGATACCGAAGAGGCTGGAGAGTATGAACCTCTATCCAAGCCTGTCATCAAAACCGAGGTAGGTATGAAGACCTCCGGTTTCGGAGAGGCAATACCGAGGGAGGACTGCACAAACAAGTCCTTGATGAGAGATATGTCCTGAGCCGCTTCTGAATCTGAAGACTCAGAGTCCGAAATGGAAGATGAGTCTGACAGTAGAAGAGGTTAGAACTTTGGTTTAGTCATAATAGATGGTGTTGAGAGCTATGGTTGCTCAATGTTGAGGTCAATGACGTCACCGGTTTTCGGTAGCAAAGGAGCCGGTTTGGACAATGAGGAGGATGGAATAGATGTTGATTTGTATTCAAGCAGAGGAAGCTTGCACTTCGGTCCCTTCGTTGATACAGAGGATGATTTCGACTTTTTGGGACAAACTCGGACTCAAAGAAGTAGAAAAAGAATTGGTAACTTTATCCATTTCTCGAGTGCGAAGAGATTTTTCAAGCAAAAAAAGTATTTAAACAGTGCTGATAGTTTTAAAGTGCTTGGACACTGAAATTTTGGCAAATATCACAGGAGTCAGGCTGGTGGGATTCGCCCAGGCAGTACAAACACTCCTGGTGCCCATCAGTGTGCAGGATTTTGCCCGTGCAAGAAGCACGCTGTCTGAACACTTTGAAAGGGGGCAAAAATGCCATAAAACTAGGAAAAAATGGAACAAGCTGAGAGAAAAAGTACTCGCAAGAAGACTAACAGAAACACTACCTCTTAATGTGGCCGTAAGAGGGGACTGAGGGGTTTGAGCAGGAAGCCTCCTGCACATGCCCAGTGCAGAGGGGGAGGAGACTAATGAACTTTCCTATTGCTAGGGAAGTCCATTCCTTGCGCATGCACCCTGGGGAACCCATCTGTGTGGCTTCACAAAGGCCATGATGGATAATAATTGTTCTAAATTACAGAATATTGATTGCTTTCTCAACACTGATAAATTTTCATTGTGAAAGACACAAGATCCAAATGGCAGATTCTTTGTTGTAAAAGAATCTGTTGGCAGTATTAAATTAACCACGAGCAATACATAGGCCAAACATACATCAGATGTATTTTCTCTGAGAAATATTGTCAAAATAATAAAAAATAAACCAAATAAAATAAAATAAAAAATAAGCCGCCTTGGGTCCTTTTCTGAGGAGAAAGGTGGAGCAAAAATATTCAAAATAAAAATAAATAAATAAAATTATGTGTCTTCAAAGAAGGTGAGATCCTATTTGGAGTTGACCTTAATATTACAGCAAGTGCTTTGGACTACAGTGCTAATAAATTTTTGCAACATCTGTTCTTGCAACGTTTAATCAAGCATTCTATTCCAAGGCATAGACTAAATCTAAACAAGCATCCTAATTCTAAGTGTGACCAGAAAATGTCTCTGGAAATGTCTGTCAGAGCAATGTTTTTAAAAGGCTTATTTTTGTGTCCTCCTTCTTCAACGGTTTTATTCCCTTTGCTAACTGACAATTCTGGCAATTCTTTACTTTAGCTGGCTAGCTGTTGGTTATGCCCGCTGGAGAAGAGATTGAATAAAAATTGACTTTCTGATTCCATGCAAGCAGTGGAGAAAACAGCAGACTGTAGAGTTCAATACTTAATAGTGACTTATTGTTGCTTGAACATGAGGCAACAAGAAGTCAGTTTAAAGTACTGCACATTATATTAGTTCTTCAAACTCAGAAATGCTAGTTTTTCTGGGGCAATTTCTCACAATCAACAATTTAGACAGAAAATATATGTTT